>OX377610.1:76687297-77287297 GCA_947397855.1 Thelaira solivaga
AAATTAAACATTTCTAAGAATAGAAGATAAAACAGATAATGCAATAAAAGTTTTAGTCTATAGATATTTAGAATAAAAGAAATGTAATGAAAGTAATGTTTTAAGGACTATAAAAAAAGTAAATAAAAAAAGACAAGAGGAAAGCAAGCTCAAAATAAAAGATTTTAGTTTCATACAGAAGTTTACTTACCCAGAAACCACTTGAGTGTGGCTGGTGGATTACCATAGTGGGAGACACACTTTACTGTAGCCAAAGAGCCAGAGTCTACGGTTATATTATGGCCAGGTGGCACATGAGCTCCTTCATATTCCAAACGAGGACGTTGTGGAGCCACTGAAAAATGAAATGAAAATAAAAAATAAAATACGAAAACAAGTATATTCATTAGCGGTTGCAATCTAAAGTTAAACAAGGGGAAAATTACAATAAATGTTTTCTTTTTTTTGCTTTCTTTCTTTTTGTAATACAAGTTACTCGTTTATTATTATTTTTATTGTGTTTTTGTCTGCTTTCTTAAAGAAACTTTAAATGAAAAAACAGGATTTTGCCACAGTGTAGTAGAGAGCCATAGAGTGGTTATATGTGTGTGTGCAAGTTGGTGGGTGTATTAAAATGAATGTCATGCATTTCCTGTTTCCTACGGACGTGCGTTTAATACTATAACTATTGTTACAGTTGATTTTAAATATTTTTTCCTCTTTCTTGTGTTTTAAATTCACTCTCACTCTGCATTCTAGTTAAAGTAAGAGATATAAATTTTTTCTAAAATTATTTCAAAGTATGTTTTATGACTACACATGGCTTTGATAGTTGACTTGGTTATTTTTTTTTTTTTTTGTGTTGTAAAAAGTAGTCTTTGGATATAATTTTATGTTCACTTTGACTGGGATTTATAATGTTAAATATTTGCTAGGGATTTAAGCAATATTTTTAAAAAGCATGTGACTACAAAGAGTTCTTTTAAATAGAAATTTGTCTTTTAAATATAAAAAATCTGTTACACTAAAGTCCGTATCTTTTTAAAAAATTGTTGTCACTAAAATTAAAAAAAGTGAATATGTTTTTGGTTTATACACGATCCTATTATTCATAGAAACCCAGAAAAAAATTGTGAAAGTCATTCTAATTGAAGCACATCTGAATCATTTCAAAAATAAAATTTGGTATAGCTTAGGTTCTGAAGAAGTTACCCTTTAGTGTTTTGTCAGTTTAATTGTCTTTTTTAGTTTTTAGCCCAATTAAATTTATAATTGTGATGTCAGACAACTTGACACTCAATAAAAGATGAAAATTTATAAAAAGAAGAAAATGGACTTTTTGTTTGTTTCAATAGTTCAATCTAGAACTCTAAAATTAAGAAATGGTAAGAAATCGTGAAAGGAACAGAATACTTTTTTACTTTTCTTTTAGTATAAGGAACTACTTAAATGAGATCATATAGTCCTAAGCAAAATAAGAGATCATAAAAGGGATAATAATCAAGTATCGGGTAAAATATAAGACATTTTACAATATATTTGAGTAATGTTGTTCAAATATTATTTTTTTAATTATAAAAAAAAAATATATATAAAAGAAAAAAGATATAATTTTGTGTTTAACATAAAAAAAATATTTTTATCACATGATACTAAAAGTAATCAAGAGGAAGGAAGTTATCGATAAAAAATTTTGCGCAAAGCACAGCAGTTATCTAAAGTAAATTCAATTTAAAAAAATTAAAAAAAATTGTTATCGATAACAAAATTTTTTTGAAAAAGCAAAGCAGTTATCGATAACAAAGAATTTCTGGAGGTAAATTTATATTTGAAAAAAAAAAAAAAAAATTAAGGAAAGTTGTTATAGATAAATAGTTTTTTTGTGAGAAAAGCAGATATCGACCACAAAGAAATTTCTGAAGTAAATTCAAATGAAAAAAAGAAAAACTGTTTTCAACAAAATTAAAAAACAAATAACAAACAATATCCTAAAGTAAATTCAAATGAAAAAATAATTTAAAGGAAAGGTGTTATCGATATCACTACTTTTTTATAAAGCAATACAGGTATCGATAACAAAAAAATTTTTAAAGGAAACTAAAATTAAAAAGAAAAGATTGAAAAAAAATGTTTTCAATTAAAAAAAGCAGCTATCGATAACAAAGAAATTCTTAATGTAAATCCAAATGAAAAAAAAATATTTAAAGGAGAGATGCTATCCCTAACACAACTTTGTTGCAAAGCACAGTTAAGAAAAAAAATTCTTGAAGTAAATTCATATCAAATAAATAATTTTAAGGTAAACTGTTATCGATAATAAAACTTAAAAAGCAGCAGTTATCGATTACAAAAAAAATTTCTTATTGTAAATTATACTTATTTTTTTTTTTGAATTTATTTATTTTTAAAATAAAGCTGAAATATTTTTACGACTTCCTGAGGCTACTGCTCTCAGCATTTATGTAAGTAGCATTTGATCAAGTTTTAGTTTGTGTATAATGAGAGTTTTTTCACATTATGCGAACATTCATGGAGTTGCGTGTGTTGTTTCCATGAGTCTTGTTTTGTTTTGTTGTTTTTTTTTTCTTTTTTAATTTGCAAATCTATTTTCTTTGCATGACTTAGAGCAAAGGTATACTAAAGCGTAATCAATATGAGTATTTTTCAGGTTAATTACATGTAGCAGTTACCGTTTTATGTTACACATACCAACCTACTCTTACATTTGTGCTCCTATTCAGACATATAATCTTCATTAAACTGATACTCATACATACTTGCGCAGATGCTGTTGTTGCTTTAATTGTATTGGTTGGTCCAAGTTGTGGTTTTGTGGCTAAATAAGCAGGAGATGTGGTACGATTTTTTTTCTTTTTTGTTTGAATAATCTAATTCTTTGACTTTCTATGCACAAGTATTTGCTAATAAACGAATGTATTCAAACAGCCAAACAACTATTCATTTCACAGCTTTTTAAACTGATTTCAGCTCTACAAAATCTTTTTAATTAATACTAGGAATAAAGGAGAGGAAAGGAAAGAAAACAACTACCACTGATGCTTAAGGTTTATTGAAAGTTGTTGAGCGAAAAGGGATTTGTGTGTGTATTTAACTTGAAGCAAATCTTTAAAAACAATAAGAGCATCTGATTACCTTTGGCATTAAAACTAAGGCACAGTGGTTTAAAGCGATAATAAAAATACCAATAAAATGAAGTCTTGCAGACTGCTGAAGAGCTGAAGTGAGCATGCAGTCAAGGAGATATATTAGAACAGTAGCTGTTCTGAACCTCAGCAGAAATAACATTAAACTCTACATTGATCTATTGACATACCATTGCAGACTCAAATACCGCATGAGTAAAGTCGGTGCGGTACAGAACGACTACTGCTGTTTCTGTTAAGAGGGGTATGAAACATCGGTGCATCTTCTGTATGATTGCCCAGCTATGGGATAATGTAGTGGGACGCTGACATCAGAAGATCTAGGTATGATGAATCCTACAACTATTCCAAGAATTTTGTAGTTGGGAACTGGGCTGCGAAACAGATCTTAAAGGTCGCGATGATAATTATAGTAAAACTCTGGCCCACTGTAATGCGTGTGCTTGCATTTTGATTTTTTTCTGTGTGCTTTGAAAAATCTTCTGTCTTCTTATCAAAACTATAAAATGAAGGAAATAGACTAAAACAAGTAACGTTGGTTGGTATCAGCTGGTGTTGTATGTTTGAAGCATAAACTTCTATTTATTTCCCTACTTTACTCTACTCCACTCTACTCTGTTGAAGTAAAAGTATTAGTTGATGTCTTGCAAATGCAATTTTGTTTGTTGCATTTTAATGCGATTTATAGCTGTAAGTGTGTGTTTGTAATTGTTAGTGTTGCCACTTGCACTTATAAGAAAAAAGAGGAGTAGAAAAAGGAAAAGTAATGACTGCTGTCATGGTATTTGCGGCTTAAATTACACAACATTTAGTATGAGATTTAGAAAATTAATTAAGGTTGGTTGGTTTTTTGTTTCATTCTTGTTGTTTTCTGTTCATCATCTCTTGTGCGTTCTTAATTTCATTTCTGTCTTAATTGTTGCAGCAGAAACGTGGTATTTGGTTTGTAAAACAACAACTCAAACAAAAAACAAACAAATTAAAAAGAAACCTAAACTAAAGTAAATGTTAAAAAAGGCAAGAAAAAAAAAATAATGAAATAAGAGTACAAGGAAAGTTAATTCTTGTTGGCATTATAAGAAAGGATTTTCCTGGCTTAAGGATTTAGCGAAATCCTTTTCATATTTTTCTTTAATTTACTTTTTTAACACTTTTTTTTTTTTAAATTTGAAGAAAAAGAAATTATTTTCAGACTTAAAATTTAAAAACAACTGCCAATTATCTAACCCCTTCATCAATGAACCAATGAGCCTTTAAAGAGTTAGCTGAAGATCACAAATTATAAACTTTGGATCACAAAAGACTTTTTGATTCATTTTTTTTATGCGAAAAAGCCCACACATAGCAAGTCCAATACAAGTTAAATTTTAAATTAATTTGAAAATGGTTTTTGATTTTCTTCAATTAATTGATCAATTAACAAAAACACAAATGCACTAGAGAAGGCAGAACTTGTGTATTAAAATTTCATTTAACGTTACGTAAGATAAGTTTAAGAATACACACAGCAATTGAGCTTAATGATGAGATAGGAAAGATGAATGGAATGCAATTCTCTTTTGTACTCTAGAGTCTAGACGTACCTTTTACAGTTGAAAAAAAAAAAAACCTTAAAAGTCAAGTTAATTGTGTAAAAATTGCAGAAACATAATGGTTGTGTGAGAACACAACAGCAATTTAAAAAGAGAATTAAGAAAAGGTCTAACAAGTAAAATTGCCCTGTGTGTTTCTAGACTAAAAATGCTTATGCTTTTGTTTTGATATTTATTTCTGTCTCTTCACAATCAGATTTGCGGCTTAAAAAAACTGTTTTATATTTTATTCTCTTTTTAAAAGTCTAGTCTTTGCAAAGTCTAGCATTTACAGTCAAGCCCATGATATCGCACAGCAACGCTTGCTTAAATTTTATCCAAAAAAAAAAAAAATGTAATAAAAAATTAACACGAATACTAGGATAGCGATTCGGATTCGGTGGTCACCTTCAAATGGTTAAGCGGACTTAAGACTAAGGCGGAAAGGATAACCTGACAAGAGACGGTTTGAGGCTATCAGAGCAGAATAGCAATTCATTATATGGCATCTCTCTTTGTCGGTTTGCAAGCAACATATCGAGTGTATTTTTTTATTTTAAATGCAGGAGGGAGGAACGCAAGTGCAATATGTCGACTAGACTGAATTGAAATCGCATTTAGAGATTTATTACAACTTCAAAGAACCCAGTTGAGTAATTTAGTGGCAGTTTTAACCACCATTAGAAGATAATGGGTGTGCTCCCAAATAACTACTGTATAAGTTGTTATAACAAGGAGAGGAAGTTGACTGCCCGTTATTTTAGGATTAGCGTGAGCTTTACTTAGACAAGCACTGCCTGCAGGACCTTACTACGCTGTCGATTAAAAAAGTTGGCATGCTATCTGGCTTTGTTAGAAACAGCTTTAGATGACTGACTTGTTTTGTTTTCTCATTTTACTATTTCCTTGCAGTCATTCTTCATTCTTCCTCATCAGATAGGAACCATATCAGAGGACTCAAATTTCTGTTTTTCTTATTCTGGCATCCGGTGCAACTTAATCTTATCTTAGACGATTAACACTTAATTGCTTTCAACTATAATTTGCTTACTATAGAAAAGGAACATTCAAATCGTCTAAAAAATTTAATTTTATGACGATTCGATTAAACGTTTTACATAAACAAAAGCTTTTAAACTTTATGTATTGCTGACAAAAATTTTTAAAAGTGGCTTGCTGCTTTAAAATTTTCTTTTCCGTTTTTTTTTGTCTTTCAAAGCAAAATGTGAAAGAGTATGAAACACTTATTTTACTATTATTCAGCTACATGTTGTTAATGTTGTTGTAGTTTTTGGTTTTTTTTTTTTTTTTTCTGAATGATCATATCTTGTACTTACCACGTACAACTAAGCGTACTGGTTGACTGGTTAAAGCATCCTGTGTTGTAAAATCGCTTGCCGTTACTTGACATTCCCACAGGCCATCATCAAAATCCAATGTGGCTGAACGTATCCACAACGAACAATCTCCACCAATTTGCATTGGTGGTGGATGCAAATCTAAATGCAGGCCACCGCCATTTGATGATGAAGAGGAGGGTCGTGCCGCCCATTCATATTTCTTGGCATAGATACCAACTGGCTGTAAATAAAAGAGGCCAAAAACACATAAAAAAAGAAAGCAAAAGAGTGAAAGGTTTTATTAGAAAAAGGCAAGACGAACAAAACAACAACAACTAGAAAAATGAAAATCAAAAATGTGTGGAAAATTCGTGTTTTGAGGTTACGCTGGTTTTTTTTTTATGAAATTAGTTTGTGTATTGGGCATATTGAATGGAAAATTCTAAGCATGTGTGTGTTTTTGTGTAATTTTTGGCGAAAATTTGTTTTTGTTCACAGATTTTGAAATCATATTTGTTGCAAGAAACTTTCCAAAAAAAAAAAAAAACCTTTAGGGATATCCAAGCCAAGTAATTAGTTTACATACGTTTCTATAGTTTATGGCTTTTTTGTTGGCATCTAATGCGAGTGCAAGTGTGTGTGTGTGTTTTAATACAAACATTTCTAAAGGAGTAAACTCCTGACCACAACTCCAAAGGGTTTTAAGTTGATTACACGTTGTATTTCTTTCTTGATTTCCCTTTTTGTTGGCTTTTATATTTTACTTTGTAAGCTGTGCGTGCTTGTAAAAGCAAACGAAATTGGCAGGACATATTCAGTTGGTCAAAAGGAGCTGATCACATCAGCTAAATGAAAGTGTTCCCTGGTTTGTATTGTGTTGCATAGCATTTCAAAAGCAATTTTTTGTTTATTTCATTAGCTCACATGGATTATTTTTCATGCATTCCTTTTTCCAACAAACTGCAAACTGGGTAATGAATGGTTTTTAAGCAAAAAAATTTTAAAACGAAATTTGAGATGAAAGACACAATTCATTTAATTAAGCTTTAGTTAAGCGTTTTTTGCTTAGTTCGTCGTTGGCTTGAGAATTTTTAGTTCAAAGCAAAGTTTTTGAAAAGACCAGACTATTGAAATCTAATTAGTAAACAGAGTTCGCAAAGAAACAAAACGAAACGAAAGGAATGCTCTGAAAAACTACAAAACGAAACGCTTGCGATATTAACTATTTTCAAACCAAAAACTTTTTCTATTCCATTTGGTAACGTGTGTATTTCTATCATGTTTTGGTGGGGTATTTTTTTAACAAAAGAGTTTTGGCTGCATTTAAAAACTTTTTTTTTTTAATTAAGCAGTGCACTTGTAGCATAAGCCAACGAATCTTTTATACAGCCTAATTGATAAGGTCTAGGCAGGCATCGAACCTGTTACTAACAGATTGATAGGTGAGTACACTGCAGCCAGCAGTCACACTAAGACGTTTTAGAGTTTAATTTTAAAACCTACAGCTTTAAAGCGTCTCTACGCTTTGTTTCTTTATTAAATTTTTGTTAAATATTTTTTTGCTTAAGTTGTTTTTCATTGTACGAGTATTTTTTAACTCTACTAATTTTTTTAATAAAAAATTAAAAAAAAAAATTTTTTTTCAATTTTATTTGCAAATAAACTTAAGGTAGATTAAACATGTTTTTGCATGTACAATGAAAGGTGTTTTGTAATTTGTGTTTCTATTGTTATAAATTTATTTTATCACTTTCTCATTCGTTTACTCTCTTCCTCTCTAGCTCACATTTTATTTTTCCAAAAAAAAAAAAAAAAAAAAAATAAAACTGCAGCATTTGTTTTTTTTTTTTTTGCTTAGATGTTTTTAAGTTGTTAAGTTTGTGTTCAATAAGTGTGTGTGTGTGCAAGTGTGCAAGAGGGTCTGTGTGTGTGTGTAAGTATGTTGTTTAGTTTGTTTACTAATTGGAAATTAAATTACAATTAGTGCTCAGAGCTAAAGTTCAAAATTAGTAGTTTATTTATTCTATTGTTGCTAAACTTGTGTTTGTCTCTTCTCTTCTCTTCATTTTTTTTCTGCACTTCATTTCCTTCAAGTCCACAAAAACATACTCGTACGAGCTTATAAAGGGTGTCCCAACAAGAACGCAAGATTTAAATTTTAAATAAATGACTGATGCAGCAATTGAATTGTTTCTCTGGCTGTATGACATGTGGCGCCGTCTTGTTGAAGCGACAAGCCCTCCACATTAACTTCTTCAATTCTAGACAAGAAAAAACTGGTTATCATTTCACGATACCGAACACCATTGACTGTTTGCGCTTGACTTGCCTCATTTTCATAAAAAAAAAGTCCAATGATTCCTCCAGCCTAAAAACCACACCACACAGTGACACGTTGAGGATGCATTTGCTTCTCGTGAATCACTCGAGAATTTTCCTCACGCCAAATGCGACAGTTCTGCATATTGACGAAGCCATCAAGATGGAAATGGGCCTCGTCACTGAAGATGATTTTATCGGCAAAATCAGCATTTTCATGTTGTCTCTCCAATACCCAATTAACGAACTCCCTTCGCTGTCCATGGTCATTTTTTACTAACCTCGTACCTTCTACTAGCAAACAATAACAATTGTTCAAATGTCAAACAATGACACTTCGAATGGCGCCAAATTTAAATCTTGCGTTCTTGTTCGGACACCCTTTATATGTAAAACATATAAATGTGTGTGTAAGAGAGAAAGAGAGTGACAGATAGCGTGTGTTTGTCTAAAATAAAATATGTTGCCTTAAAATTTTGTTATTTTATTTGTTGTTCCACTTACAGTTTGTCATTTGTAAAACACAAAAAAAAAAGTTTCTAATCTTAAAGTTGCCTTTTTATTGCTCTTGCTCGTGCTTGTTTAGTTTTGTTTTGTTTTGGTTGTAAATGTAGATGGATGTTTTGCAAAATGTTTTCTTTTTATGGTGAATTCCATCAGCTCTAGTGACAAGTAAATATTTGAAATACACAATAGAAATGAACACACACCCAAGCATAAACTATAGCTAAGAAATTGTTTTTGTAAATTAAACAACAACAAAACAACTAGTTAACAGAAACAAGAGAGAGCACAAGCAAGGCAATTTACTTGAATAAAAACACTCTTTGGCATTTGGAAGAAAATATTTATATAAATACACATACATTTCTGTTTTCATTTCTGTTTTTATTTTCCTTAAAGGATTTTATGACTCAGTGGGAGAATTAAAAAAAAAAAAATTTTAAATTGTTTAATTGTTGTTTGATATGAATGAAAGTGATCAATTGTGTATCATTGTTTGCCATTAAATTCTAATTAAAGCTTTTTATGAAATTATCAACGTAACTTTACACAGTTGCCTTTAGCAACCTGTCAAATTGAGGCTCTACGAAGCTCAGCAAGCTTTTACGAACGAAGCCTAAACTGTTTATTAAAATCGCTGTTCAAATTAACTCAGACTTTATAAGCATCACTACATGGCAAATTAGTGCCAAAAAGTCTGCCAGTTTGGAAATTTCTACACCCAGAGCAAAAATAACACCATCCGCTGTTAAAATGAGCCCAAACGGTGCTAATAGTGTATCAACCAAGAATATAAATACAAGATCACCTCCTGCGCATAATTTCCCTTTGGATTGTTTTAATTGTTAAAAAACGCATTCAAATAAATACAGCCATTCACTACTTTAAAAAGTTCTCACGCCTTTGCTAGCATTATTATCAGAGGCGCCAACAAAAGTGATGAATAAGATTTTTGAAAGCATAATTTCAGGCTTAAATTAAGTATTTACAAGCACACATATTTTAAGCAGTGGCTAGTGAAAATCGTTGAAAAAAGGGCGTAAAAATAGGCATGGCCTATTCAAAGTATATGTCAAGCTTCTTTGGACTTTACAGGTTATATGCACTAAATTTTCCGTTGCAAAACATAATTTTGTATAGCGAACAAACAAACAAATAGAAAATTCATTTAATGTATTTATAAGAATATTAACAAAAAAAAAAGAAATAGAGATTGGAAATCAACTCTAGAAAATACTTTTTTTTAAATACAGCAAATTGCACGTTATGTGTCTTCTGTCGGCCACTTTGACTAAGAAGAACTGCAAGAATACACAATACTTGTATCATTTCAGGTTTTATTGAGAATAATTAGTTTTTAAATTCTTTTCTTAGTGAATTTTACTAAAGAAACGAAACTATTCTAGGCTTGAATTGATTCTTTCTGTATTTAAAATTTATCAAAATCAATTTACACTTTCTATTTTCATTTTGAAAATTATTGCAATTTTTCTTTTGCAAAAAACCACAATGCGTATCAATCATATACGCCTTGGGGTCCCATTAACTGAATTGATTGATGTTTTTATTTAACTAAAGTTTAAGAAGTTTTACGTTTTTTAAATTTAAAAATTCCCTCGTTACTTAAAAAATTATTTTTTTCCATTAATCACTGACCTCGTTGTTATTTTAGTTAGTGATTTGTGATGAACACAAAAGCAAACAAAAAAACTATACGCACACACACAATATGAATTTAATTGCTTTATAACCGCCATTGTAAATATCGTTAACAGGGTAATAAACCAAAAAGAAAAAGAAAAAATTTAAAATAAAAAAAAAACAAAAATTAAATTGTGAACACACTGAGAGAGGGATGTTTAAAATTTAGGGGAAAATTGCATAACAGAAAAATTTTATTTTACTATTTTACATGAGGCTATATGACAGCTTACTATTTTTATTTTGTTTTTTACAAGGGCTGGTTGACAAACTAGTTTTCATTTCCATTTTAAATTAACTAAAGTGACAAGTATTTTGGTGTAATTAAGGGTCACAACAGTTTTTTTTATATAAAAAATGTACTTTTAGTATAAAAAAATTAATGAAATAATTGAAAGGGATTTTTTTTAATAAAAAAAGTATGGCTATACTACAATACGAAAACGGAAATATGGCAATACCTAAAGGCAAATTGATATTAAGGTGGCAATATGGCAAAAATCGCTTATGTTTTATTAAGTTATTTAAGAGGATTACAACTTTAGAAGCTGTGAAAGTTTTTATATTAAAGTATTTTGATTCTCGTTGAGTGTGAAACCTGAACCTGAAGAGCAGATAGGAAATGATGGTATGAATAGGCCACATGAAAACCATCCCGCAATAATGGGAAAGCGATTCCGGCTTGGAAAATAAATTCCGAAGAGTTACATAGGGTTTTTTTTTTGTAGATATGGCAGCATGATGAGCCCGATATTTCATTAACTCAGTTTCCTACCTTTCCAAAAAAAAAAAAGAAAAAAACACATCAAGTTAATTTTTAGTTAAGAAATTTTTAATTTTTTAATCACAATACTTAAGTTATTGAGTTATTTAAGCCATTAAGTCAATTTTTACTTAAGTCGACTTAGGCGATTTTTACTTTAATAAATCAATTATTTCACTTTCTGTGTGGCAACTGGAGCCTCCCTGCTGAAACTACATATCGTCCAGATCCATGCCATCCACTTGAGGCCATAAAAACTCCCTTATCTCATTCATGTTACCTTAATTTCACAGTTACCGCAATTTATCCTTTTCAAAAAAGTAAGGTCTGAGCAAAATTTTGCATCAGACAGTTGCTCGTTCTGAGTACATTTGTTTCTCAGGAGGATTTTCTGAGCTCGTAGTTCAACAATTTTGTCTAATCAGAAAACCATTCAGATTGAAACACGCCTCACAGGAGAGATAACTTTTTTTTTTTGGAAAAATTGTCTTTGATTTCTTTTTCTTCATTATCCATTGAACGAATAGCTGGGGCGGCTATTTTTTTTCATATTTAAACGGAACTTATCTTCTTTACAATTCATTAAAACAATTTTTAATTTCTCAAAATATTTTAAGTAACAAAATTAAAAAAAAAAAATTTATTTAGACTCAGAAACAGTAAGTCTTTCAATTGGACTTCCAATTCAACCAGTATTGCTATTTGGCTGTGCGGAAAGTAGTTTAGTGTTTTTGGGAAAATTAAAGACAGTTTTCTTTCAAATGACGATAAACAGTTCAATTCCATAATTTAAATCTCTCACAAATCTCACGTGTTATCATCTGCTTCAACCGGCCTGCTAGAATTCGAATCTTTAATATCAAAAATTGCCGGATAGAAATTTTTACAAATCAGTTCTGGCAAAGAGGTACTTCTACATACACATCGATTAATTTGTTTCTAGTGTGAACAGCATTTTTAACTTTTTACAGTAAAAAAGTAAACTAAATGAAAATGCTTTTCATATTTAAAAGGCCACTAACCAAAAACTACTGCAGTAGAAGTAATTGAACTTTTTTACACACAAGCCCGGCTTTATCAGCTCTCAAATTATGTAACGTTTATGCGGCTTAAGTGTGAAGTTGGGTTCGAAAAAATACAATTAAAGCATCTGTCCTAAGAAAAAGCGAAATTACATGCCGGACAACCCATATTTGTGTCTAAATAACCACCAACAGGACTAAATTTGTTTCCGGAAACTCCCGTTTACCGGTTCTAAGTATAGGGCTTAACCCAAATGCATATTAAAATACTTTAAATATAACGCTAGCCAGTATTCCAGCCAGCTGAGTGATAAAAAAAATCAAAAAGAAGAGAATCACAGGTGGCTTAAGTAGGTCCTCTGATGTGATACTTTTGTGACTTCTATTGAAATTTTAAAATTTTTTCATAAAAAAGATTAAAGTTTTAATTTTTTTTTTCATTTGGCTTGGACTCTGATTTTATTGTTTGATGTTTTGTTGGCAGGACTTTATAGCCATCAATTTTTATTAAAAAAATAAACAAATAAAAGCAGAAAAAAAATTCTTTCCGTTTAAATGTATTTTAAACAAATTAATAGCTTGATAAGCATTCTCTTTCATTTATATAACCCATACAAATGACAATAAAAAAATAAAAACACACACATGCATAGACACATAGACACTCATACACAACACAGCAAAAGGCCTGTCACTCTGAAACAAACTCAGAGGAAACGAGAACAACAAAAACTACATTTATTTTTAAACATGAATTTTTTTCTGTTATTTTTAATCAAAATACAAAAAAATTTTCTCTACATGTTGTCATGTAATTGTTACAAGATTAATGGCAACAGATTACATTATTAAAAAACAAAAATTAAATAAAAATAAATAAAACACAGAGAGAGAGAGAGAGAGCTCAAAAAAAGTTACTACTGGCGATACACCAATAAAATAAATTTATGGCAGTGATAAACAATTGCTTGTTAAAATCAATATTTCAAACAAATAGAACAAAAAAGCATACACACACACAATTGGATTAAAATTTCAAAAGGCTCATAAAGGGATAATCAAAGAATTAAGTGGCATTTTTTTTTTAAATAAAATGCAAATACACTCATTTTTTTTTAAAGTTAAACGTTTATTAATTTGCAAAATGTGAAGCTAAAAGCAGAAATTGTGTGGCCGACTTTAAAGGAAAAATAAAATTAATTAAAATTAAATTAATTTTATTTATATACTTGGCTGCTTAGCGGTTAAATATTTTTACTTGCAAATTATAATCAAAGACAATACAGTAGAACCTCATTTAAAATTCCCATAAACAAGATGATTTTTACATTACGTTTTTAAGTTTGAAATTCAAAAGGTTTCTGTAGGTTAATATTTTTTTTTTAAGGATACGACCACTAACTCTAACCCAAGTTACTATATTTTTATATCCGAGCAACCTTTTTACTTGTCTGCAGAAAACACTTAGGGTCACGGCAAGCATTGTACCTGAGACCCCCAGATTGGTAGTTTAGCTTACTACCCAAACGAAATGGAACCTGCTTGTTTAAAAGATATTTATAACATGACACACTCTACATATTCTAATTAAATTTTTGATAAAAGTTTTTGCTCATGTTTTTTTTTTTATAGAAGCAATTTTTTTAGAAGTCACACACATCAAGCTGTTACTTCGCAATATAATTGTTGACATTAACAGTGTGAAAAGCATCTCGTGTATTGATAAATAGCAGCTTTCACTAAACTAAAATTCTAAATTTTTAAATAATTTCATACCATAAAACTACTGTTTTTCATATAACTAGAGTCTAAAGTTAACGCATTCAAAAAAAGATTAGAATTTCTTATTAACTCTCAATTCACTATCTAAGTAGTTCTAATGAAATTTTTAAATAATTTCCCAAAAACGACTAGAATTTCAAAGCATTTCTCGCAATCTCTCTTTTATCTAGTGTTCAAGGGAATAGAGGCCAAATCACTGCCTTATTATCTTCCAAGTTCTTTCAAAATTTCTAAATAAATAATTTCATATGAGTATAATTTTGATTTATTTCTCACGAGCTTCTCTTAGCTAAAGTTCAAAGGACCAGAGTGTAAAATCTTTATATTTAAAAAGCAGCAAGTTTACTTGAAAAAACTAACGTTGCGAGGGATTTCTGTCCATTTTTGATTTAATTGATGATTAAGGGACTTGAAGCCAAATTTCTGTGTTCCTTGAAAAACAAATTCTAAACAAATAGTTGCATAAAAGAAGACTAATTTCAATTGATTTTTCAAGATTTTTTAGTTTAGCTCGCTTAGCTGCATTTATTGCCCAGCGAGTTCAATCGAAATTTTAAAATAATTTCTTACAAAGAGTCTTTAGCTAGGAATATCTTCTTATGATTTTTCATTCAGATGAAGTTTAATGAATGAAAATGTCATGATGTCTCATTCAGCAGATGTTCAAGGAGGCTAGAGAATCGCCTTATTCCTTGTCAAGCAGGTTCTATCAAATTCTATAATAACATTATACGAAAAAGTCTTTTATTTCTAAAGATTTCTCATGATCTAGTCTCTCTCATTCTCATTATCTAGTGTTTAAGGAACCAGAGATCAAATTTATACATTAATTGTCAAGAAAGTCTTATAAAAAAATTTTAGAGTTTTAGTTCAGATCAAAATAGTAGAATTTCTTTAAGCTGATGTTCAAGGGATTAGATAAGCTCTAAGAAAATTGATAGATAATTTTATATAAAATGACTAGAAACTGAAAATTTTAATCTTATTAATGATGTGCTTATTAATGGTGTATTTCATAATGAAGAAGAAACATTTTCTTTCGCCGGATAAGAGAAAGAAAACTTATTTTGATTTCTTTTATGCGAACAATAACTCGAAAGACCAAAAAACGTGAAAGTGGTTTCATGCTAAATAAATCCTATTCGACTGTAAAGAACATGAGTAAAAGACACTGAGATTGGGAAGTCCAAATTCATTTGAATGTTAGTGACTGACTTTTTTCGCTTAAATTTTTTTTTTTCAAATTGTGAAACAGGCTGTCAGTTAATGAAAAAAACTTCAAATGTTGAGTGTTCGTGTAAGAAACGCATAGTTGAGCAATTCCTTTCAACTCCACAGTTGTGTTTTTTATTGCCATTTTTTTTTTCCATCAGAAAATATTTTTGCTACTTATAGTCAACAACTCCCTTAAAATAGTTTAATTATTTTAAATTATTTTATTATTAATTATTTTGTAGACTTTTTGTTTTTTTTTAATGGTTACCTGTATCAAGCACGATACTTATAAAACTATTTCTAAAACCTAATAGTTGAGCTCAATAGTTGCCAACAGTTGTGTTACAACTGAGTTACGTCTTATGAACGCACCCAATGTTTTCATTGCAACAAATGGTTTTACAATACTTTCCCTCTTATTTTCATTTAAATGAAATAAAATTGTTTCTTATATAAAATAAATTTATTTTATAAAATTCCAGCAAATATTTTTTTTTTTAGTTTTTGCCCAATAAAAATTCAAACTGAAACTTAAGGGCAGCTCATTACCATTCATTTTTAGTTTATTTACTTTGTTTTAAAAGTAGAAACTTATATTTTGCGTTTTTATATTTTTGGCAAAAAGATATTTTAAATTACCTAAACACGTTTGCATATTCTTGTTATAACCAAATATGCCAAGAATTTTAAAATTAAAAAGAAAACAAAAAATATCAAAATACTACATTCACAGTTCCCAACTACGTTTTACGTAGTTGAAGTTTTTTTTTTAGTTTTTTTGTTATTTTGTTTAAGCCAATTACATAAACAATAAAGGTCAACAACTTTGCATGTACTACCTGCAGGTATTTATTTATTTAAGGGAAGTAGAGCAAAAAAATTTGAAATGAAGTAGAGTGAGGGCAGTGAGTGAGAGTTTTATTTACTCATACATAAAAAAAAAACAACTAACAGGGGACAAGTTAAGCCAACTACTACTCATACTTAGCTGAACACGGTGCTCCAACAATTCATATTTGAAATTGTTTATGTTCCCACAAGCCAAAGTTTCACTGGGTGTATGGGAAAATGTCTGTTTGGTGTGTGTGTTTCGTTTTATTGATGCTGCTGAACCTTATCATAATAGCCCTGGCTACGCATGTTGCATTTATTATGAGCTGCTGTGTTTCTCTTTCACAAAATATGCAAATTTAAAATGATTCGTCCTAGAGCCAAACAAATACTTGTACAATAGCGAATTTGTCCTGGTTTTTGTAAAAGTATGCTAGTGTGTATGTGTGTTACACATGTTGTATGTGTCTCCATAAAGACAAGCATTACATACCGACAGTTTGGCATACAAAATTAGCAATTTGTTGTTGGGAAAATAATACGCAAAAAAAAAAATTACCACTCAATAAGACCGGTAAATAACAATAAAATATAGTGAGAGAGAGAGCGTAGCAGCATGTGTTCATGCATTAAAATTAATTTTATTTTAGAAACTTTTTTCTTTGCCTTTTTTGTATTAAAATTTTATAAACTTTAAATTCGTTTTATTTAAGGAAATTTTCTATTTTGTTGATAAAATAATTTTTGTTGTGAAAATATATACTCAGTGAAATAAAAAAGAATGAAATTTAAGTACCTGGGAAGTGATATTATTTTTCTGGAAGGTCGAGTACAACAAGAATTTGTTTTTGGAATTTTTCAAACACCCCCAAAATATTGAGTTGGGGGTAAATAACAGGATTTTCTTACCTTATAAACCAGGAACTTAGTTGAATATCAACAGATTTTAAGCAGATTTAAAACAAAAACATTGAGGAAAGTGAAAGCTGTCTACCTTCTTTCACATTATATGCTTTTAGAAATGTCGTGCAATTGAAATTCATAATTTTCATAATTTTGTATTATTTTTTTTTTTTTTTTTTGAAATTACAAATTAAGCAGTTTGCTTTAAGTAAATTTAAAAATATTTGTAGGACGAACGTAGCTTAATGCTGGCTACTTTTCTTGAACATCTTATTGAATCTGCTACACTACAAAGACTAGCCGTTGAATGTCCTTTTTTTTATCAAACACTGAAATATATTAAAATTTAAGTTTTTAACAAAAGACAGCTAAAAATTAAACAAATTATTGTTTTTAAGAATTTTGTTTGGTATCACCCCTAATTTATTTTGTCAAGAAAAAAAATTTTTTTTTTAATTTATTTTTAATAATTTGACTGAAGAAGCTGCAGAAGTTGGAGCGAAATATTGATATAAAAATAAATTTATACAATACGACCTTAAGCTTAATAAAAAAGCCATTTTAAATAATTAAAAAAAAATGGCCTATAATCATGGTCACATAAAAGTCGGTATCTTTTTAAAAACGATTTTAAAGAACAAAAGTTAGCTCTTAATAAAAACCTACTTTTTTGTGACTATGATTATGGCCCATTAAATTTTTCAATTTTTGAATTTTTTTGTTGTCAAAAAACTTTTCTCAAACAAATTTTTCTATTTTAAATTTTAATTATTTTAAGAAACTCATAAATCTAGTATTTCCTCTTCAAACGAAAAAAAAATTATTTTTTTTTGTTTTTTCTCTAAAATTTAAAAAAAAAATATTTTTAAAAACCATACTTTTTTTATTTTTTGTTTTGCTTTCTTTTTTTAATTAAAATTTTAATTTTTGTTTGTTTTCTATTTTCAAGTTATAAAATTCCTTTTGTGAATTCATTCAACCTTAACAAAAGTGAGAGGCAAAGAATTGCAAAGCAAAAATAAACCTCAACATGACAATTTAATAAATTACAATGTTGACCACAACAAAACAATCAAAATGTCAACTAAATATGTCAATGTCACAGTGAGTGTTGTGTTTGTGTGTTTTGGGCGCTTTAGCAAGAAATTTTACAAATTAAAATAATAAAGCAAAGTTTTCGTTACACTTATAAATACATTTATTAATTTCAGTAGGAGTTTTTTTTTAGAATTCTCGCTTATTTTTATTTTTTTTAAGAAAATCTAATAAAATTGAATGTTTAAGGGAAATTTAGTTTAAAATGTTCAGGAATTTGTGATGGCTGCAATCGACAGCATTTAATTATTTCTTAGGATTTAATTGATTTCTGGTAGAAAAACTTGACTTTTCCCTTAAAAAAACTGTCCTTTATGAAAACAATAAATACAAATATTTTCTAGGAATTTCAACTACAAAACTAAACATAAAAACTATTGATTATTTCTGTACTCGTATTTAGGTCTATTGTTACAGTTTTTGCAATTAAATAATTTTGTTCAACAACTATTTACAATAAAATAGTTTGCATTACAAACGAGGACTTTTAATGTTAATTAAAATTATATTTTTGATAAAATATTCGAATTTTCAAACAAACTAGTATGTAACTGATGACTACAACTGCAACTGCAACATTAGAAGTTATGAAATTTATGGCAGTTGCTGCTGTTAAAATGTTTTATAACTTTCTGACCTAATAAATTAAACAACAACAACAGCAAAATTATAACTACAAACAAATAACAAAGTATACATTTATAGCTGCTATTAAATGTTACAGATATTTTATGTAATTTTCATTAAATATTAATTTAAAATACTTTCAAGAATTTCCGTTAGGAAAAACTTTATTAATTTAAGCACTCAAACAAGTAAACCTTAAACACTTAAAGGAATTGCTCTGCTATAAATGCTCTCGTATTTTGTTTGTATTTGTCTTGGGTATAATGTTGTTGTTAGTAAAATATTTAGTGCCATTTTCGTATTTATATTTTCAAACTATTTCTGTAATATGAATTATTTAACAACATATTTCTGTTTTCCTTCTCCTTCTATCAATACACACTCACACCCACATAATTTTCTACTTTTTTTCTTTTTAGGGTTGTGAGAAAAATTTGAAAAGTCTTTCTATAATTATTCATATTAGTTTTGCTTATATTTGGAAAACTTGGAAGCTTAGTTACAATTGTATTTGCCACAAGTTTAGAACAACTTTTTTTCTGGTTTCTATTTTATTTTGGGTAAACGGAAAGTTTAAGTTTCTGAAACGCTTAAAAACACAAACAAAAAGAGAGTGATAGAGGGAGACTACAACCGTGTCTGGTCTAGACACGGCAATTTTAGTTGCACAATTTTTGATTTCGTAGGAGAGAAGAAAGAAGAATGGAAAGGGGTGCAAACTTCCTACTATTTCCTAATTTTCTTTTGTTTTCTATTCTTATGTTTTAAAACTGTAAAGGCAAGAAAACGAATAGCTTGAATGCTGAATGCATGAATGAATAAGAATGCTAAAATTGGGGAAGTAAAATTTTAAAAGAAAATTAAGAAAAAGTTGCTCAACTAAAATTGCCCCGTCTGGTCTTAGTCTAAATGCTTAAACATAAAAACCCACACAAAAAGAAAGAGCAAGAGATCAAGAACACAAGCACTCACTCAATTGACGATATCTTTGAAACTAGTTAGCACCTTTTAAAAAAAATATAGGCACGACTTAGTCAATTTCATTATTGAATTTCGAATTTTCTTTATATTCAAATAGAACAAACCTTTTTTAAGTAAATCTCTTGAATTTAGGAGATTTAAGTAAATCTCGGGGACACTAGAGCAGATTTCAAATCAGAGCTCTAAATATAATGGAAAAAGTGTTTAGTATGGGTAGATCATTAACCTACTAATCTGGGGGTCGCAGGTTCGATTCCTGCCTGGACCGTCGGTGTTTTCTACAAACAAGCCAAGAAGTTTCGCATTTGTGTGTGTTGTTAAAAAATTTAAATAACAAAAATTTTTATGGTTCAACAGTGGCCGCACTAAAAGTGCATTTTTTCATTTTTAAATAAAAACCCATCATTTTTAAGAAAATGATGAGTTTTTTAATGGATTGTAAAGAACACATGTTCCGATTAAGGATAAAATAAAATATCCCTGCTGGCATCGCGTTTAATGGTAAAGTCAATGGCAATTTTTCGAATTAAGTACATTTGCATCTGAATAGATTCGTGAATAAACAAAATTGTCAATTTAAAGGCTCAAAAAATTCTCATGCAATCCTTGAAAAACAAATGCACCCACAACTAGCAACAAAATTTTAGTCAGGCCTTAGTTTTTTGAAAATGAGGGCAAAATTTGGGATGACCGTGATAAAGGAGTTCTTGTAGCTTCAAGGGAATGGCATGGATCTAAACGATATGAATTTTCAGCAAGACGGCTCCAGCTCCCACACAGCAAGTGAAATAATTGATTTATTGCAGCATTAAATGAAAAAATGCTTGCTTACTGAGACACCCATTATATTAAACAACATTTTTGTACTAATAAAAAAAAAAAAAACGTCGACTTGACTTAAGTAAAAATATACGTGCTACCTTAAATAACATTTTTATTGTGACGCAAGATTGGTGGAGCGATATATTCTCCAACCAACGAGATGTTAATGAAAACCATACTGTTTGCTAAGACTCAAAATAATTTTATAAGAAAAACTTGTGGTCCTCTAAAACAGAGTTTGCAAAGAAACGAAACAAATAGAATGCAAACGTTTCCTTTTGTTGTTTTCCATAATAATACTCTGAAAAACTATAAAACTAAACGTTTGCATTTGTTTTGTTTCGTTTCTTTGCGAACTCTGCTCTAACATAACTTAATAATAAGACATAAGATGTTTTGCCACATTTTCACAGGTTTATTAATCACTTTTTTCCTTCCGATCACATGCCTACTCATACTTCATTTAATAATTTTTCTTTGTTTTTACTTGTAACTGTTGTGAAATTTCCTTTCTTTGTTATTATTTGCCGCTACAGAATTCTTGGAAAACGATTGACCTGCAATAAACTATCGACAGGCCTGAACGTCTAACAATTTTTAAATTGTCTTGCATATTTTCCTCAGTAATTCCTGGTGACATGTTGAATTTTTTTATTAAATTTTCCTTTGAAAAGTAAAATTAACATACTTTGTCTGCCAAGCATAAGGTTGGTTATTTCACTTTACTACTCGCACACAAAGTGTATTATTCTGTGAATGCATGTAATTTGCTTAAAATTCATGGAAAATTGTTAACACACACACGCACAAGACAATTTAAATTAAATACAAAATAATAAACTCATTCATTTGGTTGTTTCATTCTTACCTTATTATCCTTTTGCCATGAGCATGTGCCACGTTTATCGATTACTTTACATGTTAAAAGAGCGTCCTGACCTGGATTCACTTCTGTGTATTTTGGCTGTTCAGCAAATCTTTGAAAACAATTTATTTCTGTAAATAAAAAATGAAAATGAAAATAATTTTTTATAAAAAATGAATTTTAAAGGTAAAGTTTATTTGAATGAAATTAAATAAAAAAAAAAAAACGGACAGTAAAAATCACAGTTCATTCACATTTTAGAGCCATAAGTAGAATGACAAGTCACAAAGGTAGCATCTGTTAATGAAATATTTAAATTTAAACCTCTAGATAGAAATTCTTCTAGTAAAAACTTAAATCATCTTGTAAAATTATGAACTTTTTGAAATGGGTAAAAGGGTGCTTGGTACACTAGAAAAAAAATTATGCACCAATTAAATATATTAATTGAAAAAGTTGTCATATTCATTTTTTTTTTTTTAAGTTAAAAAATATTGTCCTGCAGATCCAGCGTATTTAAAAAAAATTGTCAAGATTTATTAAAAATTTTCAGATTTTTCTAAATTATTTACACAAGAATGCTAGATCTTAGCAATAAAATTAAAGAGTGATTTTTTTGCTATTATCTTTTTGGCAACACTAGTTTTGACAGCTCACGCACGTTTTGTATCTTGTGTCACTGTCAAACATTTTCAGTTTGGTCTATAATTTAATCATGAATTGTCTTACAAACGAACAACGCTTGCAAATTATTGAATTTTATTACCAAAATGCGTGCTCTGTTAAGAAAGTTCATCGCGCGCTTCTTCCATTTTATGGTCAGTTTAATCGACCTACTGAGGCTTCTATTCGGGCTATTGTAACAAAATTTCGCACCAAATTTACATTGTTGGACATTAAACCACCAACACGCTTACGTAGAGTGCGAACTGAAGAAAATATCGCAGCCGTATCGGCCAGTGTTGGTGATGACCGTGAATTATCGATTATAAGATACAACTGGTGCAAGAATTGAAGCCAAACGACCTACCACAACGCCAAATTTTTGGTGAATGGGCTCTTGAAAAGTTAGATGAAGATCCACTTTTTTATCGAAGAATTGTGTTCAGCGACGAGGCTCATTTCTGGTTGAATGGATACGTGAACAAGCAAAACTGCCGTATTTGGAGTGAAGAGCAGCCAGAAGCATTGCAAGAGCTACCAATGCATCCACAAAAAACAACCGTTTGGTGCGGATTATGGGCTGGCGGCATCATTGGGCCGTATTTCTTCAAAGATGATGCGAATCACAACGTTACTGTGAATGGTGAGCGCTACCGTGCGATGATAACAAACTTTTTTTTGCCCAAAATGGAAGAGCTTGACTTGCATGACATGTGGTTTCAACAAGACGGTGCCACATGCCACACAGCACGCGAAACAATGGACCAATTGAGAGGCGAGTTCGGTGAACAGTTTATTTCACGCTTGGGACCAGTCAATTGGCCGCCCAGATCTAGACTATTTTTTGTGGGGCTATGTTAAGGCTAATGTCTATAGGGACAAGCCCGCTTCGATTGACGCACTGGAAGCCAACATTGCCAACATTATTCGTGAGATACCGGCCGAAATGTTGGAAAGAGTATGCCAAAATTGGACTAAGCGGATGGACCATTTGAGGCGCAGCCGCGGCCAACATTTGCATGAAATAATCTTCAAACATTAAATTATATCGACCCAACTATCGATCCAAATAAATATTTCATGCATTTTTCTGAATTTTGTGTTTTTTTTTTTTTTTAATTTCCGATAGTTCTTATAAAATCACCTTTTAAATTAAAGATACATGAATGAATTAAAAAATTATTATACCGAAAGTATTTTACAATTTATTTTAGTTTTGATAAAAATTTCGGCTAAAATTTAGTGTAAGAAATAAAGGATATATGGGAGTTTTGCGAAACATTGCATTCATGGCAAAGAAATTTAACACACAGCTTATTGTCACTGTTTTCTTCATTGTAAGCCACAAATTTAAAAGTTCAGTTCAAAAAACAAATTTTTTGTGGAACATTTAAAATTTAAAAAAAATTTTTTTTTATTAAAGAAATTTAAAACTTAACCCTAAACGAATGTAAATGAAAATTCAATACTCAAAAACTAAGTTCAAAAAGTTGTCCCGTTTTCTTTTTTAATAAAATTTTCAGCTAAATATTAGTGTTAGAAATAAAGGATATATGGGAGTTTTGCAAAATATTGCATTCATGGCAAAGAAATTTAACACACAGCTTATTGTCAATGTTTTCTTAATTGTAAGCCACAAATTTAAAAGTTCTGTTCAAAAAACAATTTTTTTTTTAATATAAAATTTTCCTTAAAATTTGTTTAAGGAAATTTAAGACTTAGCCCTTGTTGTAAATGAAAATGCAATACTAAAAAAACTAAATTAAAGTAGTCAAGTTTCCTATCAAAAATTTCGGGTTTTTTCTAAATTAAAAATACTTACAAAGTGGTTACTAGAAATAAAATTTATATATAAATTATTGCTTTAAAAGTATTTTAAATTTTTCTTTAAGTTTTAATAAAATGTAGGCCAAAATTTAGTGTTAGAAATAAAGGATATATGGGAAATTTTTTTATTTAAATTTAAAGCTTTTGTAATTTTTTTTTTAAGATTTAAGAATTACTAAAAACTAACTAAAAAGATTTTATAGAAATATTTTAAAACTGAAAATTTAAAAAAAAAATGATCTACAAAGAATTTGTGTGCCGTCGTTTGCATGTCTAGCTGTCTAGTTTTGAATCAAATACAAATAGCCATTTAATAGACAAATAAAAAATTTAATTCGAAATTTAGAAAATTCTACATTAAAAGCAAGTCTTCACACAAAATTAAAAAAAATTGTAATAGGTAAACCCATTAAAAATATTTTTTTCAAAAAGTTTTCTCTTAAAATTAATTTAAGGATTAATTTTAATTTTTCTTGTCATAAAAAGAATTTAAAAATAAACGCTGTCTTTTGCTTGTTTGCCTTGAGTTTTATTTCTGATTAAAACTTTAAACATAAAATAGTATTAAATTTATTATTGCATCTTTTATTATTATTTTTGTTTTATTTGAACCGCAAAAACACACACACACATACAAGCACATCCTTTTACATAACAAAAATTTTTTTTAAACATTTACAACTTGCCTGTGCTTGCTTGTTTCTGTGTTTATTTGTGTCTGGAAAGTCATTAAAAAAATGACTTAAATTACAAACAAAATAACAACTCCAAAAACATGGTTGTTAAACGTAGAAAAAATATCTATTAAAAAAAACAAAAACAACAACAACAACAAAAAAACAAATTAATATTTTTACACAAGAAAAAACAAATAATTCACATGCAAACAACCGCATGTAACAGATGAAAATAACAGCCAAACAAAGAGCAGGAATAAATGAATGAGTAAAAAACAAAAAAAAAATTTTTTTTTAATGAAAATTAAAGAAAAAAAATTTTTTTTTGGTTTACAAAACCCACAAACGCAAGAAAACAACAAGAGTAATTTGCGAGAACAACAAATGAACTAAGAAAACCTCAACGTCTGCAACGCAAACGGTATTAAACAATAACTGGTTAAGTTGAGCTTAATTATTTACTTTTCTTATTAAAAATAAGTCCTTTTAGCTAACTACAACTAATTTCTAAAAGATTTTTAAAATTAATTAAAAAAAAATTGTCGTTATTTTTGAAAGTGGTATAAGTTTAATTTTTAAAAAAAATTAGTTAGCGGTTATATTGGTAGGATATAGACATTATCTTACTAAAATAATAGCTGTGTTGGTTTTTAAAAAAGTGGACTTACATCATTTTGAGAAATAACCGCAATTTTTTTAAAATAAAACTTAAAAATCAGCTCAAATTTAAATTGAACAAGATTAATAATAATGTACAATGATTCTGTGTCCTCAAAAAGTTGTAAAAAATTGTTTTTATTTTTTTTAAATTTTATTTGGGATAAAAACCGAAGCAGAGTACATGGGGTCTGATTACGGCATTCGATATCAATGAAAATTTAAATATAATTGAAATGGAAATTTCGTTCAATTTCGAATGCCGTACTTTGGCCTTGTAGCAACAACAATAATTCACATGGTTTTCATTAATGACTGAATCAGTCTTTTTCAGCATTTAAAAAAAAGCTACGATAAGCTGTTTGAAGGGGTAGTTCTCTTTTGGTAAGTGAAAGAGACCAAAACTGATTTTTGCTGCTGTTTATTATGACAAATGAAAAGGCAAGCAAAACTCCAGCTAAGGCCAGCTCTAAGAGACAAACCTAAATCAGAGCGGCTCAGGATGATACGAAATGTATGAAACATACTAAGCATCAATGTTCTTCTTTAGGTCTGCTATAACAACATAAATACTGGGCATTAAAAAATTTTAGGTTTGTCTGTAAGAGCCCTTTTACACTTGGCAACTGAATTGCGCAAGTAGCTTAATAATATTTTTATATTTCCGCGAAAGCGTTCACATTACAAAAATTAACTTTTTCTTTAATTCGTTTTCTTTTGCTTAAAATTTCAAAATTGTTTAAAATTTTTCACTCACTCACAAAACAATACAAAATACCACAAATCAGAAGCATATATCAATTTCTGAAACACACACACACAACCAAAGAATGAAAAAAATAAAACGAATTGCCGAGTATACTAGCAAGTGTGTACTGAAAATTCTCTTCCCCTTAACCCGATCATCTACAAACACAAGAGTTGCTCAACAGACTTGCGCAAGTCAGTTGCCAAGTGTGAAAGGGCTCTAACGTAGAGTCAGTAACAGTTGATATGCCGATTAAATAGGAGCGATATTTTTGAACACAGAATTCAAAGACTTGCTTGGATGATTTGATCGCCATGATGTCCTAGGTAACAAAAATGTTTGCAAATTAGACCTTTACAGTGACACGGTTTGTTTTGCTGTCCCCTGCAGTGGTCGTTTAAGCTGATCTCCATATTAGCCAAGTTTATCAATGCTACAATATCTTCAATTTATATTTTTTATTTCTTTAAAAACTTTAATTTTGTATCTTTTTGTAGAAAATTTTTATTGAAAAAATTTTTATTTTGTTTTCCGAATGATTTAGTTTTTTAAATAATTTTTAGGCAGATCCTCGTAAAAATATTATTTAGCAATGTTGTTTAACGGAAATAAATTGCATGACTTAATGTTGTTTTACTTTTCTAAAGTAAATGACTTTACATGCGCATGTCGTTGGTGAAATAAATATTTTTGTTGCATTAAAGAGATCCTGCCAGAAAAGCAAATGAAATACAAGTAGAAACCTTGTAAAACTATAAAAAAAAGTATTATTTATTAAAGTAACGTCATTACAAAACATTAGATTGCGTGGAATGCTTATAATTGCCGGGAATAATTTATTTATGCCTGCTGAGTGACTATGCCTGACTGCTTGCTGAAAATTTACTCGCTCTCACCAGTGTTTCCTGTATTTCCGAAAACAAAAAAAAAAAAAAAAATGAACTTGCAAGTAATGCAATTGTATTTGCTGATTTACTGTGTGTAAGCCTAGACACAGTTAAATTATTTTTGTTTTCTGTTCTGTGTTTCCCTCTGCTTGCAACACTACGACACTTGGCTTGTTTGTTTGTATTTTTTTCTTTTTTTTCTGCTGGTGTTGAACATTTTTTTTTCAGATTTGTTTAGTTTGTAATTAATGAAGTTGGTAATTTTTTTTTAGAGTTAATTATTCATTTGTTTGGTTGTTATTGTAGGTATTGCTCATACTGCAGTGTACGCTTATCAGCACTTCCTGATTCACTTGTTTAAAATCTTAACAACTTTTTTATCTGCATAGATTTTTAAAAGTAGGCTTTTAGAGCTTAAAGCAACTTAAACATTTTTCATTTAAAAAAGGCACTTATGGTGTTTTAAATAAGGGAAAGAAATTAATTTCAACTCTAGAAAACAGGTCAACATTCAAGCATGTACTGTAGACAGTCACAGGCAAACCACATAACATTGCATGGGCACTTCCTGTTTTACACCGATTACATCTAAGATGTTAGTGCCCGTTAAACTACCCCTTAAGATGTCTGAGGTCATTTTGAAAATGCGCTCTACTCGAGCCCAATTTTTCTTTAATTTTCCAAATGTACTCTCTTTACCACTCTGCTCTCAATAAGGTTTTGTTAAAAAATTTTTCTCTATTCAGAAATCGTGTATAAATTTTAGAATACGACAAGATGTATGGTAACAGAAAATCGTTGAAAAGTGGACTTAAAAAGGGGCATGGCTGTTTAAAAAGTCTATGGCGACCTTGCTTGCAGTATAGAGATTATATGTGTCAAATTTCCAAAAAATCCTTTGAAAAACAAACAGGAAATTAATTTTATTTATATAGATTGAGTATAAATTTTAAAGTACGACATATTAAGTTGCTTGTCAGCAACTGAATTTTTATTTAAAAAAAATTAAAAAAATAAACAAAATATTTTTAATGAGTTTTATGACTGTTTAGTATGTGGGTGAGTGCGCGTAAAAGCCTAAGTCGTGACATAAACGACAAGTGACATAAATGATAAGTTAATTATGGGTCTCTTTTTATTTATTTACTAGATGTATTTGATTGGTATTGCCCGGCCAGGCTTAGAAATAGAATTTTAATTGCTAAAAATATCCATTCAATTAAGTACAGCCAATACTTTATAAAGTGGCTCATAACTGTGCTACCATTATTAGCAGAGGCTTCAAATTTCAGGCTTACTTTAAGTACAGGCATACACTTCTATGAACAGTGGTAAAAAAAAATCATTAAAAAATGCGTTTAAAAATGGGCGTGACTGCGTAAAAAGAATATGGCAACCTTGCTTGCAGTATAGAGATTATTTAAAGAAATCTGCTGGAAAATAAAATTTTTTTTATAAAACAAACAAACAGAAAATGAGTTTTATTTATCTAGATTTAATTTTTAGTAATAGAAAAGGAAAGGAAGTGTACTTTACTTCCCTTACTTGCAACTATAATAACTAGAAAATTTCTTAAAGCAGATCTAAAAGGCCCTCAACATTGATGGCTTGTCTTGTTCTTTGCCAGGATAACGATCTCTGATTACCTATCAATTATTTTATTTCTAATGTTTTTTTTTTTTTATAATTCTGTTAGACTTAAAATTGAGTTATAAATTCGGGGGTATGTAAATTATGTTTTCTTTTCTCCTTTTTTTTTTGTAATTTTTTTAATGCCCCCACGCTTTTCATATTGAAAAGTTTTTTATTTATTGAAACGTAAATAAAATCTGTGTTAAAAATAAATAAAAAAATAAATGTGTGTGTGTGTGTACAATAAAATATGAATACGAGTAAATAAATAGATGAAAGCATGACAACATGAATCAATGAATGAATGAGTGAGAGAGACTGAATGAATGTATGAATGATATTATCTACAAAACGATTTTCTATTTCTCTAACCTTTTTTCTATTTGTTTGTTTGTTTAATATTATTATTATTTGTTGTTGTCGTTGTTGTTTATAATAACTTTTTAGACTCTACAACTCTTAACAAAAATTCCAACATATTTAAAATCCTGTTAAAGTAAAATCCTTTAACTGCGTTAGTATTTGTTGGGAATATTAAAATGATATGCATGATAAAATGCTGTTATGAATAAAACTGTTTATAATACGAGTATACGGATGTTTACAGCAGTTTGTTTGAATATGTAAGTGAGCTTTTTGTAAAAAAATAGAAAATCTATTTCAAGTGTGTATTCGTGTGCGTGCATGTTATTTAACAAAATGTTTATGTTTTGGTATACAAATTTACAGCTTGTTGTTGCCTCTGTAATAGAGGGATTAGAACAACAAGAGAAATAAAAAAAAAAAGATAGCAAATGCTTTTAGTCAGAAAGAGTGATGGAGTGGGAGTGCGTTTCTGTAGTTGTTCCTTTAAAAAAAAAAAGAAAAGAAAAAAACAGAGAGCGAACCATACGAGTGGCACAATAAATACTTGAAAATTTATCAATTTAGAAAATCTGTTGAATATCGACGATTTGTATTTATGGCAAAAGAGATTTTCTTTTTATGTCTTTTTCATTTATTTTTATGGCACAAAAACGTTTTCAATATTAATGTTTATTGAAAAGCAAAAAAAAAAAAAAAAAAAATTATTAAAAAGGGATGTAGTGGCTGCTTTTAGTTTTTATTGTTGTTGTATTTTTAGTTTGTAAAAAAAAAAACTAAAAGATATAAATAAAATATTGCCAGTCAAATATAATTTTCTGATTTTATTGTAATTAAAGCAGCTTAGGCGGAAATAAAACTTTTACAACTTGTTACTTAATCAATTCAATACTTTGGAATTATTTTTTTAATAATTTAATTCTTGCAAATTTACTATTATTTTAAATATTAAATATTGATTTTTTTAAAATAGAAACTTTAAGTGGTAAATAAATTGTTAAACGTTGCGTTGTGTTGGTTGGGGACGTATTCCATCGTTACTTTATTCTGTCATGATGAAATTATTTCTTAAATCTAGCTGGTATTAATTGTTGTGCTTGAAACAAAAACAATAAACGAAAATTTGTTTTTGTTTTCAATACAATTATGTGAATGAAGCTTTCGTTTTACAGTTTGCCTTGATTTAAATACAATATTTTTTTGTGCAATCAAAACTTAATCCCTGCTAGATCACATTTTTCTGATCTAAACAAAAATCAAATTATATATTTTTCACTAAGAAAAGCTTCAAAGTCGCATCCCAAACAAGAAGATGATAACGGTCTTGTGTAATTTTTTTTTTTAACTTTTATAATGAAAATATCAAGAATTTAATTTTAACCTTGTCTTTGTTTTCAAACAAAAAATATTAATAATAAATAAATAATAAAAGTTTTTTTTTGTTTGTGTAATTTTTATTTACTTTTTCTGCTACTTTCTGTCAACCACAAAAATGTCATTCACACTTTTGTTGTGAAGGTTGTACCATTTAAAAATTTTACTCCCTGCTTTTTTAATCACTTCATTGCAACAATTGCAGTAATCACTGGTGGCCAGCTGGCTGAATGTTACTGTAACCTTTTTGTTTAAATTTTGCTTTTTATTTTATCAAGGGATGATTCATTGTTGCACTGGTCATAATTCTCACGTTGAAATGTCCACAACAGCAGCAGTACTCGTTATTTGAAACAAAAAAAAAATTTGCTTCAGTTCAGTTTAGCAAATAGCGAGCAAGAAGGCAGGCAGGCAACAGTGAATAAACACAATTTTTTATTTATAAGTTGCCAGTAATGACTGCTGCTGCTACTGCCGATGCTATTTTACACACTTTGAGAGTGTGTGTGTGAATTATTTGACCACTTACTGCATGCAATAAAATTCACAACTACAGCTGCAAGAATTTGATTTTTTTTAAAACAAAAAACAAAATAAAACAACTTGCTGCATTTGAACTGCAGTAATTAAATACTTTTTTTGTATTTTTCTTAAATTATTTTTAGAAAATTTGTTTTTTACATTAAGGGAAAATTTGTTGGGTTAAGTCACACTCAGAAATGTTAATGTTTTTGGAAGACGCAAAGAGTATTTAAATTGTTGTGAAGTTTTTTTTTAATAAATTTTCTGTTTTTGTAACGTTTATTTCAATTTAAAATTTAAATGGAAAATGCGCTCCTTTACCCTCTGGAACTTTATGCTTAATAGAGCTCGCTTAGGAAATTTCCATAGAATTATAAATATTTTGAAAGAATTTGTTAAACAAATTACTTAAGGCTACAATGATTTTACTTTTTTTTTCAGATTTTTAATATTTTAACTTAACAAAATAAAAAAAAAAAAGAAATTATTAGTAAATATTATTCAAGCTTAAGATCTCAATGAAAATTGGCCCTGAAGAAGACCTTCAAAAGAAAAATAAAACAAAATCAATTTTCATTGAGATCTTAAACTTGAATAATATTTGCTAATAATAAATTTATAAGATCGAATAATTTACTAAAATTGTAGGGCACAGGGTCTTAGCTGTTACCACGAACTTGGCATAAATTTAAAATTTGTAAATGGATTTTAATAAAATAAAATTTTGTTTATTTGCTCTATATGCAGGTATTCAAATTAAAAACAAAATTTAAGTTTTTGTTAATTTTCGATTTTTAAGACATTTAAAAAAAATTTTTTTTTTTTAAATATTTTTCTTGGAAAATTTTGTGGTTTTTTGACAATTTCTTTTATTGTCTCAGAAACTACAAGGTTAGTAAAAAATTAATAATATCATAATATAATTTAAATGTTATTTTATTTTCAATTTTTATATTTTTTTTTAAATTTACTCTGAAAGTTATTGCAAATTGTATGGTGTAACTCCCTCTTTTTCCTCAAGAATTACAAGTAGAATTAAAAATAATAATTTATAGGGATTAGAGCTTACCAGCATATGTATTGAAATTGACTATGAAAAGTCTTGGTTACCATAAAAGAGTTTAATTTTGTGGGCCTGTGTTATAGTTTGGCTGCCACAAAAAAAAATCCCTTTAATGCTGGGATTGGTTTCTCAAGGCACCAAAAACATATTTTTTTTTTAACGAAATTTTTTTTATTTATTTCATTTAAGAAATTAATTATAAAATTAAATTTTGTAACTAAAACTGATGACTTAGACCTAGATCCAGATCCCTAGATTGATTCCTTACAATATACAGAGTACTCTTTTTATCAAATTAATTAATTTAAATTCAAAACTTTACATTAACAACAAGACATACACATTTTACTTCACACTCTTGTAGCCTATTGATCTAATGCAAAATTGAGTCAAGTTTTAGGAAAAAAATTTTATTTTTTTTAAATTAAAACTTAAAAATTTCTGATATACGTACGCACCCTTTCTTTTAGCTTTCAAACCTACTGGGTTTTTATTTTTCGCGCTATTGCAAACTATATTTTTTTTTATTGCTTTTTTTTTTTTTTTTTGCATTTATAATGAGAGTTGTGTACTGAGACAGAGTTTGCTTTGCCAAATGTTTACACAGCTTAAAATAATATTTTAATATTCTTAGATAATATCGATCAAATGTCAAAAGAAAATACCAAAAAAAAAAAAAATATTTAAACAACTAAAACAGTAAATTGTCTAAAAAGTAGTTACCATTAAAAATTATTATAAATGAAGATAAGCAAATATGACTTTTGTATACGAAAGCGTGACTAAAAATAAATAAGCTTAAACACAATTAAGTGCAGTTCTAGTTAAAGCTTAGTGTAGTTAGTTATTACTTCAATTGTTTAAAAAGTCCTTTATTACGTGAGTATGTAAACATTTTTTAGAGAAATACGTTTACAAATAGAATTTTAATCGTTAAAAAAAACATTTAAATAAATGCAGCCATTAATTACTTTATAAAATGACTCATGCCTTTGCATTATTAGCAAAGGCACCAACCATTTAAGCTAAATAAAATATTGAAAAGCAATAAACAGTAAAAATCGTTGAAAAGTGGGCGTAAAAATGGGCGTGAATGGATCAAAAGTATACGAAGACCTTAACTAAAGACTATATGCACCAAATTTTAGACAAATAAGTTGGAAAATCAAAATTTGTATAGCGAACACACAACCAGAAAATGAATTTTGCTTATATAGATAATTCGCCTTTCCCTGGTGTTTATTTCTCACCTGCTTTACGTAAGAAATTTTCTTCTTTTTTTTATAATCTTGCTTTTAAAGGTTTCACTGTATACGATATTACTTACACATGCAGTCAATATTTACTCTACATACATTTTCTTTGAAAACTCTTAAAATATTTAGTTGAATTTCTATTAAACTTTTTGTGTTAAAGAAAATGGGAAAAATGTAAGAATGAAAGCAAGCAAAATGGAAGTGAAAATATTATGATTATGTGTTTGGCATATTGAAAATATACGCTTCTTTTTCATGCTGTCGTTATTTTTAACACAAAAACATATCTTGAAACCAGTAAAAGTTTTCAAGTTGTAAATGCAACACATATTAAGAGATAATGGAAGAAAGAAGCTCCTGTTTTGCAAAACAACAAAAGTTAAACAAGATGAAATATTATATGAAAAACAAAGTAAGAAAATCATGTTAAAAAAACTATTTTTGTTTAAAATAAATATATTTAACAGCTGCGTACTTTTCTGATTATTGAAAAAGAATAAAGTTTTTATAAACAAGATTTCTTTATCAGATGGCTGCTTAATAAGTTGGTTGATGATAAAAATTTTTTAAAAATAAATTTAATATGCTTCAGTATAGTGTAAAAATTGTTTTGATGATTGTCTGTACAGCCAATTACTTGATTCAAATTAGAATTATTTAGAAAAATTTATGTATTTTAAATTTTATTTATGAAAATCTTCATGATAGAAATTGTACTGACAGAAAACAATTTCAGTTGTAAGAACTGAATTTCTTACCAGTCTAAAATTAATTACTTAGTCAACATGAGATATTTTTAATTAAAATATTTAATTTCTGTATAATTGCTTTTCCACTTAAAGTCTTTTTAATACAATTGATATTCAATCAAAAAGATATTGTTCGCTGGGTTAATTTTCTCTCTATTGGTAGTGTGTTGTTATAAAAGAGAAGTCAGTTAAAATTGAAAATGTCTGATTATGACAAACACTTCCTCCATGATGCTATTACCCACTGCAAATAATTTATGAAGTTCATGCTAAATACTGCCAGAGAAAGAGACAACGAGAAAGAGAAAAGAAAATGAAAATATAAAGCCACTCAAAATAGTTTACTGCATGTTTTTCTATTCTGTTTCAAGGCACATGAGATTAAAAATAAAGAAGTTGACTTATTTCGTATTTATACTTTAATCATTTGCAGTAGCACAAAAAAAAAAATAAATTAATAAAATAAATAAAATTTTCAAAATCCATTACCTAAAAATTTTATTTATGTTAATAAAAAAAAAAACAAATAACCTTTTTTCTTCTAAGAAAAGTAAACAAGAAATTGCAGTTTGCTTCTTAAAACCATAATTTTTAAAGGTTTTATTATGCCTGCTCCCTTTTTAAAGTTGAAATATTCACTCTGTTTAAGTGTTAAATATAAGAAACACATATACAACAGACACACTTCTAGCTTACTTTTAGCAAAACTTATTCGAAAACACATTTTCACATTTTACAAACATTGTATTTTATATCATTAAAATAGTTTATATTTTGTTAGCAAGTAATCAAAAGAACTAAAAAAATTTAACAAATTTCCATCGCTGCTTCATTGAAACTTTCTATTTATAGCATCTGTTTATTTATATATTTATAACAAAAACGGTTTTTAATTTAACTCTTTTTTATAATTAAAAAAATTCCATGAAATTACTTGAAAGAAATTAATATTTTAAAATTAACTTTTTGAAATTCTTTATTTTATATAAATAAGCCGTTCAAGCTATGCTGGCTTGGGGCTATTTTTATACTCAAATATTATATAAGTTTGTGGTGTTTAACTTTAAAAATGTTTTTAGCAGCTCTTTTATCTATATAAAATAAAAATTATACATGGTCATCTTTACCAAAAGCAAAAATTTTTTTTGTTAAAAAAGTAATAAATTTTACGATTCGTCATTTCATATCAATAATTAGAAAAAAAAAAAAGAAACAAACCTGCCACACAAATGGAATTTTTATTTTGTTTTTATAAAAAAATGCAGTAACGGTTACAATTCAATTTGTTTCTTCATTTCATATCAATAATATTTTTATGAAAAAAAAATCTGGTCACCCAACCAAAGGCATTAAATTTTTTTTATTTAATAGAATCAAACAGAGACTTAAAATTTTATTTTTTGTAATTATCAATTCATAATGATAAACCATATCTGGCCACCCCAAGTCTCACAAATGGAATTTTGATTTTGTTTTTTGAAAAAAAAAAACAGACTGTAACATTTAAGATATTTATAAAAAAAACAAAGTAAGTTAATTTTTGTTTTATTTCATACAAATAAAAAGTAACTTTTAAAATTTAATTTCATATAAATAGTCTCTTTATAAAAATAAAACAAATCTGGTCACCCCAACCAAATGCATAGAATTTTAATTTAATTATTTATAAAAATGCAGGCATTAAAATATAAGATTTAATTGGATTCTTCATTGCAAATCAATAATATATTTATTAAAAAAATTAAAAAAATTTGGTCACCCTAAGTAAAGGAAGACAATTAATGTTAATAAAATTAAAAAGTAACTTTTAAAATTTAATTTTTTGTAATCATAATTTCATATAAATAGTCTCTTTATAAAAATAAAACAAATCTGGTCACCCCAACCAAATGAGTGGAATTTTTATTTTGTCCTTATAAAAGAACAGACAGTAAAGTAACATTTAAGATTTGATTCTTCTTTTCATATCAATGAAATTTTTATCAAAAGTAAAGCAAATCTGGTCACCCGAACCAAAGGAATGGAATTTTTATTTTATTTTATGAAATTAAAAAGTGACTTTTAAAATTTAATTTTTTGTAATCATCATTTCATATCAATAATTTATTTACCTAAATCAAACATATCTGGTCACCCCAAATGGAATGAATATAATTTTTATTATATTTTTATAAAAATACAGATATAATTTGTTTCATCATTTTATATCAATTACATCTTTAAAAAAAGAAACGCAAGTCTGGTCACCCTAAAATGCACGGAGTTTTTGTTTTATTTTATAAAATTAAACAGTAACTTGTAAAATTTAAGTTTTTCAATTCAGTATTTCATATTAAAAAAAATACAAATCTGGTCACCGCCCCCCCCCAACTAGTCATCATCCGAATTGTGTTTGTGTTGAATTGCTTTACAAGCCAGCCAGCTAAGTTATTAGGTAAGGAGTCTATTCTGCTGGTGGTTTTTGAATGAAAATAATTTGTAGGGCCTTAAGATATATATGCTACGAGTTTTATTTATATTTAACAAATTTTATCCTCAAGCAAGTCAAATAAAAGAGGGGTAGATAATTTCATTTAGAGGATTTTTTTAAATAAAGCCGAAAAAATTTAGTTTCTTTTATTTAAGAAAAGAAAATAAGGAAAATTACGGGCTGTTTTTATAAAAAAAAAACTATATGAAGAAAAACTAATTTACGTGGCTTTCTAGCAATTAATTGAACGATTGACAAAACAAATAAAAATGTTTTTAAAACAAATTCCTGTTAACCACACACAAAAATAAATATTTAATATTAAAAAAAATTTTGGAAAACTAATTTTGTTATAATAATTGTCACAACAACATAAAGTTATTAAATTACTGATGATTATTATTTTTCATTTTCATTATTTGCAAGGCAAAAATGTTGTTTTTGAAAAAAGAATTTTATTTTGAGTATTTTATTTTGAGTATTTTTATTTACTGAAAATCTATTTTGTGTTGCTAGATTTAAATTTTTTTTAAATACAAACTTTATGTAGTTCAATTTATTACACAAAAAAAAATTTTTTTTTATATGTAATAATTTCTATTTGGAATTTAAAAGTTTAACAAAATATTCCAGAAATTGTGTTGGTTTTAAAATTTATTGTTTTACTCATGATATTCTCATGAGTTATTTATTCAGTACAATAAGTACTGAAAATTTAAAAAAGGAAAACAAATATTTTCTGTTTATTTTCAATTTTTCAAGGAATTTCTCAATTTTCTAATAACACACAATCATGGTCATTTATTTTTTTTCATTTTAATTTTTTCATGAAAAAAAATTGTAACGGCTCAATTTGTAGAGAATGCGCATAAATAATAATTCATTTTCATGAGCTGAGATGAGGGGTAGGGTTTGTTCCATATGCATGTGCTTGTCATGGCGTCACTCTTTTAATTAAATACATTTTGCACATTTTTACCTTTGAGAATGCTAGAAGCCATGCAGCACAAAATTTGAATTGAAAAATAATAGAAAAATTTGTTGTTGTAGCAAAAATATTGCCTGAGGATTTTTTTTTTTTTTTTTGGAAATGTTAGAGAAAATAAAATTTCTATTGAGTTTTTAGTTTATTTTTATCATTATGATTTTTTTTTAAAATTTGGGGAAAGGGAGTTTAGTGGCTGCCTTTAGTGAGCTCAGAATATTAATGGTTAGTGAAGGGGTCACAGGTTTGAGTCCTGTTTAGAGCCGATGGTGCCTTTTAACAAACAAAAAAATCTTTTCCCTGTAAGGGACTACAAGTCAATTTTACTTTAGTTGAAATTTTGAATTTACAATCTCTTTACTCATTACAACTTTGTGTTAATGCGGCAAGCAAAAAAATTACTAGTCATCAATAGCAGTTGCTTTCTGTACAACAGATCTTAAAGGACGCCATATGATTACAGTTCATGATAATAAAATATCAATAAAAAAGGAATAAATATTTTTTACTATTAAATTAATAATTTATGAATTCAATAGAAATATTTTAAAAAGTAAGTGAAAGCCAGCGTGGCTTTTTATTATTTTTTTATTATTAAACAATTCATTTTATCTGTGTACATGAAGTTCAATTGTTTATTTGTTTGCTGTAAAATTTTTTATTTTCCATCGGACTTGTGTGAAATTGGACATAATTTCTATGCCCCTATCGCTATATACTTTTGAACCAGTCATGCCCATTTTTAAGCCTACGTACTATGTACTTAATTTAAGCCTGAAATTATGCTTTGAAATATTTGATTTACAATTTTAGCTGGCGCCTAGCAAAAAACATGAGTAACTTCATAAAGTACTGAATTTATTTGGAGGTTTTTTTTTTTTTTAAATTAATTAAAATTCTATTTTTAACGGATTTCTGAAAAAAACTTGGTACATTCGCTTTCTTTAGTGTAAGGATACCTACTCACATAACAAAAGACCGGGCGATAATGGTTAAAGGCATTTAAATTTATTAATAAAATGTTTCCTTTTGAGACTAATCAAGTCACTAGGCTGTTTATTTAAGCCAGAACTAAAGGGTTTATGCTGAAAAATTTCTAGAGCAAAATGAAAAATTCTATTTGCAATGCATTAAACAAATGAATGGGTAAAACTGTGTGTGTGTGCTTGTAAGTAAATGTGTGCTTATTCAAGTGTGAGTTTGTGTTGTGTATCAAATGCCAACAAATACTGTATAAATTAATTGTTATTACGCGTATTAGTCACATTAACGAGCCAGCATTTATTATTTAACTGTAAAGGCGCAAATATAGCAGAAAAAAACACTTACACACACAAAAATAATGAAAACAAATTGTTGGAAATAATATCCCTTTAGAAAACAGTCATCTACAATCATTTGTACATTCATTTACCAAATCACAAGAGAGGCTAAACTCTATTCCATTACACTCCACCCATTTCATTTTCTATATGAATTTTTATTTTGAAAAATATTAGTTGACGACCATTTTTTATAACAAGATAATATTTATTTGGTCCAATACAAATCATACGAGGTAAGTTTTAAAATTAAGGAAACTTACAAAATATTTTTAATTTACTTATAAGTTTGTTTGATCGTTTTCTTTTTTAGTTCCTTAGGATTGAGGTCGTATTATAAACTTTTATTTTTTAATCAATATTTTTAAACCAAATAAATATAAAATTTTTTTTTTCAGGAAATTTCTAATTCCGGTCTCCCCCGGTCTTTTACTTTGTGACTTAATATTCTTAAACTTAAGAGGTTGTAACGTTATATATACGAAATTTCAGAAAACTCCGATGAGAAATATAATTAAATTTAATTATTAAAGAATCGGCTTAAAAGTGGGAGTAAAACGGGGCGTGGCTGATTCTGTCTGATTTTATAAAAATTCCTTGAAAATAGAATTTTAATTAATAGCTCATTTAAAAGTACTTGTAAAAGAGGGCGTAACGCTATAATATATAGCACATGTTACTCTCTGATAACGTTTCTTTATACTGCTGAAAAGATTTTTTAAATCAATTTATTAATTTTAGATTTTATCAAAAATTTTTTTGCTATTTATAGATTTACAGCCAGGTTCGTTATTTCAAAGTCTGTTTGCTGATTTGTAACCCACTAAAAATATATAATGAAGAGCAATTCGAATGATAACGCATGAATATCAGTAGAAAATGGCTACCCATATATTTTTTTACTAATAAAAATATAAGAGTCCGTCACTTGTCTATTTGTTGTCGTTAGGATATTATTTTTTTATGCACAGAAATCTTTTAGATTATGAACTAATTGAAAAAATATTTTCTTAAAATTTTCAAATATTAAAAGAAACTAATTTTTTTTTACTATATTTCTGTTTAATTTTTAGTTTTTTGTTGTTAAGAACTTGAATTTTAATATATTTTAGTGTATATAAAAAAGGACATTAAACGGCTACTCTAGGTTCTGCAGCAAAATCAATAAAATTTTTACCAAAGGTAGCCAGTACTAAATTGCATTCTTCCTACAAATAGTTTTAGATTTACTTAAAGTATAAGGCTAAATTTTAATTAAAAAAAATTTTTTTTTCAACAATAAATTTTTCTTCAAAAAAAAATTATCTAGAAAATCTGATTAGATTAGAAAGCTTAAAAAATATTAATAAAAATATAAAAATTTAATTATGTTTTTTTATATATAATTTTAATAAAAAAAAATTTAACTATAAATTTTTCTTCCAGAAAAAACTTATCTAGAGAATCTGATTAGTTTAGAGAGTATTAAAAACACATTAGTAAATATATAAAAAAAGTTTCTTTAATCATAATTATAATATTTGGCTTAACAAAATATTATCTTTTCATGTTTATTTGTCCAAAATTTTTTGCTTTGTTATTTTTTTCACAGCAACTCTTTTTCAAAAAAAGAAAAAATATATTTTTGTGTGCCTGCCTTATTTGTTGTTAAACATCTTGTGACCATGAGATGGTTTACCTTACAAATTTCACCACTTCTACTGCCACTTGGTTAAGCAACAACTTGCGTGTTATGAAAATTATCTTGGTTGTATATTGTTTCCTTGTTTTTGGCCTTCTTTTTTTCTTACGTGATTTACTGCTTCTGCTTAAAAAGAATAAAAACCAGAAGCAGAAGGTAAATTTTGTTTATAAACCGCAGCAAACATTTTGTAAAAGTTAAGGATTCAAAAACTGCTTATGCTGTTCTTGAGCTTGTATGTGTCTGAGAATCATTTGTTTAATTTTCGGTTTCAGTTGTAAATTTTAACCGGATACTTTTTTGTTTTACTCTTTTTCTTTAAGATAAATTATAACTAAGTTTTAATTACAACCAACAAACAACTACTGCAGTATATTAATATCTTTTAATGTGTATCAGCTTTAATTATAATAAAAATAATAATAACTTTTATTACTAAAGATAAATGATGAAAGTTTCTCATGTTAATTAATATTAAGGTTTTTCAGAACAAAAAAAAAATAACACAAGGTTTGTTGGCTTGTGGCTTTTGAGTTTTGTTGTGAGTTATTGGCAACATATTCAAATTATATCATAAGCAAAAAAAAAATTTAAAAAAATACTTAATCTAAACTTAAATAAGAATGAGTAATAAAGGATGTTAGCGTTATTCAAACAAAAAACTTTATTAATTTTAATGGTAGAACAAAATGTTAAATAAAAAATAAAAAAAAAATTGTTAAGCAGCCTCAAATGAATAAATCTTTGTTATATTTAGAAAATCATAAAATTTCTGTAAAGAAGCAATTGATTTAATTGTTCTGGAATTTAAGCTAGATCCTTTATTAAATTCTCAGATAGAAAAAAAAATTTTTTAAATAAAAAATAAATTTCTAGGCGATGGATTTAAGCGCTAAATGCCTAAATGTTTTTTATTGAAAATCATATAAAAATTGATCACATCAGCTAATATTTACCTAAACTCAAAATTCGTAGTTCTTTAAAGCCTGTTCTAACAATTAAGGTAGCAACTCTATTAATTAAGACAAAAAAAAAAAAAAAATGGATTTAAGCAACAAAATCCTAAATAGCAAAGAGTATAAAATTTCTGTCAAGAAATAATTAATCGAAGCGCTAAATTCTAAAATCTTAGGGCCTCGCTAAATGCAAAAATAATTCGTTTTCAATACAATTATGCGAACGAAGTGTGGTTTAGCATTTAGCTGAACAGCCCTTTATTTAAAGCCTTTTGTGAACAACAAAATACATTAAATAAATTTTAAAATGCAAAATTAAGATCACAAAGAATTCAAACAATTCTGTGACTATACAGAAATAAATCAAGTCATTTCAGAGCCCTACAGCTTTAAAAACTCTAACAGTATTTCCATTCAAGCTAACTCTTTCATTTTCAAAGCCATCTGGCTAAATGTGGAATATAAGTTCCCACCATTCTTAAATAACAATAACAAATTTAGTGAGTTACTTAAGATAACTAGTCAAGTTTTACTCAAGAGATTTTTTAAACATAATTAATGGCTCAAAATGCTAGTGGCACACTAAAATCGTCATTTTTTCTTAAATTCTTAAAAACGTCTTGTCATCGCAGGGTACTCACATAAACCATGCTCTGACGTTTCCTATTTTACTCATGTGATAGTTAAGTCTACAATGAGTCGCACACTTAATCTTTTTCTAAAACGATTTTAAGTCCTTAAATTTTAAAAACGAATAATTCCTTTGAGAGTATGTTTATGGCTCAATATTTTTAACTTAAAAGAACAACTAAAATTTTATTCGTTTTTCTTACAAAAAATTTTCTTTAGACTAAAATTTAGGAACGACCCTACTTCTACTGACAAAACCAAAAGTTTCCTATAAAAAGCGCCCTTAACGCTGCTACATTTTCATTAAAGTTTCAATATTGTTAAGGCTTTGTAACAACACACACACACTTATACTCATACTCACATATACAAACACACCCAAAGCAACACACAGCGATAGCAATTAACTGGAATGAAAACCATTTTATCAAAAGGACTCTAGGGGCCTTAAAAATATTTTTGTTTTGTGTTTTAATTCTGTAAAACAAATATCAGAAGTAAATGTATAGCAAAATTATTATTTGGAATTGAGTGTGCTTAGCAGGGGTAAAAGGAGATAAAAAAACCAAATTTGCTTTTCAGTAAAAAAAATTACAATTAAAAACTCATTTAACATATTTAAATTTCGTCATAAAACTAAAATTTCAAATTGCACTTTTCAACAAATATCGCATTTTTATTTGCTTGCGCATGATTAAACATTCTTAATGTTTAATCAATCAAGCCACACAAACGAACAACTGTAGCAATATTTTTTGAAGTGCATCAGAGAATTGCAACCGGTGTGTGTGATTTATTCAACGGCCAAAAAGTCATGCACAACATTGCATTAAATCATGTTCAAGGCGAAAGTAGTAACTGCTTTCTTTTTAACGCTGTTTTACACGATTAAATCTAAAAAAGCAAAATTTCAACACAAGCATTAGCATGCATATGCCTTCATTTACACATTCAATAATACAAATACACACAAACAAAAAAAACCATCCCTAATTTACTACGTAGTAGTTTACTCAAATATGTGTGATTGTTGATTTAATGTCTTGTTGCATTTTTGTAATTTTTAATTTTTGCATTTTGCTTTTTAAACTCAATCTGTTTTTAATCGTGTCTTGAACATGATTTAAACACGATTTTTTGTGCGTTGAATAAATCACACCCCCGGTTTCAGCTCTCTGATAAGATTTATAAAATTTTCCTACAATATTGCAATAACATTTGCTGAATTTTAAAGTGATTATTGAAAAAATATCTTTAGTGTCTGAGATTTTTCAAATTACCTGCACTGGAGCTGGCGTTGTCACTTTAAAGTGTTACCAAATTTTATTTTATAGTTTTACTAGCTGACTGGCAAACGTTTTTTGCCTTCAAATTTCATTTAGATTGAAAAATAATTAAAAAGATAAGAAAATTATAAGTTAAGCTATGACGAACACATATTAAAAAAATTAGCCAAATCGGTCCAGCTGTTCTCCGCTTTGAGAAATATTTTAAAAGTGGGCGTGGTCTATTTGGATTTGCTTAAATATTTAATTTGAGTTTTAATGAAAATATACAATTTTTGTATATTCGATTTTCTTACTCTAACAAAAACGACCGTGCAAGACCGGGTAAAAACATATAGTAAATAAATAAGCTAGACACCGACTGCAGTGCCACTTGCCGGGCGGATTTGTGACGCTAAACTTTCCAAGGCGGAACCCAAAGGCATATACAAAAATTCAATTAAATAGGTCCAGCCGTACAGTCGAATTTTATATATTAAGATTAAACAATATATATGGACTAATACCATCGCTGTATATGGAGAGGTGAATTATAACCAGACAGAAATTCTACCGTGGCACGGATATTTTCGCAGGTACCTTCATAGAATGGAGAAGGCCAGTTCTTATGAATAGCAGGCAGGAAGCCCGGCTATTTTCATATTTTTTTTTAAATTAATTAAATAAATTTTGAAAAAAAAAAATTTTGCTGCAGAAAATTAATCCTTCAATATCTGAACTTAAGTTTATTTTCAAATTAAAGTTTTTATAACTTGAAGCTTTTTCGAAATCATAAAACGATATAACCTTTTTTAAAAAAAAGACATTTAAGTTTTAATAGAAAAGAGCTGCACATTCTTCTTTTCTTTCTTTTTCTACAAGTTTTTATTGTCTCTGTCTGGTTTTGTTGCCTGTTTCATGTTGTTAAGACACATTTTCTTTAAAAATTAAAAAAAAATTTTTTTTTAATAATTTTTTTTTTTTTATTTCTATGTCATCTGTCAGAATTGTAAATTGAATTACGTTTTTCAGGCGTTGTGTAACAACAAAATTTTTTTTGCTTAAAACTTCATTCACTACCAAAATTTTCAAGAAATTCTTTTCAGTTGTTTGATTGTATAAATTTTGTTTGAAAGCGTATTGTGTGTGTGTGGTCTAACTGTTTGACATCTGCTTGAGGATTTATGGAAAACATGCTTTTTCTTTTTCTCAATGTTTGGCAAGATTATGTTTTTTTATTTATATTTATTTATTTATTTTTTTCTTGTTAGAAAAAAACTATTTTTATTTTTTACTTTACATGCTTCTTGTAAATATTTTATTTTATTTTATTTTATTTTATTTTATTTTCTTGCTGCATTTGAATATTCAGCAGTTACTTGAGACCATATGAATATGATGTTGATGGTGATGTACTCTTGACACATACAGTTGACAATAGATTATGTGTAAACAAGAAAAGTTTAAAAGAAGTCAAGGCAAAAATGTTAAAATAAATATAATAAAGCACATGTACACACGCACCCGCACACATAGAAATACTCGTACATGAATATAAAATTTATAAAAAAAAAAAAATAAGCAGCAACTTTCCGACAAAAATAATCGGTATGATAGAAATCGTTATTTGCGATGATTATTTATGTGCTGTTAACTTCGTCGCAAAACTTCGAATATTTTTGTCGGAAAGTTACTGAATACCGAATTCGATAAAATATCGTTATACTTATTTTTTCGATACGAATCGCTCTACAGAAAAGGATATCAGCGTGCTCACTTTACTATAATCTGGACGAACGTGTGGTTTAACATGTACGAGTATGATATGAAAAATGTACAAAACGTTTTAAAGTTTTTCACTTCTACCATAAAAAATAACATTCTTAAACTCAAGTTCCTAAGTCAAACAAAACTTCAAAAAGTTTTGTTAATTTTTTGACTTTATTTTTGGCTTCCGCTTTAAAATTTTTGAAATATAACTCAGACCTTTAATGAAGTCATATGACGAATTGCTTTACTTGACAAGCAATTTTAGTTGGATAATTCTTGATTTTGTAGAAGAGAGAGGAAAGAAGAATAGAAAGGGGTAAAAATTTGCTTGTACTCGGCAGTTTTCTTTTGTTCTCTCTTCGTATCTTTTATAAAGATGTAAAAAAGAAGTCGGGTTAGCTTGAAGGCTGAATGAATGACTGAATAAGAAGGCTAAAATTGCCGAAACAAGCAATTTGTGTGTGGAAAAAACTACAATTTTAAAAAAGAATTGAGAAAGAATTGCCCACTTAAACTTGCCTAGTCTAAGCAGAGGTTATATCTTTATAATAAATGAAAAGGTTAAAGGATATTAGTCACACAACAAGTCCCTGGATTAGTTCTTAAGGCTTAAAGACCGAATTGCTTCAAGTCACCTGGTTGCTTCGGCCAAGAAAAAAAAAAACATATTGGGACACTATTCTCAAGTTACAAATTCTCCCAGAGTCTAGTATTCATTAAGAATTCAGAAACTTCTTTGGGTGATTTGTGCGCCATGCCCGACTGTTGTAGGTAATGTGGTCCTTAGTAGCAAAATCGGGTCCAAATTAGACCATTACAGTGACACAATAAGTGTTCTGCTGTCTCTTCATCTTCGTTACATAACCTGCAGAGGTGACTGATCCTCATATTCGCCAAGTGTTTCAGTACTCTGCAATTCCTGACCGGGTCAAGCTTGTTCTCTACCGAGATCAGAATGGTATAAATGTTTTCGCTACCCTGATACTACCTGTTATTTCCAGCCAGTATTGCTGCGATTCTCTTTCCAGCCACTCCCTAAAAATGAGCTTAAAGACCGAATCTTGTTTAGATCTTTAGCATGTAAAGTGAGGAGTCTACTTGATGTTCTGGAAAAGAGTAAATTGCTACTTTCATGTTTTATATATCATGGGACGTAAAAAGCTCAAGCCTTTTTATTTTAACTTTTTTTTTTTTTTAATTTCTGTTCTTAATCAAATACGATTGAAAATTCGTTTGGGATTATGTTTTTTAACTTTTCCTACAGCTAGCCGACAAATTAAGGATAAATGGCTGCTCAGAAAGATTTTAATTTTAATTACTCCGGTGGTTGCAGCAATTATAATTAAATGGGATTATAAAATAGAGGCAAGAAACATGGGAGCTGTTTCTTACATTAACCAGGAGATGAGTAAATAGTAATACTTTGCTGGTTTGTTAAAAAGTAGAAATTATTAACAATTTATTTAATAATTTGTTGGTTATATGTAAGTATAGGTAAAACATGTTATAAATTACACCGATAAATATAAATTATAAGTTAATGCTTCACAATAAATTTAATTTGACACAAGAAATTTTTTGTAATTTCACAAGATTTAACAACATATAGAGTTGCGTCGTATTATTAAATTTAATAATTGTTCTTTACAGTAAGTAACCCTGGCTTAAAGTAGATGAAAAGTGTACTGCTTGTGTGTAATATTTCTTACTCTTTTGTAAAAGTGACGAAACATTCTTTTCGAGTATAACCCATTTAAAAAAATTTCTATAAATTAGAAAAAAAACATTCTTAAAACCACAAGGAGATTTAAAACTATGAAAAACAAAATTTATTTTAACAGAATTTAGACTTAAAATAATTTTTGCTCTAAAAAAATTGCTTTACTATTTTTCATTAATCAGGCTTTAAAGATAGCAAAGACATTAAACAAAACATTATTTTTGTGTTAAACAAAGAGCCAAAAAAAAAAAAAAAAAAAAGAAAGAAAAGGAAAGCCCCCTACTCCTGCTGTTTTCAATGAAATATTTTCTCTTAAGAAAAATATTTTTTTTTAGGAAAAAACCAGGTAAGTTTTAACAGCCACTCTGGAGTGAGAAGAAAATATTAAAAAAAAGTAGCAGGTTTTCATTTACATAAGAGCAAAAGCAACCACTTTATGTGTGTATTAAAAAATGATTTTAATTGTTAAACATCTTGAAGCGTACAATCATCATTTGAAGCATAACAAAGAGCAAGAAAAATATAAAGAATTAAAAAAAAAAACAACAACATTTTCTGCTTTGTTGTAGCACTTCTTTAATTATCCATCAATTGCTGCTGCCGCCAGTTTTTACTTTTTTAGCTTTAGGCTGCTGACAAAAAGTGTTAGAGTGCAACAATGACTTCCGTTTCCGTTTTTATTTTACATTTTCTGCGGAACTGCTTGGATTTTAAACCAGTAATTATTAACAAGAAAATATAAAAAAAATGTTTGTAAATGGGGTTAAAAATGCGCTTTTTTAATCCTTAAAATTTATTTGAGCTGTTATTTTGGAAAGTGGTATAAGTCCATTTATAAAAAAAAGAGTTAGCGGTAATTTTGGTAAAATAAAGACTTAATCTTATTGAAATTACCGCTGACAAATTTTTTTAAAAAGTGGACTTATATCACTTTTAAAAATAACGGCTCAAATAATTTGTAAGGATTAAAAAAAGTTTACACATGAAAGAATTTATCAGTTTACACATGAAGGAGTTTAAAGAGTTTTAAAGAAAAAAAATGTAACCAAAATTGAGTGTTGATCAACATGTTGGGTTAGAGTTGTGAAATAGTAAAAGTCTAGTACTAAGCAAAAATAAAACTGTTGCTGTTGGGGGCCACGGGAAAGTAAGGAACTAGTTCTTTACCTGCTGTGGGAGTGCTCGGCTCTTCTGGCCTACAAGCATAAATATTTGAGTGCTCATTTAATGCACGACGTTCATGAGATAGTAGTAGGGGATACTGTTAGAACACCGAGGGGGTTTAGCTCACTTGATTATTTTTCTTTGTTGGGGCTTAGGTAGTTCAAAACGAACATTTTATACGCTATTTGATCACCATCAAAGCCAACTTAGGAAACAATTTTTTTTATGACTCACATCTAGTTTGTTTTTTCCTTTATTTTTTTTTTAACTCTTGTTCTATTTTTTTTTTTTCTTTTTTATACTAATATTTTTTTAATTAAAAATTTCTTTCAAATTCATGACTCCTTTTTCTTTTTGTTTAATTGTGATTATCACTTAAGGGATCTGCTAAAGCAAACATATGGTTTTTGTGGTTTGAGGAATAAAATATTAATTTCTTCTAAAAAGAACACAAAATTTCTGTTTAGCTTAAGAAAATATTCCGTTTTGCAAAGCAGCAGTAAATCAAAAGAATTAATTTTTTTAAGACTTTTTTTAATGTTAAATAACTTTGTTTTGTTTCATACTTTTCTTTTGAAATTTCAAATCAATTAACTATCATAGTTGTCTTGTACAATATCCTTTAATTAATGTCTTAAGATTAAAATATTCTTTTGCTTATAAGTTTCATTTAACAAACTCATCATCCAAAGGACTGGTAGATAAAAATTAAAACCCATAAAAAAACTAATCCATAAAAATTACAGCAAACTAAAGAGAAACACTTTGCAGCTAGTCAGTTAGTTAGTTCAGGCTTTGCTGTTTAACAAAAAAAAAAAAAAAAATATTAAAGGAAACATAAAACAATTCTAATGATGGCCTAGTAAGCCAGCTATTTTGTAGAATTGTTTTATTACTTTTGATAATAAATGGCAAAAAAAAAGCCAAAAAAATCTGTTGTCTTGTTAAAAGTGCTTTTAATAGAAGAGAAGCAGAAAGAGGCCACAAAATGTATTTATTTTGATTACTTAAGCAATTACTTGGGAGTTAGAGCAGCATAAACTGACTCGTAGTCATTTATTTTATATTAAGAAAAAAAATCACATGTTTTATATAGTGAATTTTCATTTCTAAGGACGTGTTTTTTTACATGAATAACTCACACAAAACACACCCTTCAAGTATGTGCTTATTTAACCCACTTGACCACCAGCAACTTTGAACTTTTGTCAAGGAGTTTTCAAAATGTTTTTTGAGCTTTAGAAGCGTAACAAAAAGCTTAACTAAAGCAAAAGTATCATCAGAGATTTTTTAAAATGTTCCATCAAAATAAAACTTTTAGATTTTTAATGTCTTGAAATCACAAAGGACTCAAGTGAGGCCAAGCTTGAAAAACATTAAAGTGACTGCCAAGTTGTAAAAAGTGATTTTTCCGCAGCTTATCTTTTTGACAACACTGTTTTTGGCAGCTCAGCCTGTTTTCGTGTAACATGTTACTCTTAGACATGTTCAGTTCATGTTCAAAAATTGTACAAGCTTGCACTTTATTGAATTTTGTTATCAAAATTCATGCTCGGTTAACAAAATGCAACATGCATCAAATTGGACGACATTCTTAGGTGTCTTTTAGGAATCCCGTAACAAAATTTCATACCAAATTTACATTATTAGACATTAAATTTCCCAAACGCATACATAGAGTGCGGACAGAGGAAAATATTGCAGCTTTTTTAAGGATCGTGAATTATCGATTCGGTGCTGTACACAGCAATTGGACTTCTGTTATTCCACTACGTGAAAAATTTAACAAAAATGCAAGAGCTGGACTTGAATGACATGTGCGAGTTCGGTGAACAGTTTATTTCACGTTTGGGGCCGGTCAGTTGGCCACCTTTAGACTATTTTTGGGGGCCTATATTAAGGCTCATGCGAATATTGAAGAATTTATTCTTGAGATAGCGTTCGATATGTTGGAGAATGTATGCCAAAAATTGACATGAAATCATTTGTCAAAATTCAATTACATAGACCATTTTACCGGTTTAAATCAAGATTTCATATATTTCTCTATATTTTAGGTTTTTTTTTAATAAAATAAGAAAGTCCTTAAAAGATCACTCAGTAAAACTACACACAGAAAACGCATTCGGTTGTGAGAACCGGAAGCGCACTCTGCCAAACTAAATGTAAGTGCTTCGTTTGGAAAAAATTCTTTTTTAAAGCCATCATTTTCATGCGTCTTTGGACAGTAGCGTACTAACTTTTGAACTGCGTGTCGCAAATTCGATTCCTGCTTAGAACCTAGGTGTTATCTGCAGACAAGGCAAGAAGCTTTGCGGATTTGTGTTGCTTAAAGAAAAGACATTAAAATTTTAAACGGTATAAAAATAAACTTTTTTTTTAGAACTTGGAAGTAATTACCTGGCGCAGCTACGGCCAAAATAGAGCATTGGATTTCGAAGGAAATTTTTGAAAGCAATTTTGAACTCATTTTTACAACTGCCTTTGCTGGCTAAAAGTTATGAAAGGAGATCACATTCTTTTCAATCACTTGGGTTATTTTGATATCACTTTACATTAGTATGCAGACTAGCCGTCTCTACTTTAGGGTTGTTTTTTAAAGAAGCCTTCCAGAAGCCTTAGAATCACAAGAATAAATTAGAAATATTTTTGCGGGACACATGCAGTTTCATGTTTATAAAAATGTGCTGAAAGATTGTGTTTTATTTGCCTTCAGTTTGTACCTAAAAACTAGATGATTTTGCTTGGTATCGCCGGTCCTTTATTACGTGAGTTGGTATTCTTAAAGAGCGTATGTGACAATTTTTAGACATCCATTTGCAAATAAAATTTTAATTAAAAAAAAGTGGCTCATGCCAGCATTATTATCAGAGGCACCAACCAAAGCGGCAAATGAAATATTTCAAACCATAATTTCAGGCTGAAATGAAAAGTGGGCGTAAGAATTGGCGTGACCCGTACAAAAAAAAAAAACGCTGACCTTTCTTGAAATACAGAGACAACAAAAATTTATGTAGCGCACAAACAGACAGAAAATGAATTTTATTGTATTAAAGTTTTTGAGAAGGGAGCAATTCAAAAATTAAATTAAAATATAATTTTTTGTAATATTTCGCAACCAAACTAAAAAATGTAAGTCTTGGTAGTTCTTTCCCTATTTAAAGCCACGTGGGCAATGATTTCTTAGAAATTTACTTTGAGAATTGGGCTAAATAAAAAAAGACTGTAAATGCTTATTAGGTTACTATCATCTTAAGCAACATTTAGTTTATTAGCAGCCCACACAAACTCTTGCACTCAAAGTTTAAGCAGCGTACATGTTTAAGAAAATGTTACACGACAGCATAAGATTGGTATCTTGCCACTCAGTTAGGGAGTCAGTCAGTCAGACTGTTTATTATCTTGTGTGTTGTTCAGTGAACACAAGAAAAGAAGAACTTGTTAAAGCACAGATTTGACATGTTTCCATTTTCTGTTTATTGTTAGCACACACACATGCCAACATGCTGCAAATTACTTTAAGTTATTCCGTATGTGTTTCTCTTTTAGTTTGTTTCCTTTTTCTGATATCCTGTGTTCATTAACTGCGTTTGAATTTATGATTTTTAATTAAATAAAATGAAAAGTTTATTAACAAATAACCCAAGGGTTACATTTTCTTTAACATATTTAGTATTTGAAAGATTTCTAAGCAAGTAAATATTTTAGACCAAATTAAAAAAAAAAATGAAGCGGAAATTATTAATAAATAAAATCAGAAATGGGAATAATAATTAAATTATTATTAGATAAATAATTAATAATAACAAGTAAAAAATTTACTTGTAACGGGTATTATCTGCTACTATTTTGATTGCTTATATTTTTGCTTAAAAAGAAAGATAAGTAAGTTTGGTTTCCAATGCATGGTATTAGTTCGACACCACATGATATCATTTTGACACCAGTTGGTGTCGATTTATCAAGGTATGATGTCATTTTGACATCATTTGTTGTTAAATCAGCAAAGCTATGTTGTCAATGTGAGCACTAATGTCATTGATACGCAGCCTTATTCATTTTCCCCCAGGGCTGTTTCTAAAGCTCATTTGAATTTAAAATCTTAAAAATTGATGCAAATAAGTTTACTTGAGCTTAAAAGTAGATAAAGTTTATAAAAGTTGTAGCTAAAAATGGCTAAAAATTATTTGTATTTAATTTTAAATTTTATTTATATTCTAATTCTAATTTTTAACAATTGAATTTATTTATTTTGAAATTAAAAAAAAAAAAAAACATTTTGAAGGCAACAAACCAGTTACGCTGGAATTTTTTTTTTTGTATTTATTATTTAAAAAAAAGTAAGAGCAAAAACACAAAAAGTTTCCATAAATATTTTGATAAATTACCATAAATTATTGTAAAATTCATTGAATATTCAATAAATAACTGTAAATCATATAAAAGCTTTCAGAAACAGTGACTAGTAATTTTGATGAGAGCATTTTAGAATTAGAATGAAGAGCGGGAGCAAGTCACTTGGTCACTGCGGTAAAAATAGAACTATTATGACACCATGTCCGACGGTTGTAGGTAATGATGACTTAAGTAGCGAAAACGGGTACAAATTAAACCATTACAAACAGCAGATCTTGATCTTCTAGTGATCCTCATATTCCAAGTGTTTCAATAGTCTGCAATATCCAATCATGAGTCCTCTGACAATGCGAATTCCTGACCGGGTCGCTACGATGATAACTTTCGTTTCCAGCCAGTATTCTTACGATTCTCTTTTCAGACACTAGCTAAAACTAAGCTTAATAGAGCTCCAAGACAGTCCAATGAAATTAATTAAAAAAATAATTTGAGAACTTAATTAATTTTAAATTTAAATTTGTACAGTTATAAACATAAGAAGAGTATTCTTACCGATATTTGGAAAAATTTGCTTTTTTAAAACATGCTGAGCATATTGAACTCGGTTGTGAGCATCTTTCTTTTAAATCTCCCAAGTTTTTGCTTGATAAACACAATAATCATTACCGCCAGTTTACAAAATATCCCAAAGAATCTGGCAACTTTAACTTTATCTGTCAAATTGTACGTGTGTTTGTTGTTTCCCGTTTAATGACATTTGAGCAAATTTTGCACAGCGATATTTGCTCAAGTTAATTTTAATGTAAATTAACTAAATCGAAGCATTTTGTAAACGTTTCCACTAATTACAAGCACTGTCGTTAATAGCTCCTCTCCATATTTGATGTCTCTTTTATTATTAAAATTTTTTTATATCTATTTCATGATTTCTTTAATTAATTTTTATTTTTTAATAAATCTTCTTAAATCATTTCTTTATTGTAATTTTATTTTGCTAGTTACTGTATCAGAAATTGTAAATATTTTCATTTATTTGAAAAAGATTTCATAAAATTTTTACAAAAATATTTATTTTAAATTTTAAAAATGCTAAACTGACTTCTAAAAGTATTTGTTACGCAAAAGTAAACAACAATAATAGAACAAAAGTTGTGTAATTAAGTTGCAATTACAATGAATTTATCATAATAATAATTATGATGATTATGATAATGGTATTATTGTTTTCAATTAAATTAACAACTAAATTAATTTATGCAAATAAACGTATGCAAAATACAATAGATGCGCAGTAAATATGCTTAATAAATAAATCCTTATGTAGTAGATAATAAATTAAATTAATTTTAGATTAAAAATAGTTATTAAAGTCTTATATTAAAGATGGCTAAAATAGCAGGGTCGGGGAATTTTCTGAGGTGTGTCTTTTACAGATTGTTTGTTTACTAAAGCAGGTTAAGTAAGCAGCTCAAACAAGCTGCAAATTTTGAAGATGTTAAATTAAAGCAGAAAAAAATTGGGGAATAATTATTTTGTAATTATTATCAGCTTGACCTATAATCGCTCCACGAACTTTAAGATCTATTGTGCTGTCTTGTCATAATTTTTGTTATTAAGCCAACCAGAACAACGTTACCGCATTTTAAAAAATTCTACTATAAGAATTTGTAGCTCAGTTTTGTAAAAGCCTTACAGCCTTATTCAGAGAAGAAAATTAGTTTCTATATGATATCTACTTTAGTTAATAAAGGCTTTAAACTAATAATCCTATATTAATATTTTGATATTCAAGGAAGGTTTATGAACTAATATGCGATTTAGCAAATTTTAAAATTCGATTCTGGCAATACTATTGTTTTGATTTGCCATTTTTTATATTATTGTTGTGCATAAAAGGTTACTAAACTATTCGGTATTCGCAAATATATATTTCAGTCGTACATTTTTTTCTTATTAAGCCACAAAGAGTTTATTTAATTTAAAGAACAGTGTATATTACAACATGTTTACTAGTTTATCTTAAAAAAAAATAAAAAAAGTAACAAAATTATATAGGTAATTTATGTAACCTCTTCACAACGAATAAAAAGAGAAATGATTACCCATTACTTTTTTATTTGCTTTGATTTTATACACGTCTCTGAAAATTTAAATTTAAAATTTGTGAATTTGTGTTAGTTTTACCAAAAAAAAAAATTGTAATAAAAATGGAAAATATTAAAAGAAAAAGGTGTGATTCCATTTTGTAATTAATTAATACTATTTTTTCAGTAAAATAAAAAAGTTATTTTTAATTAAATTTTTTAATATAGGCTCTAGCCTATATTTAAAAAAATTTTAATTAAAAATCATAGAAAATAAAAAGGTCGAAAAAATTATCAAATAAATAAAAAAGTTATATTAACATTTATTTTGTTTTAACACAATGTAATAAAAAAACAAAAATAAACAATCAGTTGTCACAGCTTTAAAATTTGTGGATTTAATAAAGGTTTAAAATAGGATTATTAAGATTAAAAACGTCTCTGAATATAAATTAAGCGATTTTAACTTAATAACGGCTTGCAAACCTATATTAAGTCTCTCTGAATAAGGCTGTTAGTATTTCATATACATTAAGCTACCAGCTACAAGCTGTCAAAACTGAAGAAAAAATTCAAAAAATACAAAAAAACGATTAATTTGAGGACTTCACATATACTCGACTGCCCCGGCCTCTGTAACTAAGCGACAATAAACAGATTTAGTGCTGCTTTTTGTGAAATAAATAAGTGGTGGAAAATATATATATTTTACATTTATTTATTTATTTTTATTTATTAGCAGTAAATAAATTTACATATTTATTAATAACATTATAGGAACTGGCTGCCATGGCCTTCATTCTAAAAAATTTTCAATTTATTTAACAAAAGTTAACATCAGAAAATAATTTAAAAATTTAAATTTTTTTTAATAACAAAATATTAATCTTTATTTGTGCTTAATTCCAGAAATTGTGTTGGTTTTAAAATTAATTCTTTTACTCATGATATTCTCATGAGTTATTTATTCAGTACAATAAGTACTGAAGGGGATAGCATACCTATATGGACCATTTCATCAGACGCTACTCTGAATCCTCAGTAGGTTACTCCCAACGTTTCTTGCAAATACTAGAACCTTTATATTGTAAAAGCAATTGACTAAATAAGAATTATTAATCAATAGTTACAAAAAGATTCAAATATTCAAACAAAAACCTCAGTAATCATTGAATTGAAAAAATAAATAAATTTCCCAACCAACATTTTAATATTGAAAACTATATATTCTATTTTCATTCTTCTCTTCTCTTTTACATTTGAATTAAGCACAAATAAAGATTGACATTTTGTTAAACTTTTAAATTCCAAATAGAAATTATTACATTTTTTTTAATATTTAAAAGTATTGATTTGTTATTCTTTTTTCGAATTTTTACATAAGAAATTTAAATAAATACCAGGCGTTTCAAATATATTTTTAAATAACACTGGCAACAAATGAAAAAATTTTTTTCTTATTTCGATACCCACTATTTTTTTTTCTCATGCGCTATGGTCTAGGCGACCACTGTAAAAATCATTAGTATTTCATTTTCTCTAAATAAGTTTTTTCTTGAGCATTTTTTTTTCTTTTTTTAAAGAGGTTATTTTGCTATTGTAACGACTTATCCGATTTTGTTACAAAATATCTCAAGCAATTCTAAATTGTATTGGCTTTAATTTGTTTTTACATAATTTTTATATTGTAATTAATATTTTTCGAGTTGTTTAAAAAAATGTTAATGAAAAAGATTTTTTTTTTGTAAAAGTTTTGATTTTTAAAAATTTTCAAAAAATAGTAAAAGCCTAATACAGGGTGGGCCAAAAGAAACGAAGGGGTGTAAAAGTTTAATAACTTTTTTGTTTATTAACTTTTTTTTATTTTTTCTCTCAGATTATATAATATACAAAATGGAAATTTTTTTACACTAAGTATGAAAAATGATGTCTCTTAAATGACCACCGTTTTCAGCTTCGCACTGATGGGTTTTTTTTAGAGCATTTTCCATAACATCTTTCAAAACTTGTGGCTGTAGCGTTCGAATTTCTGCAACAATGTTTGCCTTGAGTTCAAGGATTGTCTCTGGCTTGTTCACATACACTCTCTCCTTCAAAAAACCCCAAAGAAAATAGTCGGGTGCTGTCAAATCTGGCGATCGCGCTGGCCAAATAATTTCCGAATTTCGAGAAATTATTTATTCGCTCTCCAAAAATTTGACTTAAAAGTGCCATTGTGTCTCGGGCAGTATGGGCAGTGGCTTCGTCCTGCTGAAACCACATACCAGGTCTGTTTTCAAGAGCAGGACGTAAAAAATTTTCTATAATAAAACGATACCGCTCTCCATTTACGGTTACAGCACTTCCATCTTCATTCTCGAAGAAGTAGGGCCCAATGACATTTTCAGATGTGATACCACACCATACTGTACACCTGATGGGGTGCAATTGGCGTTGATGAATGGCTCTTGGATTTTGAGAACCCCAGAACGTACAGTTCTGCTTGTTAACAAAGCCATTCAAATGAAAATGAGCTTCATCACTCATAATCAAATTTTCAATAAAGTTGATTTCATTTCTGGCCAACTCTTGAAATTTAACTGCAAAATTTAGACGTTGCCGATGATCTGCGGGTTTTAATTCTTGGACCAATTGCACCTTATATGGGTATAACTGTAAATCTTTTTTTAAAATGCGCCGTAGTGACGTACGAGACATTTCTAGCTGAGCAGAACGCCTTCTGCCAGATGTTTCTGGTGCTTCGTTAACACTTTGCTGTACTCGATCAATATTTTCCGCAGTGCGACTTAAACGTGGTTTACCGGTTCGAGGCAAATCTCTTACGCTGCCATGTTGGTGATGACGATTAACTAAGCAACGAATCATCGCTTCAGAGGGCGAAATTCTGACGTTAAAATGTCGACGATATGCTCTTTGCGTTAAAATAATTGATCTCTGGTTTAAATAATAAAATTCTATTGTTCTGGTTCTCTGTTCAGTTGTGAACCTCTCCATTATAAATTCTCCAAGTGTTGTCTATATAATCTGAAAGAAAAAATAAAAAAAAAATTAATAAACAAAAAAGTTATTAAACTTTTACACCCCTTGGTTTCTGTTGGCCCACCCTGTACAAGCCGGTTTTATTATTTAATATTAAAATTATACACAATACAAATAAATTGACAGAAAAATCTATGAGCAAATACGAATTTTATAAAATTTAAAGTGTAAATAGCCAGTTTTGGAAGAAATCAAAGAAAAAAAATTTTTTTAAGCGAAAATTGGCCCAAATCAATCATCAATATTCTTCAAAAATTTTTATACAGAGACATTTTTGTTTTTGTGAAATTTTTTTTGTAAACAAGTGGGTTTTCTATCATAACAAAGGCAGACATTTTATTATTATTATTATTATTTAATATTAGAAATTATTTCTAAGATTAAATTTTTCACTGAGCACTGGTAATTTTGACCATCGGCTCCCAGGGTCTGGGCAGGAATCGAACCTTCGACCTCCAGATTGATAGGTTAGTACGCTACCCATCAATCTACGGAGCACCCGATAGACATTTTATTTGATCGAAAAGGCATCTAGTGCTAAAATATTGAAAAATATTAATTTTTCCTAACGTTTTTTAATCCTTGTAGTTGCTGTTTTTCAATTGGTTGTATTTGCTGTTTTAAATTGTTTATTTTATTAAACAGATAGAAATCTGTTTCAACATTATAGCATTTTTAAGCCACTAGATGCAGTTTTCTCAGGTTAGTTTGCTTTGCACTTTTTTTCTCCTAGTCCATGGTTATAATTGTGTGTAAGACAGGAAAACAAAATTCCAATTGGTTACCGAGATATAGCAATGAGAAAAATTGTATGATCTTCGAAAAAAATTAAGGCTTAGATAAAAAGTTCTTAAAGCAATAAAATCCGAACGGCAGCTAAACTATCAAAAACGTACTTTGATAAATTCCTGACGAGAAGGAGCCTGCACTATAAGACTTTAAAAATGTTGCTGTGTGTAATAAAAGAGAAAAGGGAATGTGAATTTTTATTCACAATTTGCTGTTTTTAGACCGGTGTTTTACTAAAAATTCACAAGTTATTAAAATTCTTAACCAGAAAAAATAAATGGAAAATTTTAAAAACCCCTAATGAACTCCTAAACATTTTTAATGAAAATTTTTATGTCTTTTAAAAAATTAAATAAATCAGCTGTTATTTTTGAAAGTCCATTTTTTAAAAAAGAATTAGTTATTTATAATTTTACTAGAATACATCACTATTTGAGGCGCTCTGTGCACCCTAATCTAACTTAATAGGATTCTCAATCCTAATACTAAAATTATCATTGACTCATTTTATAAAAAAAGTTGACTTATAGCACTTTAAAAAATTACAGCTCATATGAATGTCTAGTTTTACTGCTTAAATTTGAAACAATAAAAAAGAACATTTAAATTTTTTTCATTTCATGTTGTTTTCAAGCTAAACACAATAAATTTTATTTATTTTTGACCTCTTTTGTCTATAATTCATTTTGCTCGTAATTTGTTTTATCTTTTCACAAGTTCGTAAGTTTAGCTTATCCTTTCAAAACTTTCAATTTACGAAGACATACAACTTGCCAAATTAGTAACCCCTAAAAATGTCCATAAATAATTTCTACAATTTTTGCAACTTTTCAAAAAAACTGTCAACAGTTTTGCTGACTTTGCTGCCCCCAACATCTCCTTTCTTTGCTATTTGTTTAAGGATAACATAAATAAAACAAATATATAAACACATAAATTTTATAAAACGTTTAATCTAAATCAATTTGTTCATTCAAGCTTAACAAATAAATGTTTAAAATAAATCTTTAAATGTTTAAGCGTAAATCATACAGAGAGAAACAAGTGATTTAGCTTAAAGCAGTAAATTAAAATTAATAATAAAAGAAACAGCAACAAAACTGCCTTAAACAAGTAACTGGAAAATTTCAAAAATTAATTTTATTAAAATAATTTCTAGCACTAAAACAATGTTTAGATTTTTTACTTAAAACGTCACTCTGTAGTTTGTGTTGTTTGTTTGTCATTTTGGAAAGTGGTTGTTGTGATGTCTATAAGAGTTTATTCAACAAAATACTTTTATTAATCAAACTAATGTTTTTCATACTTAAGGCGTAAATTTTAAAGAAATTTCAGTGTTTTTTAAATAAATTTTTTTATAACTCAAATGTTTTAAAGTGTTATTCATTAAATTATTAAATTATTCATTATTTCATTAAAATAAATAAAAAAGTTTTCTTTTTCCATGTCATTTATTACAATAACAAGCCATTAGATTTATTTTCGGTTTTAAAACGAATAAATTTATATAAATTCGGGTCAGAGAATTCCAAAAAATTAAAAAGTTTAAAAATTCTTTAGAATTCGGTTTATAGAACAACTGTCGATAGTAAGAAGTTTTAAGAAAATAAGTGAAATTTTTAAAACGGTATCTTGTACGTCCATATGGATCTCTATGGGTCCGCCAAATAACTTTTTTTTTTGAAAATGCTATAAAAACATCGAGTGTAGCTTAGGCTGTGTGGCACGTAGCGCCGTCCTGTTGAAACCAAATGTTGCCAATATCCTCCTCTTCAGTTTTTGTGAACAAAAATTCGAAGAAAAATGGACCAATTATGCCTCTGGACCAAAATCCGCGTCGGCTTTTCAATGTATGCGTGCACGTTTTCTGTGCCCCAAATGCGACAATTTTGCTTGTTTACATACACGCCAAGATCAAAATGAGCTTCATCTGAAAAGAAAATTTTTTTTTTTGGCAAAATCGGCATCTACTGTAAGTGTTACCATTCACGAAACAAGCACTAGTTGAAAAAAAAAACGTTAGATGGCGGACCCTTTATAACCCATAAATTTACTTTTCAAAATATATTCATCGAATGAAGTCAATTATTTTGTTGGGCACTTACGCAAACCACAACATTTAAAGTATTTAAAAAAAATTTTCTTTGAAAAATTTAATGCGGAGGAAAGTTTTTTGGTGACAAAAAAAAAAAAATATTAGTGCTATAAACTTAAGCATTTTGCAGTTAAAAAAATTGTAAATAAAAAAATCAGCATAGTAAATTATTTGGAATTAAAAATAATTTAAAAAAAAATTTAGTATAAAAATGCTTAGAAGTTTTTTGTTATAATTTTTTTTTAAATTCAAGAAAAAAATTTTTTAAATAAAAAATATCCAACATTTAGAATCAAAAATTATTTTAAGAAAGTTAGCATTTTAGTACACAATTTTTTTTTTTTTAGAGAAAAAATGTTTTTTTTAATAAAGTTAGCAAAAAATATTTAGTATATTTTTTAAGAACAGTCAACTATTTGGAATTAAAAGTTATTTAAATAAAAAATTAGTACAAAGATTTTTATACACAATTTAAAAAAAAAAAAATTTTTTTTTAATAAATTTATATATATAAAAAATTTTAAGTATATTTAAAAAAAATTTTTTTTTTAATAAAAAACACAACATAGTAAATTATTTGGAACCAGAAATTATTAAAAAAAAAAATTAAGTAAAAAATTTTTAGTATTATACATAATTTTATGGTATACTTTTTTTTTAGAAAAAAATTTATTAAAAAAAAAAATAGTACACAATTTTTTACTACAAGTATTTTTAGTAAAAAAATTTTTAGCTCACCAAATTTTTTATAGTAAAATTGTTTTAAAAAAATATCAATATTTTTTAGAAAAATTATGTACAGCAAGTATTTTAAAGCAAAAAAGATGTTTTTTAAACAAAATATGCTTTTGTAAGTACATACCAAAAATATAGCGAAAATATATAACAAATTGTAAAGGGTGTTTTTTATAGACGTATAGAACTTTAAATTGCAATAAAACAACGATGGATTATTCGATTGACATGAATTTTATTTATCCGAAAGATAATCTTGTGGCATTACATTTTAAATATGATTTCTGGCATTTGACCGCCACGGCTGGCTCGGATGTAGTCCAATCTGGACGTCAATTTTCGATGACTTTTACCAACATTTGTGGCAATAACACGGCGAATGTTGTCTTCCAAATGGTCAAGCGTTTGTGGCTTATCCGCATAGACCAATGACTTTACATAGCCCCACAAAAAGTAGTCTAGCGGTGTTAAATCACAAGATCTTGGAGGCCAATTTACAGGTCCAAAACGTGAAATTAGGCAGTCACCAAACGTGTCTTTCGATAAATCGATTGTGGCACGAGCTGTGTGACATGTTGCGCCGTCTTGTTGGAACCACAGCTCCTGGACATCATGGTTGTTCATTTCAGGAATGGAAAAGTTAGTAATCATGGCTCTATACCGACCACCATTAACTGTAACGTTCTGGCCATCATTGTTTTTGAAGAAGTACGGACCAATGATTCCACCAGCCCATAAAGCGCACCAAACAGTCAGTTTTTCTGGATGTAACGGTGTTTCGACATACACACCCCCGGGGTGTGTCTTCTCGGTGAAATTCCACCTTGATGTCTCACTCCCGGGGAATATAGGTGCGCCAGCACCTGGAACTGCCATGGGTTTGAATCTGGCAGAAGGAAACCTGAGGGTTTACCTGAAGGATACCTTCGGGGTCCGACCAGTGACTCTCAACACTGGTACCACGGGAGCCGGTAGCCCCACAGAGGAAGCACTAATGTCCGAGCAATGGGTTAAGAGCTGATGCTCACGAATGGTTTGAACAATGAGTGCTCGGGGTCTGTGGACCGAACTTCGTTCCAACCCCACGGGGCTTAATGGATGATGTTCTGGGGACAACATCCCTGGTTCGTTGTTCGGTCAGTGGACTTCGTGCACACCCAAATGCTCGGACAGCGGAATCTGTGACCGGTTATTGGTGAGGTCCCCTTCGGGGGTTCACGTGGTGGCTGTGGTTGAGACCAAAAGGTACGCTGGGAACGAAGTTCATGTCACCGTTGGCAGGGTGGCATGTTTCTTCGATGTGTTGTTTCATAGAAACTGATGTCACTGGACACGGGTTTTGGATAGGCCCAACTCCCTAAACAAGGGTGGTGTGTGTGACATGGCAGAAACACACACAATTTGCTACCTGTGTCCTTTATTGGTCACAGGGGCTGTAGTGGTAGGCACGGATACCACTCGTGGTTTGACCACGGTGAGATTAGGCCCTAGGGCAGGTGCTCACCTAAATCATCCACATACATTGTTTCGACATACACTTGAGGATTAGCTTCACTCCAAATGCGGCAGTTTTTTTTGTTGACGTAGCCATTCAACCAGAAGTGCGCTTCATCGGCAATCTCGTTTTCGAAATAAAATTGCACTATTTGCAAACGTTGTTCAGGCGTGAGTCTATTCATGGTGAATTGCCAAACCAAACTGAGAATAAATCACTTGACAGCTGTTAAATCGGTCGCCATCTTGAACAGTAATGCCAACTTAAAGTTCTATACGTCTATAAAAAACACCCTTTAACAGCGAATAGAGTATAGAAAAAAGAAAAGACTATAGAATGCTTTTTAAAAAATTTTGAAAAATAAAATTAACTTTTTATACTGAGAAAGAAGTTTAAAATATTTAAACAAAACGAATTTTTTAACTGAAAACTTTTGTACTCTATTATAAGATGTAGTTTTCTTCTCATAAAGTTTTAAATTTAAATACTTTAAGCAGGGGCTGCTGTTAACAATGAAATGAGCATCATGATAAAAAATGCTTCAACAATTATTTAATTAAAAAGTCATTTTAAATAATAATTTAAAAAATGTTATTTCAAATTGTAAAAGGGTGTGCTTGTCAGGTTGAAAAACAAACAGGATATTAAATTTATTTGCTTAAGACAAAAATGCAAACAAATTTACTCGTAACTATAAATAATATTTCGATTCTTTTTCTGTAGGAAAATAATTTATTTATTATAAAATATTGTTTGTATGCATAAGAAAAAAAGGCTGGATGTGTGAGCTCTTCATATTTGTATGTTCTTCAGTGCTGTTCTGTATTTATTACGAATCTGATATTTTTTTTAGAAGTGAAAACTTCATTACCTGATAGCTGTGATTCATTTGCAAAATTTTATTTAATTATTTTTTTGTTTTATATTCGGTGGGAAGAAAGTGGTGAAATTAAAAAGACAAAAAAACTTCAATAAACGAAGGAAAAAAATTTAATTTCATATTATTTTGATGGCACTGTTTATTTGCTAATAAAAAAATTATTAAATAATTAATTATTTTGACTTCTATAAAAGTAAATTAAATCTTAACTACAAAAATTGATTTTGACATTTAAGCTTAAGTTTTCATTAAATCTTAATCTATGAGTTATTGATTTTTTAAACAAGCAATTTTTCCAAATTGCATTTATATCAGTTACAAAATTTAGTAAAAACATTTACAATTTTCTCCCCTCAGAACGTTTACTTTAAATCACCCAATACCTTAACAGTTACACAGCTCCTATCACTACTATAGCATCTTAATTAAGCTGATTGGATTCATTTATTTAGGTGAAAAAACAAATTTTTTTTGTTTCTATTTAAAAAGTTAAATTAAATTTTTATCTGGTGTAAAAGTTAGACTGCTATTGCTGCATTAAGCAAGTAGTTGATTAAAAATACAATGAAACCTGAATGCACAAACTTTAGCTAACTAACGACTGTGGTTAAAAGATGTTACCTTTTATCATTGCCTTAAAGCCTGGGCAAGATTTAACTAAAAGTGAATTTGTTTCTGCCAAAACAGTATTGATTTTCTTGCCATATTTTACTTTGTTTTATACAATAAAATACATTTTATTTTTAATTTTTAAAGTCTGATAAGAGGATGTAAAACGCTTATAGTAAAAACCATATTTTGTTTTAGGATTGATAAAGAAGTGCAACATCCCTTCGAGAATCAAAAACGTTGTAAGTAAAAATTGTAAATTTGGGCCTTTAAGGTAAAAAGCCTTAAAAAAATTCTGGATATTAATAGATTATTGTAAGGTGGGAGAGATGTGAGGAGGTTAAGCTATATAGAAGATCCTTTATATCAGGTTACATATGGCCTTAAAAAAATACGTTATTTATTGCATAAGTTAAAGTAACCAAAAAAAAAAAAAAAAAATAAAAACTGAACTAAGCCAGAAATTAAATGAATTGAAATACTTTGTAGGGAAAAAAATCCTACTCAAGAGCGTCATAGCAAGGCCAAGCATGACGTAAAATTTTGCACGTCTTGAAACTCTGCTTTCTAGTGCGAGTATGCTTCTTTTGCTATTTTTCAGAATGCCGCTTCTGATGCTACTAAGCGGTATAGCGACAGCCACTGACATAGAAGCTTCCATATTAGGCCTTTACCAATTCGTCAACCCACTGATTGTCAATGAAGGTACTGGGTGCAGGAATCTATACTGACGTCTTAGATTGGATAACACAGCGCTGTATTGGCCAACTAAAGCAGAAGAAGAAGATGTAATTTTGGATTGAAGTGTCTACGAAAATTAGTATATTTCTCCTGATCCTTCTTTCCCACCTGCCTGCTTGATGGCCAGTATATCTACCTGAAAAGCACTAGATCTATTCGTGAGAAGGATTGAGCGTCGTATGGCAAGTTCCCTGCATCTTAGATTCGACAGTGTCGTACCTTTATATATATGTAACCCACTTACACTGCTGTTGGGAGGAGAAGACGACTTTGAGAGACTTATCGAAGTGAACAAGAAAAACCAAGTAGCTGGTAGGGGCTTTAAGATCCAGAAAATTCTGATTCAGTCTCTTATCATGGCTATACGTTCTGCCTAATGCAGACAGGCTAATTGCACTGCTGGCGGATATAGCCACCATATGGAAATCTATAGGTTTAAGATGCAGTACGCAAACATCAAATAATTCCCATACAAGAAGTATTTTTTATTTTAAGAACTTCGTTTATTTATTTCTTCATTCAGAATGTAATAATAATTTCTGTAAGGACAAAAAACTTTAGAATTTCTCTCAGCTAAAGAACTGGTGCTCTACAACTTATGGCGCACGGTTTGTACAACTTATATTAAAATGTTTACAATATTTATATTGATTGAACTAACGTGAAAAATTCAGTTCAATATACCTTTTCTTTAGAAAGTCTACCAAACATTTGGCACCAGCTTAACTTTGTTATAACTCAACACAAAAAATTTTTTTTTGTTTCTGAAATAAAACAGTTTTAATTTAATTTTTTTTGTAGTCCTCGTTATAGTCTGCGATGAAAAAACAAAGCAACTCCTAGTTCAACAATCAGCATGACTTGTTGTTGACTTTTAATTTACTGTCACTCATAGTGGGATATCGATTTCATGGCATCATTTTTAAAAAATAGAGCGAAAAAATATTCATTTAACTCTGTATACAATTTATTGTCTCTATTTAAAAATATTTCTTAATTTTTTTGCATCAACTCTTGATCTTTATTTTATTTTTGTTTTCAGCATGAAAGAGAATCAGTTACACGCCATCACTACACATCATTAAATATTTGGAACAAGTTAAAATGCTAAATGGAAACTGCAAAATAAAATAAAATAAAAACATCATGTAAATAAAAAGTGAAATCGTTAACACAGTGCAAACAAACGAATTGATATTTTTTTATTATTTTAAATTATGAGTGAATGCATGCAAGTAAATATAAAAGTAAAAATGTGCTGAAAAGTCAGCAAAATAAATTTACAGAGAAATCTTTAAATCAAGGAATTTATTGCGGTGAAATGAAATTGAGTTTCTGTTTAATAGTTGACAACACATTGACTGTCACATGTTGACTTTAACTAGTATTTGCTGTTTTCCAACATTGAACGAGCTGCTTTAAATGGCATTTTTTGGTAAAAAATTGTGTAAATCTTCTTTTTAAAAAATATTCGTTTGTCTAATTCCAGGGATGGTAAAAAGAGAAGAAAAGAAAGTTTTTTTAATGTTTACATTACAAAGTTATAAAATTATAAAATTATAAAATTATAAAATTATAAAATTATAAAATTATAAAATTATAAAATTATAAAATTATAAAATTATAAAATTATAAAATTATAAAATTATAAAATTATAAAATTATAAAATTATAAAATTATAAAATTATAAAATTATAAAATTATAAAATTATAAAATTATAAAATTATAAAATTATAAAATTATAAAATTATAAAATAATAAAATTATAAAATTATAAAATTATAAAATTATAAAATTATAAAATTATAAAATTATAAAATTATAAAATTATAAAATTATAAAATTATAAAATTATAAAATTACAAAATTATAAATATTTAAATTTTTATATAATATTTAAGTTTTTCATTCAAGCTGAAACTCAAAAACAAAGAAATAGAATTTATTTTATAATTTTAATACTAAAAAATTTTATTTTAAAATTATGGTTACAAAAAAAAAAAAATTATTTAGTATTACAAATTTCTATCTATTTTTTGTTTGCTGGCTTAAGCTACAATTCAATTTTAACGGCATTTTTATAACTTTTGAAAAATTTTTAAGCCATTATCTGATAACATCTATTAAATTTAATTTTTAAATTTAATTTATGTTCACAATTTTAGAACAAAATATTTACATTTCAATTTAAGCTTTTGAACTAAAATTTTTATTGTAAATTCAAAATGAAACTTAAAACTGACGTTATTTTTATTTGAAATCTTCAATTATAAGTCTGAAGAGTTTTTTAATTAATTAAAATTTTAGTATTTACATACTCAAATGCAATTTACCATAAAAAAATAAATAAAATTTTTATAATAAAATTCTTAATATTTAAATTGAAGACTCATAGATACTAAAAATTAAATTTAATGTGTAAATGGATGCTTTAATTTTTTTTATAAAAATCTTTCATGATAACAAAAACTAATTTTGCGTTATAGGTATTTAAATTGTAAACTACAAGAGTAAAAAATGAATTAACTTTTATTGTTTGAAAAAATAATAATAAAAAATTATTGAATACGTAAACTTTTGTTTACTTTCTAGATTAAATTTTGTTTTTCTATTTTCTCCATTATTTTTTTTTTTTTTTTGTTTGTATCAATAACAAATTTGGAAATGCGTGTATTGTTTGTTTTTAAGCTAAAAACAAAAATAGTTTTAATTCAAAATTTATAACTAATCTTGTTTTCTTTTTATTTTTAAACAAAAAATGTTATTTTTTTACATTGTTTTATTTGAAAAAAAATATTAGAGTTTATCATTTACAAAACAAAAAAAAAAAAAAGAGAGAATCAGTCAGGCATGCCAGCACATGCATACACATACTTATAAAAGTTTATTTTTTTCGGATAAAAACAAGATAAAAAAACCAGCATTTGTTTGTGTTTCTCTAAGCTTTTGTCTAAAAATGTATGAGAAAAACGGAAAGAGAATGAACACACTAACACACTAATATTAATAACACTGACAGCAATGACCTGACACATCAGTCATATATAAACCAGAATTTTTTTTAATTTTTTTTGCTATTGAATAGGTTACCCTACAGTCCGTTTTAATGTTCAAAAAATATTAAATCAAAAGAAGAGTAACTAGTAAATGTTACAGTTTCAATATTCCAGGAATTGTTGCTACAGGAAAAAAATTCCCCAAGACAGGTTATTTTCTGTCGCTCCAATTGCATATAACTAAAAATTCTCCGGGAATTTGTTTTGCTTTCTTCTCAATATGCAAAAGATTTCGTAAATTTTTTATTATAAAAAAATTCTATGCTTGAGAAGTATTTTTTTTTGTGTAAGGTTAAACAGTCACATGTTGTAAGGTTTCCTCATCTAAATTATAGAAAGTTTAGATGAAGATCTTAACATTTTTTTGAGGAAGTTTGAAAATCCTTCCCAGTAAGTTACAAAAATCTATTTGTAAAATAAGAGAAGTAGCTCTTGGACCTTAAATGAATGTAGGAAATGGTATTAAAATTCTCAGGCTTAGCAACACACACTCTTTCTTAGAAAACTGCAATAAACTCACCGATTTTAGCGAAAATTCGAAAATTTAAAACAACAAATATTTATTAGTTGCTGGAGTTTTTTTGTTAAGATTTAATTACGTTTGATATAGAAGGTCTGGCTTGTTAATCACGAAAATGCTTAGTAAAAGCTTATAAGGTAACAGGGTGATATATATTTGGTACCACAGCGGTAAAGGGAGTAAACCTTTTAGAAGGGCTTTTACTGTTTTTTTTAAGATGTCAAATCTTTTTTACACATGAGTTTATTGCTATCTACCCAGACTTTCTCAAAAGCCTTCAAGCAAAGGCATGTTTTTAGTCTAAAAAAGAAGCCGTTTTTTTGTTTTTATAGCACAAAAGAAAGCGAAAAAAAACCTGATAAAAATATAATTCTAAAAGCTGTCTTAATAAGAGCGCACTTTTTCATTTTAGAATAAACACACATATTTTTGGGGACAGTTAAGATTTGTTTATTGGATTGTAGAAGAGGCATATTCCGGCAATCTGTCGAATAGCTAATGGATCAAAGTAAAATCAATGAAAATTTTTCGAAAAGAGTAATTTTCTCCAATGAATGACTGTTAAATTTAAGGCTTGGAAAATCCTCTTGCAATTTATGAGAAACAAATGCACCTACAACGAGTAACTGCCTGAAGCAGATTTTGGTCAGGCAATACTTTTGTGAAGCTGAGCCAAAATGGCAGTGATTTTAAACAGCATTCGTTACAGGATAACGATCATCCTTTAACCTCATCTAAACCGCATGGACTTGGACGACATGTGGTTTCAGCAAGAAGGCTTAACCTGTCAAACAGCGATTGAAACAATCCATTTATTGCATGAAATGAGAAAATGCACTCTTACAGGTACACTTATTACTTAGACATGCCTAATTGCCTTCTCAAAGAATGAAAATAAGAATGATTTGCTGAATCTTTTAAAAGAAAGTACTCTTTCAAAATGTTGTTTCTAAGGATGATCAAAAAGAGGCCTTACGGTAGGTCTGTTAAGTTTTACCACTGGGATACAGCTGGTGTTATATGTATTTTCATCCATTAGAATACACACACACAATACACATGTACTTATAAATATTCAATTGTATTACTGTCTCCAATTTCTAGGAAACAAGAATGGCTAAAATTGAAATTGTGTTCAAATGCCAAAAATTCTAAAAAAAAATTAAAAGAATTATATTTTACAGCAACAATAACTAACAAAAAAAAAAAAAAAACAGACAATAAATTACTAAATGACTGACAGACAATATCAAAACACCATTCAAAAATAAATGGATGGAAGCAGAAATTGAAATAACATTGAGCAAAACAAAAACAAGTTTCAAATACTCGTATGTAATTCAAAAGAAAAGTATGACAGCGAAAGCTAAACAAAAAGGAGACAGCACGAACAACAATAACAACATAGAAAATGATAATAAAAAACAATGACCATACATAAAATGACAGCTTAAAAATATGTATGAATTAAAAGGGAAAAGTGAAAAAATTTAAGAGTAGAAATTTAAAAAAAAAAAACGCTTAAAAAAAATTAAATTTTTAATTTGGATTTTTTTAAATAAAAAATTTAAGTTAGTGGAAGTAAAAGTCTGCATTTGTAAGCAAAATAATTAAAGTTTAGCTGGAGTTTGAAAATAAAATTGAGCCCTACATTGAGGACAAATTTACTAATTACTAATAAAATAGTATAAAGCGGCCCATACACACTCACATTTAATGTAAGTTAAATGCTTAAGTCTGCAATATTGAAATAGTTTTGATTTTTCTCAATTAACTGTTTAATTAATAAAAAGAGGAACATGCCCTCCACTAACGCACTAGAAGTTGATGTACGTTAAGATATTTAATTGCCTTAAACTTGAGTGACTAAGGACAAATGAATAACATAAAGCTTTCAATGCAAATAATTTTTTCTATTTTTATTCTTTTTCAAAGGAACCACGTCAGAGAACCCAAGTGAGCCCAGCCTCTGTTTTTCTTATTCGGGCGCCCTGTTTTACCAAACCTACTCTTTTTTAATTTCTTTTTTTGTATTAATATTTAAAACTTTTTTATCAGTTAATTTAAAAACAGTTTTATTTTTCAGCTGATTGAATGAGTCATTCATTGTCCAGTTTCTAAAGCTTTCACCGTTTCATAAATAATTTTTGCATAAAATTGAAGAATAACATTTTATATTTTAGTTTTATTATAAAATAAATACAAATTGAAATGAATTTAAAGTCATTGACCTGAGTCAAATATGCATGTACACACACATATATACTTACACACAGATTTGCATGCATGTTTGATGCCATCATTTATTATGCAATTGTGTGTATTTAGTTTGAATATAATAAATTCATAAAGGAAGTTTATACTCGTGTATCATATTCACAACAACAAATTTACTGAATAGATTTTCTGCCACATAAAAAATGATTTTAAAACAAAGACTTTTCTTTCTTTTTTTTATGTATTTAACTAAAAATCTAATAGATTATTTTAATTAAACAAAAGTAGAAATTTTTTCTATACAGTTAGCAGCACAGGGGATGCCAAAGAGTATAAAAATTTCGGGAAATCGCAAGCTATTCTTTGCGATCAGCGTGGCCATTTAGACAAATTTCGAATTAAAGCAAATACGTTTATCTATCCAACGCAAAAGAAATCAAGTTTATATATTGAAAACTAAGCAATTTCTGACCAAAACGTGGCCAGAAAGAGGCAGTATTAGAACTGGTTACCTTTTTAGTCATAACTTGCTTAGTTTTCAAGATATCAACTTGATTTCTCCTGCGTTGGATAGGTAAATGTACTGGCTTTAATTAGATATTTTTTTTGTACGGATATTGCGAAAAAAAATTTTTCGCCAAAAATTACCATGGACCACCCCCTTTGCTTTTTTTCAAAAAATGAAAAAAATTTTTTTTTCGCACTAACCACAAAAAACAAATTTCTAATTAAAGCTAATATTTTTATCTATTTAACGCTATAGAAATCAAGTCGATATCTTGAAAACTAAACAAGCTATGACCAAAAACGTATCCAGTTCTGCTACTGCCTCTTTCCGTCCACTTTTTAAAAGAACTGGTTACCTTTTTGGTCATAACTTTTTTAGCTTACAAGATATCGACTTGCTTTTTTTTGGCGTTTGATAGATAAACGTATTGGTTTTAATTGGAAATTTTTCTAAATGGCAACGCTGATGGCAAAGAATAGCTTTGCAAATCTGAGAGAATGTAAAGGATGGTTCAAGCATAATGCATGTAGTTAATTGTGAGTCACACTTTAAGGCCACGTTTTTTGCCCAACTTAATTTAGCTTTTATTTGTTTCAGTATTTGATAAATTCAACCATGAACAGTTACACTATAGAACAGCGTGGTAAGATTGTTGAAGTCTTTTGCGAAAAAAGGAGTTCAAATCAAAATGCATTTCGTGGAATTCGCAACTTTTGTAGGTAATATAATCGATGAATCAGAAGAATTGTGTTAAAATATCAGTTAAAACGGGATCTGTAGAATATGCTGAAAAGCCAATGCAACCGTAAAGAATGCCTGTTTGATGCGGTTTATGGGCTGGCGCTATCATCGTACCGTACTTCTTCGAAAATGAGGTCGCCAAGCAGTTACCCTGAATGGTGTTCCTTATAGCAAGGTGATAGCAGATTTCTTGGGGCCAGAAATTGAGAATATGAATCTAAGCGATATGTGGTGTCACTAGGCACACAGCCAACGAAACAATGGCCCTTTTGCGCCAGAAATTCATGTCCTGGCGATGGTAATTGGTCGCCACGATCATATGACTTGACACCATTGCACCTCTTTCTTTGAATATATTTAAAAGAAAAACTGTACGTCTAAAAGCCAAGAACCATTCAAGAACTAAAGGATGAGAAAAAATCGGATAGAGAAATGCCACCGAAGCCGTGGAGAGCTTTTAACCAACATTTAGTTTCACCTATAATTGTTCTAAGTCCTTCTATCCAAATAAAAAATATTAAAAAATTCTCTGAAAAGTTTTTGTTTTATTTACAATTCACATGGTGGCTTTTGGTTCTTAGTTCTTAACAGATTTTTCTAAAATTAAGTAAAGAAAATCTGAGCCTAAATTGTTACATTCAATATGGTGCAAATACAATTAAAATTTTTTAATTATTTCATATAAAAAATAACTAAGTTTTCGATGGTTTCAATTCGATATGGAATGCAAAGGCTTGGCTCCTGCATATTCTTAGAAAATCAGCCTTTAGTTGTGTGCAGGCCACGCCCATTTTTAACAAAAATTTTGGTTTATTTTTTTTATTATTAAAATTTTATTTGTGCACGAATTTTTTTGAAATCTTATAGAAATCTCAGAAAATTAAAATCTAGTTTTAAAAAAAAATTTAATAAAAAGAAAGATCTGACAGTAGCAGCCCTCTAAGGTTTTCTGTCATAATAAACACTAGAAAATCGGGAAAGAAGTGGTATGTTATCAAATAATTACTGTAGAAGTTGTTAGAAAGAATAGCAGAAGGAAACTGTGGATCAAAATTTTTTTTTATTTTGATCTTCGCTGGAAGATTAACGTGAGATTTACTTTGGTATCGATAGCAGGGTAGGCATGCTATGACTTACTAGTTTTGATTTCCTACTTTTACTATTTCCTTGCTGCTCTTTATTGTTGACATCTTTCTATTGTTATCCCTCTTTATTCTGCCTCTTATACAATTAATAGAAAGGGATCACATTAGAGGAATCAAGTAAGCATATCGCTGTTTTTCTTGTTGGGGTGAACTGTATAGCCTAACAGGCAGTAAAGCCTTATAAGGTTGTTGTCGCTTTTCTATTCAGAGTTATTTTAAGCTGTCAATATTTCTTAATTAGTTCAAAAACGGCCTTTACATTAATCATATGACGGCCCTGTACAACCTAAATTAAGCTAAACACTTACCGATAAATTTGGCTAAATTTGTCACATTAAATTTTTTAATTTTTGCTGTGTATCACGTGACAGTTTTCTTACTTCAAAAATACATACTTAAATAAATTTCTAATTTTCTCAACTTGTCTAGTTTACTAGCGCTTATAATACTAGTTTACCAATCTGGAAGTTAGACTAGGACCACACACACAGCAATTTTAATTGAACAATTCTTGATTTTGTAGGAGAGAGGAAAGAAGAATACAAAGGGGTACAAACTTGCTGGTACTCGGCAATTCAAGTTTGTTCTCTCTTCGTGTTTTTTATAGAGATGTAAAAAAAAGAAGACTGAATGAATGATCCCATAAGAATGCTAAAATTGACGAAACAAAAAATTTGTGTGTGAACAAAATGACAATTTTAAAAGAGAATTGAGTAAGATTTGCCCAACTAAGCTTGCTGGTGGTCCTGATCTAAGTACTAAGCGTTTTCTTTAGTTTAGCCAAGAAGCAATTCTCTTAAAATAAGCTGAAAGTCAAATCGAGCTATTAAATTGCAGCACCCTTTACTTAATGTGTTTTATAACCAAGATTATTATTTTTTATTTACATTTTTGTGTAAGTTTTGTACTAAAATTTTATTAAAGTGTATTTCTTTTTTGTTTTGTTTGATTACTGAGTTTAAGAACACAAACGAAAAAGAATTTAAATTAAAAGATAATCCCGTGCCACATTGTTGAATTGTTGAATTACTCTGTTAAGGGGTAAGGAAATATTGTGAATGAAAAATATATTTTTAAATAAAATAAAATTTTGTTTCATTTAAACTCATACATATTTAATTTACTCATTTTGTGTAGAGTAACGTACATGCAGTCGAGTATTTTCTAGAGTAATTTAAAGAAATACTTTAAAATAATTGAAATTTATTTATTTAAAAAAATTTTATTTCGCAAATAAAAATAAAAATTAAAAAAAGTTGAAGTCGATATTAAATTTTCTTAAGAAAATAAAAAAAAATTAAAAGAAATGTTTTGGCTGATTTAAAAATTAAACAAAAATTTTTGTTTATTTTTTTAAATGCCTAAAGCAACAAATAAAGTAATTGATCAATAGGCATAGATATCTGAAGTATTTCTGTCAAACATGTTAAGGCTTTAACTCTGAATTTTATAACTCTTTTCTGTGTTAAAAAAAAGCCTAAAAAGTCTCCTTAATTGAAGACTTATGCTCTTATCCAAAAAAATTTGACGTTGTCTTTAAAATAAAATTTATGGAAAAATTATATGAAAAATTTCGGTAACGTTGACTTTAAAATCTACGTTAATTTTTTTGGATAAGGGGGTTAGAGGGTAATCATAATCCACAAAAATATTTTACATACAGTTTTACATAATTTTGCTGAATACTTCCCATACAGGGCAACCTTGCCCTCTTCCTAAATAAAATTTGAGAAGATCGTACTAGTAGAATTGTTGTAGATGGAGCATCTGCGTTCATGCACACAACATGTTCCAACTAGTGAAAACTTTGCACCTTTATGCGATTCACTAAATCAATGTCGGCATACAGCTGTCATTTAGGTTATGAAAAATTAACCACACTATCTGTCATAAAACTGACTTTTTACTGACTATTAAATAGCTATCAAGAGCTGGAAACTATTGCCTACAGCTTACAAATTTCCAGTCTTAAAATACTCAGTTAACTTCTATGAAAGTAAATTTTGTTTAACCATACAAAACCGCAAAGCTTCTTGGCTTGTCTGCAGATAAACACCCACAGTCTAAGCAGGACTTAAAGCTTTGAGCTCTAAAATAATAGGTTACTGCATTACCTAATAATCTAAGCAAGCAGCCAAAAGCTTGAGCAGCGTATGCTTGGGTGTGTATGCTAAATTTTAACATGACTGCAACAATAACAGAATATCAACGTTGATGATGATTTGCTTTAGTTTAGATTTTTGTTATTGCTGTTGTTGTTGTTGCTAAGATGCATAAATGTTTCTACAGTTGCTGTAAGTTGTCCTTGTTTTTTTTTTTTTTTTATTAACGCGTTACACTACACATACAGCAAATGCCTTGTATTGGTATATTTGTTAATGAAATGACGTAGTAAGAACAACTCGTAGTTAATATGAAAATATCTCTCTGTATGTGTGTGTGTGTGTGTGTATGTGCAACAATCATGTTACATTGTTAATATCATTTAAGGTACTGACTCACTATCCTACTTAGTCGTACGATCTGTCTAAAAACGTATGTGTTTTAAAAAAGTATGATAGTGTGCATTGAAAAAGCATGTGTGTGACAGACTTTTTGACAGGTCTGTCCGATTTTTTAATGTTATGAAAATTTTCATAAAATAAATGTTATCTGTGCGATCAGAGTTGCATTTTCTATGTTCAAGGCAGAAAAATATCAATAATACCAAGCTTGTGTTTTATTTATACAACCTTTTAGGTTATTTTTCATTGTACATATTTGTGAAAAAAATATTTTGCGGCAAAGAAGAAACTGAATACTTTTAAAAGTATTAAGGTGAGTAAACATATGTTTTTGAATCTTTTTTGTATAATAGTGTGGCATAAAGTTCCCCATTTTAAAGCGATTTCTTCAAGTAGGACAGAATTCTGTCACACATTATTTTGACATAATCGTACGATCGTGTAGGATAGTTAGTCAGTACCTTTAGTTGCTGTTGCTAATATTTTTTCTGTTTTTTTAAACAATTTTTTTTTTCTAAAAAAGGTTTTTTATTTTTAGACGCGTGAAGCTTCACTAAAAATTCTTTAGTCACAAGCAAACAAAAACAAAATGTAATTTTGTATATTGTTGGCAACCCATAAAAGAAGAAAACGAAAAAAAAAATTGAACGAATATTTTTTTGCTTTTGTTGTTATTTAGCAGTTCATTTTTTTAGTTTCTTTTTATTTGACTTTTTTATGTTGGTTAATTTCTTTTAAGAGAAATAAACAAAGTGAACAAATGAAAGTACGAATCAACTAAACAATAAAAATAAAAATCTTTATGCAATTTAGGGAATTCAAAGATGTAATTTGTTTAAGCACTCACTCGGCTAGAGTGCAATTACAAACTTGTACCAGCAAGTGTTGGTGCGCACACAGCCATTGCCAGCAAACAAACAAGAGAACAGGACAACAAAAGGATTTGACAATAATAATCGTTAAAAACCATAAAATAAAACTAATGATGCCATTTATTGTTCTTTTTTTTTTTTAAATAAAAACTAATAAAAAAACAAAAAAAATTTTTTATGCAAAAACCCAGTGTGATGGCTTTTTGAGAGTTTTTATTTCTTTTGTTAAATGACTGCGGTTTTAAATAAATTTTAAAATTATTACAGTTTACTGTAAATAAAATTAAAAAAACAAAAAAATTTTAAAAATTTATAAAGGACCTCAGTACTAGAAAAAAGTTTCTTTTATATGTGGCCAAAAGGTCTAGAGCCCGCCATTATTTCAAAATCTTAGCGCGTACTTATTTTGAAACAAAATATGTGGCCTCTCATTGATGCCCATTAGGCCGTAACGAAAACTAAATAACAAACAAAACAACCGACCTACTAGCCATGGCCGCCAAGGCGATTTTTAATGCAGAATTTTAAAGACATTAAATTTTGGAAATTTTAACAGAGTTATTGATCTGCTGCAGCTTATTTTGCAGCTGAGATATACTCAGTCTGTCCAGGGTTCACAAAGGTCTGCCTCCTTTCTATTAATGCCACCACAGCCGTCTAGTACTCCGTCGAATTAAATGCTTCGGCTTCAACTAACTAACTACCATTTGTTAAAAATAAAGTTAAACAATTAGATTCGAGCGAGCGTAAATTCTTCAGTCTACGAACGCTAATAAAACTTATATGGGTGAAAAACTCCATCGAGTTAAATGTTTCGGCCTGGCCTAACTAACTACAGTATAAAATAACACCAATAACTACGATGATCACATTGACCGGAACAAAGTTCGTGTGGTATCAAAAACTCTGCTCCCCGACTTGTTGTTGAACTTGATGCTTTATGTATTCTGTCTTTTTTGTACTTAATGAGAATTATAACAGTCATAGCTAAGCAAGCGTTTTTTTGTTTTTTTTTTTTTTGTTAAAAATTGTCATGCCAAATAAAGCGCAGCAATTGGGTAATCCAATTTTAACAGAGTGTTTTGTAGTGAAGTTGGCTGCAAAACGATTTTTTTTTATTTTTGACCAGTAGTGACATGTTAACTATTTTTTAACTATTTTTTTAGTTTGTCTTTAGTAGGTTTTATTAAACAAGGGGATTAATACACAGCACCAGCGCTCTTATTTAGGAATGACGTTTTAATAAAAATAAAGGGCGCTAAAAACACTCCGCTTGCCGCTTAAATTTAGGTTGGATTGTAAGTGTTATTTTTGCATGATTGATATCATTATACAAGTTGTATGCTATATATTTCAGGTTGGTGTGTTGCGTTAGATATGTAACGTAAAGTTACAACCTCAGCTGAGATTAATTAGACCTCCAGAGAGCTCGGCTGAGCAATAACAGGGCACTGCAGTTTTGGCAATCAAACAAAAAGGATGATTTTGCCATCAAATGACGAAGCTGTCAAGTAAAAAACACTACTGCACTAGAGGATTAGCCTTAGCTTTACTTTGACGAGTCCTACTATGCTGTCGACTGCAAAGGTCAGCATGATATCTAGCTTCGTTAGAAGTATCAATTTATTTAGGTGATGGACTAGTTTTTCTTTTTCTATTTGTACAACCAAAGAAATAATGATACCATTCGTTGTCAAAATGACTGCAAACGGTGTCAATAGTGTATCAACCACGTTTATGTTTACTTTGACAACGCATTAATGACAACATAGCATTGCAGAACTGTTAACGAATGGTGTCAAATTGACACCGTACTGGTGTGGAAAAAGTACAATCGTAGCTTTTTTTCTAAGCTGAGAGCCAACAGCGGTCGATTTGTACACGTTTATTAAAAAATTAGAAACACTCGTTGTCAATAAAATAAACTATGGGATGGTGTACTGATCTCTATCACTTGGCTTCTTACTTTTTTGACATCTTTCTATTAATTAATTTTAATTTTTAATCTTATACAGGTAGCACAAAGGTACCACATCAGATCAGCCTAGTAAGCCCACTTTTGTTTTTCTTATTGGGGCCCTTTGGGCACCCTAACCCAAACTACATCTCTTGCGATTTGCCTGTTGTCTAATTTACAATTTTGTTCACAATAAATTTTACATTTTCTGTGTTATTTATTAACGTCCATTTTGTAATTTGAAATATAAATTTATTTTTTATTAAAAAAATTTTTTTTTCTTTTTAGCTTTAGATTTCCTTTAAGCATTTGCAATTATTGTTATTCCCATTTTAATTCTATTTCATTTCTAATTAAAAAATTTAAATTTTCTAAGCACACAATACAAGTTGATTTTATAATAGAAAATAAAAAAAACAACAACAATTACAAAAAAAAAAATAGGTTTCTGTAATAAAACAAAATAGAAAATAAAAAAAAAACATTTTTGTTTAATTTTCCATTTTAGCCTTAAGAGTAAAACTCTCTTTGTGTGTAAATGCGAGTGGTCATGTGGGTGTGCGAGTGTGTTTTATGTAGAGAAAAAAAACAAGCATAAACACTTTAAATAGAAATTGTAAAATAAAACTAAAATTGAATAGGAAATGAAAATTAAAATTTATAAACACAATTGTTGTTTTTATTTTTTATGTGTCATTTATTTAGTTAAAAAAAAAAAAAGGAAATGAAAAGGACAACTACGACAACAGCAAAATGCCAGTAGATATGTAAAACAAACATTTTTTTAAATGAAAGAACAAAAAAAAAATAAACAAAAAAGTGCAGTAAACATGCATGCAAATCACACATACACACTCCCATACACATCACTTGAACACACATTTATGTAGACCAGGACCACACACGGCAAGTTTAGTTGGGCAATTCTTTCTCAATTCTCTTTTAAAATTGTTGTTTTGTCCACACAAAAATTTTTTTGTTTCGGCACAGTCATTCATTCAGTCTTCAAGCTACATGTCTTCTTGTTTTACATCTTTATAAAAGATACGAAGAGGGAACAAAAGGGCATTGCCGAGTACCAGCAAGTTTGTACCCCTTTCCATTCTCTTTCTAACTAAAATTGCTCTGTGTCATCCTGGTCATACACACATCTACTTGTTTTTCTATTTACATTTACACACACCTAGTGAGTGAGAGAGAGAGAGAGAATTTATATTTGTATCTGACAGCATAAATATAGAAAAAAGGAGCACATTTTGAGACACATGTGTGACATTTTAATGAATAATTGCTTAAAACTTTTGTTTTTGTTTTTGCTGTTTTTTTTTTATAATTTTTGTTTCCTTTGAAAACAATAAAATGCCCCACATCTTGTTTTTAATTTAAAATAAAGATTAGGAAATGAGACTGAGCTAGTGGTGGCAGAAGTATTTGTTTAATTCCTTTTTTTTTTTTTTGTTTGTTTGTCAAGAAAATGTTCTGAAAGTTTTTTTTATTGAAAATGAAAGCTAGAAATATTTAATTTAGAAAACAAAACTTAAAATAAAAATTGAAAAGAAAGAGAAAATAAATATTATTTTAAGTAAAATATGGAACAAGTAAGTGTACACACTCTGTAGTTAAAAGTCAATAAGCGCAATCGAAAGCTTGAATTTATAAAAGTGGATTACGGGTATTTCGGTCAGCAGTTAACTTCTCAAAGAACAACAAGAGATTAAGTCATTAATTTGTATCTATTTTTCATTTTCGTTATGTAGGACATTACTGCCTACAACTGTCTGCTATGACGAACAAATAACTCCAGGAAGCCTTTGAATTCTTAATGAACCCTTAGGCTTAGGGAGAATGTGTAACTTGAGACTTGATTCCGCTCACAATTCTAGTTCTAGTCCAGTTATAAATAAAAATCCACAAACAGTTTTTTTTTAACTTTTTAGTCAGAGAAAATTCCTTTTTTAGAATTTTTTTTCTAAAAAAATTTTTTTTCTATGAAAGAAATTACCAGGGGAAAATCATATTTAGCCTGATAACGTTGAGAACTATAAAAGAAAAATTAAATGTCATATAACGAAATTGATTAGCGAAACTAAATGCTGTTGTTAAGGCATTCATACTAATCCCTGTGTGTCACCAATAGCTCTGCCAAATTACTGCAGAAGTAGATCGGATCGGACACAGAGGTTTTGGTGCACATCTAATAGACAGACTACTTAAGAAATCGTGAGAAGGGCTAGGGTACCTTCTCAGCTATCACAACTCAATTCAGTTAAGTTCTAATTGAAACAATTGCTATTGGCGAGTTGTCATTTCTGTATGTTTTTGTCAGCTGCACCAACACAAAGTTGTAATCTGTAATAACACAAATCAGCAATAACAAGAAACTAATATAGAGTTGAGTTATGAACCATAATAGGCGCATTAATGTTACAGGGTGATTGTAGGTCACTTTATTAACACATAGTCTGGGCAAATAGGTGGTTCAAAACTGAATCTTGTGATTCAAAAACTAACTAACCAGCTCAGATCGTTAGTAGATCTCCTCATTTTCATCCTCACAACTTTCACGGTAACCATTCGATGTCAGGCGTTTACTTGTAACGAGTTATCGCTGCTATTAAATTCTTCAATTAGAATTAGTGGAGCCCCAGTAGATAACTGGTGCTTGTAGAACTTCTTTCCACTCTTAAATCTAATTCTAATGATGGGGGATGTGCATGTCCTTCAGGGAATAAAGAGATTTTTATTGCCTGGATTTTACTTTTTAAAAAAATTTTCCAGCTGCCTAAAATAAAAATGTTTTTTGTAAAGGAAGTCGGGGTTTGAGATTAAACAGGCTGAAGTGCAGCATTTTATACTGTTTGATGAGTTAAATAAAGGTTTCGTTTGCAAAAGATTTTTATAAAGCTGGCCTGCTAAAGGGTGTCCCAGTTAGAGTGCACTGTTTTATTTCATGCTGCAATAAATCGATTGTGTGGCATCTGGCAGCTTTTTCCTCAAACCGCATGTTGTATGCTGTACAATCATCATGGCCCTGTCACGAATGTCATTCATAGTCACTGCAATTTCGGCCTCAAATTCCACAGCAGACAGTTGGTCGTTGGGGGTTTGTTTGTTTCTCATAAACTGCATGAGCATTTTCTGAGCGAACAAATTCAATAAATTTGTGTATTCAAGAAGACATTCGGATGAAAATGAACTTCATTGGAAAAGATGACTTTTTTCTAATAAAAATTGTCATTGACTTCATTTTGTTCAAATGTTTTGTTTCGTCCTTACAATCCAATTAAAAAATCTTAACTCGTTCAAAAAGTACCTGTTTTTATTTTAAAATAAAAAAAGTCCACTCTTACTAGGACACCCTTAACTTATAATTTCTAAAACTTGTTATCCTTTTTAATTAAAAAATAAAAATAAAATTCTTGTTTTTTTTTACAATCCAGTTTTGAAAAAGCATTTTCATTTATCACTGAGACGATTTAAGATTGAATTGTCTTGTTCAAAAATGTAGACATAAATTCTTATCTACTTCATAAATGTGCTTGTTTGGACATGTTTCAAAATGAAAATAAATACAAGTAAAACAGAACAAATAAGAAATAAAACTTAAAGAAACAAAAAACAAAAAATAAATAAAAGTAAAATGAAACAAAAAATTACTAATTTTGAAAAGTAGGCCAATAACCACATTTACACAGATACACTCACACAGGAGTAAGCCTGTTCATATACCGGTAAAATGAAATGAAAATAAAATAAAAGAAAGCCCGAAGAATAATAATGACTTTTCAAGCATACGATGTGATGCAGGCAGGCAGTCTGTATAAAAAGAATGCTGCAACACAAATAAAAACAAAAAGAAACAGTGAAAAACATTTACAAGTTTTCTGTCTTCTTCTTGTTTTACTACTTTAAACAAACTCTTCAACTCGGCAAGTGGCAGGGCAAGCTATTCCCCTACCAGCACACAGATAACAACAGCCACAGCCTAGACTTACGTTTTATTCTTAATTTTTTCTTTTCACTCCCCAAAAGGACACTTTCTTTTTGAACAACAATGTTGCAAGCAGCGTAGTGATATGACAAAATGAGTATAACGTTGTGAGTGTGTCTGCACAAGTTGACTGTACTTTAAGCCAGTGATATTCTTGTTGCTTTATTTAGGCAGACGTGTAAGTAATGCTTGTTACTACATGATTACACTTGATATTTTAGTTGTTGTTAATGTTATTGTTATTCTTGCTGTGTGTTGTTATTGTGCCTATTATTGCTGCAGCTTTTAGATTTTTTTTAGTTGTCTCATTATTGTTGTTGCCACAATTACATACACTTTGCCGAGTGTTTCGTGTAACTCTACTTCTACTCAAGACTATTTTAGTTTTTCTTCTGTTTTTTTTGTTTTTTTTTGTTAAAAAACACTATTGATGTGTAAAGTCTTTTTTCGTTTTTGATTTTTTTTCTTTGTATGTGTTTGTTGTTCAGCTGTAAAGATATTTTGTAACATTTTATTATCAAACAGAAAACAGAAATGCTTTCGTTAGAACACAAATGTTGCAGATACAATTTTAAGGACTAAAATTATAAAAGCTTTAGTTTTACATGGTTTTTGCTTATTGCTTTATGATTTGCTTACATGAGCCGAAAAAAATTAAATTATTAAATCATTTGAATTGTTTTATTATAAGCAAAGTAATTTAAAAAACACAATGTAATTGTTTTTTTTAATTTGGCAGGAAAGTGTTTAGCTTTGTCTTGAGACATGCTATCAAATACTGATGCCAACTGACGCGATTTCTTATGGTCACTTTAGCGTAGATAATATGGAGCGATGTGACAATGAAACATTCAGTTGTGACAACTAAATTTGTTTCCAATCAAAAATTCATTTCTGATAATCAAATATTTCAGTTGCACTTAGAATTCGATAATACAGGCCAAAAAATTGTTCTGTTAAAAATATTTCGAGCTGTAAGACCGAATTTCTAATGTCGAGATTAAAAATTTCGATTATCACAACTGAATTTTTGATTGGAAACAAACTTGGGTCTCACAACCGCAGTTGCTTTTTGTGTGTAATGAACAAAATAACGGAATAACGTTTTATAATTTTTATAATTAATTTCTGGAATTAAGCACAAATAAAGATTATTTATAAGTTAACGCATTTTAAACGGCTGCACAGTGACTTCTAATGGGTTAAAAGGCTTTACGAAAGCAAGAGCAGAAAAATAGAATCCCAAGCAGAGTTTAATTTCTCTAAAATTTAATATTTTCAAGAAATTTTTTTTAAAGGCCGCATAAAAATAAAAATTTTTATACTGAAAATAAATTCTCGTTTAGAATCAGGCCTAGCTGGCCACCAAAAACCGTTGAAAAAAATTAATTAAAAATAAAACAAAAATTTTTAAAAGCCTTTAAATATATAAATTTTTTTTTATTTTAAATTAAATTAAAAAAAAAAAATTATGTAAAAAAAATATTTTCTAACTTTTCATTCAAAATACTGTGTGACCTGCTAAATTTTTCTTATGCTCCACTGTACTAACGTAAGCACAAGAACTGCTTTTAAGTAAAGAAAGTTTAGAACAAAAGACCTCTAAAGGATTTTATTATTTTATTAAAAGAAAGAATATGAAAAGAAAAGCAAAAAAAACAACATTAAAAAATTGAGTCCATGTTAAGATACATTTTTCGTGCTTTATTTTTGTATTTTGCTGCTATCCTTAAACGAGTAAAAACATGCTTTCTTTCTTTCTTGCTTTCCTTCTTTTGTTTTTATTATTTTAAAGATTATTTCTAAGAATGTAGTTAAAAAAAATAATAAAAAAATTCAATTGTTTTTATATCTAAAGTGTACATGTGCTTGCACAAGTCCTGAGTGGTAATTTATCATTTACAACGTTAAAACATTTCCGTTTTGAAATTAAAAAAAAAAATAAATAAAATGAAATGAAATGGAGTAGAGTAAAGTAGAGAAAAGAAAAGAAAATTACATTATAAAAGCATAAATAATAGTTTAAAAATAAAAATTGACTTTTAAATAAAAACAAGTTGTTAAAGAAAAGATGCTCAGAGTTGCTTTAGTTTTAAAGCAATTTTTAGCTACACTTTTAAATTATTTTTCTTTGAAAAAAAAAAAATTTAATTTTGAAAACGTTTATGTGTTTTCATTTTAAAACAAAACTTTATTGATTTCATTTGTTTTGCTTTTTAATTAATTTAATAAAAAAGTTTTTACCAAAAAAAAAAATTTTTTTAGCTCATTAAAACTCACTGGAGAATTTCTTATACTAAATTTATTTTCTGCTTTAGCTTTAAGCAATTTTTCATATTTCTTGCTTTAGATTTTCCTTTTCCATTAAATATAAAAGCTTTTACTTGTTTTGCTTTTACATTTTGGCATAAACTTTTGACAACGTCTAGCTGCATAGCAGCAGCCATATTAGAGGAGTTAAGCAAAGAGTGAAATGTAATTTAAAAAAAAAAAAAAAACTTCTCTTGTAACTCATTTCTTGTTGAGGTTTTGTTTTTTAGTTTTTTTTTATTATTTTCTTTCTTGGTTTTTAACCTTTTTTTTTTTATAGAAGCTTAATGTGAAGGCTAATTTGCTAGAAATGTTTCTTTCCACTTGATGCCGGAAGTTAAATCAGTTTAAAATTATTTTCATTAATTTTTTAACCGGAAGGAAGCACAAAACTTTTTCATTTTTATTTTTACTCTACTTTTTTAAGTTGCGTTTTAATTTTTTCAGGACATTTTTGGTTGAATGCTGGCTGCATTTAGTTTTATTTTATTTTATTTTTTTTAATTTTTTTTCAGTTTGAAGTTTTTGATTTTATTGTTTTGTTTTGTCTGGCAGATTATTTTTTTTAATTTAGTAAAAATGCTATGAAAATATTAAAACATTTTTAAAATCATTAATTGAAAACCTTAAATTGAAAAACTTTAAAAGATTTAGTTGTTGAAATAAAAAGTGAAATCTGAATTAAATAATTTTTAAAGCAAAATATATTCCTTTTTCTTGCGATTCAAATATAAAGTTTTTCAATATAAACTTTGAAATTTACAAAATATTAATCTTTATTTGTGCTTAGTTCCAGAAATTATTAAAATTCCAAATAAAATTATTACACATTTTGAAATTTGCTTTCATATAGAATTTCTAGGTATTTTTTAGTAGCAAAATGGTTTTTTTTTATATAAAATTATTTTTTATTAGCAATAATACTTTTATTATATTTAACACTATCGGGGAAAATATAGCACTATCTGGAACTTGTTCAAGATAAGATTCTACACTGAAATAAACATCAAGTGTTAAGAGTAATTTTTGCCTGTCGAGGGTAAGACATGAGTTTTGCAATAAAACCAATTGTGAAGTGGTTCTACTGAACAGATAGGTTGCACAAGGTGCCCTAATTACAACAACAGAAAGGGTTTGATTTGTTTCTTCTCGCCCTCCTCCTAAGTTTGTTGGGCAAAATAAATCAACAACAAGCTTACATAGTCCGTAATAATTCGTATCGAATAGTCTGTTTTAGCCTAACAGAAATCATAAAACGTACCCCATTGTCACTTTATGAATATTCCCTAGACTAACTACCCCACACCTTAAGGACAGAAGCTGTTAAATTTTTAAGGTTAGAATTAGAATGAGGAGCGGGAACAAGTCACCTGGTCACTGCAGTCAAAATAGACTTATTGTGACACTCCTCCCTGAGTCTAGTATTCATTAAGAATTCAAAAATATTTAAGGTCACCCTTTTCACCTTATCTTTATACAATGTATGTCTGTATTTCTGAAACTGGCCATTTTGCCCCTTCTCAAACAGAATCGATAGAAGGCTAGACTTCTTCAATCGAGTCGAAGTCATAATCAATGAATGCTTAGCTTGGATAGATTTCCATTCAAAGCGTGCATGCATTACTGCTATATAAGGCAGTTTTGATGTGCTACCGGAATATACAATCTCTTGTATGTTCAAGTAACTCTAAACTCTTTCTGATCGCGGCTGATTTAAAAATGCTATAAACTTCTGCATGCTTTGTCAAATAGAATTCCGATTATTTTAATGTAGTTACTGGGAGGTTAAGTAAAGGATGTTTTTTTATAGACGTATAGAACATTAAGTTGGCATTACTGTTCAAGATGGTGACCGATTTAACAGCTGTCAAGTGATTTATTCTCAGTTTGGTTTGGCAATTCATCATGAATAGACCCACGCCTGAACAACGCTTGCAAATAGTGCAATTTTATTTCGAAAATAAATGCCGTTGTTCCCGATTTTCATAAGCGAATTTTGCTTAGCGATGAAGCGCACTTCTGGTTGAATGGCCACGTCAACAAACAAAACTGCCCCATTTGGAGTGAAGCTAATCCTCAAGTGTATGTCGAAACACCGTTACATCCAGAAAAACTAACTGTTTGGTGCACTTTATGGGCTGAAGGAATCATTGGTCCGTACTTCTTCAAAAACGATGATGGCCACAACATTACAGTCAGGGGTGATTTTTATAGAGCCATGATTACTAACTTTTTAATTCCTGAATTAAACAACCATGATGTCCAGGAGCTGTGGTTCCAACAAGATGGCGCAAGATGTCACACAGCTCGTGCCACAATCGATTTATTGAAAGACACATTTGATGACCGCCTAATTACACGTTTTGCACTTGTGAATTGGCCTCCAAGATCTTGTTATTTAACACCGCTAGACTACTTTCTGTGGGGCTATGTAAAGTTATTGGTCTATGCGGATAAGCCACAAACGCTTGACCATTTGGAAGACAACATTCGCCGTGTTATTGCCGATATACGGCCACAAATGTTGTCTATAAAAAACACCCTTTATATTTGGGTCACGAAATGCCAGACTATAAGATTAAAATTCAGTGGAATAAATAATAATTTGATGCAGTTTTTAATATGCCAGTGAGAAAAAAGAAAATCTTCAAATCCCTCTGAGAAAACAAATTCGGTTGTGAGAACTAAAATTCAGTTACCATAATCGAACATTTTAGTTGTGATGATAGAAAATCAGCTCAAAATATTATTAGAGGGATTAAATTTTGGTTTTTATAATGGAATGTTTTCTATTATGACTAAAAAAAGAATTAATTATCACAACTGAATTTTTGATTGAAAATAAATTTCGTTCTCACACAACCAAAGTTGTTTTCTATAAGAAAAAATTTTGTGAATTTTTACGGTTTTGTTCGAAGAAATTACTAACAAAAATCATTTTAACACACAAGCTATAAAAAATCAAAATATGTTTAAAATGGCTTATTAAAATAACAAGTTATTAAACCCTAAAACAAAGGCTATAATGGGATTGTCAATCTGGCCCTTAATAAACTAAATAAAGTTAAAACTTGTTTTTATTAATGTGATAAAGACTGCACAATAGAGCTTAAAGGTCGCGGTGCGACTATAGCCCTTAGTGATAATGTGATAAAGAACTGTCTTTTGCCAGAATGTGATTTAATGTTTATTTGAAAAATTTGGATTGCACTAACCAAAACAAACTCCCAGTTCGCTTAAATTTCTTTTGGTGAAATAAATTTTATTTATTATTTTGTATTTTTCAAAACAAAAAATGTTGCTTTTATCACTTTCAGCAATAATCTCTCATTAGTTGCCATAATTTATAAGAAATTATTAAATAAAACTGCCATATAAGACACACATAAATTTTGTTTCTCCACTTCCTTTGCCCATTTCCACTTGATTTATTTCCTTAAAATATTATATGGTTACATGAACTATTTATTAAAAAAAAACGAAAAAGAAATTTATATTTTAAGAACACTAACAAGCGTAAATAAAAGTAAATTGTATTCGGTTTTATAAAATATTAAATCACATAGCCAGTGTAAACATAAGGGCAAGTACTCGCATGAGTGTATGAGTATGTGTGTTAGTAACTTGTAACAAATTAGTTTTGTACTATAACAGCACTGACACACATACATTTAACTGTATTACGTGTATGTATCTGCCATAGGAGAATACAAATTAAACGGACGCAGAGAATTAAACGAGTTAATGTCCAATTAAGGAGAAGAAAATATAAATAAAACGTAATAAATAAATTTCTGAAATACACACACGCACATACACATTAAATAAAATGCTATCAGTGTCACAGTAATTAAGCAGGAAATATCGAATATTACATAACCCAGCAAAACATTTAGTGAATTTAGTAGGGTGGCAGATATCATTACTTTGAGAGTTTGTGAGTGAAAACGACACTACATAAACCAACCAAACACGCAAAGGCAACTGTTATTAATGACAATTTTTAAATAAATTTAAATTATTTAAGAAAAGAACTTAAAAAATCGAATTTGCTTCATAAATTTGTTTGTGGGGACTAAAGTTTGCCAACAAATTTGCAAAAAAATTTGCAGATAAAACTACAGACTTGCAAAGAATAAATTAAACAGCATAAGCTAACATGCGACTATTTAGTGAAGTAACAGTGACACGTTTAAATTTAGCAGAGACGTATAAATGAAAATATTAGCAAAATAAAAAAGGAAAAAAATTATATTTTAATTACAGAGCAGAGTAATAATAAATTCACCAACATTAAAATGTAAGTTTAAAACCTTATCAGTTGCCACTACTTACCCCTACTTGCCAATTTGATTAATACCATCCCCTTAAAGCAATCAGGACACAATAAAGATCTCTTTCGACAAATATTCTTTTTACAGTTCACTACTAAACTATTAACACTACGCCTCTGCTTATGTCCTAAATATTTTTTTAAAGTTGTTTGTACACAATGTTGTATAAGCAAGACACAAGAAGTAGTCACATTCATTGTTTGCTATTACAATGTACACACAACACACAACATTGTACTCGCATAAGATTTGATATGGATTTTCTTGTTATTTTTCACATACCAACCAACGTATGTGAGTGTGTTTCTTCAAATTAACTTTTCCTTTTGTATGCTAGTAAATGTAGTTAATTTATTATCCCTTCCTAAATGGACTGTGTGTGACCAACTAATACAATTTTTGTAAATTCCTGTGCATAACTGAAAGCAAGAGAAGTTCTTAAACAAAAACTTTTTTACATACACACATATTCACACACAGATTTTTTTTAAATATTTTTATGTAAAACTATACAAAGTCAGCCACCAGACCCATAATAAATTCCTGACAGCTCATAAAAGTAAAACAACTTGCACATCAATGTTACAGGATAAAATTAATAGGAAAAATAACTAAAAATATTCAAAACAAAAATGAGTTAAAAAAAACAAAAATTATTTCGTTACTGAAACTACAATATTTTATTCTTTCTCAAATTGGTATTTCTTTTTTTTTAGATAACCTTAAATTTCCAATAATATTTTTTATAGATAATAATTGACACTCTCTTTCAATACTCTTAATTAAAATATAATTTAGCAAATAACTAAATTTTAAATTGATTTCAAATGTGTTTTAAAAATATTTTAAGAAAAACTTTTATTTAAAATAAGTTTTTAGTTTAATTTATTTTATGTAAATGTGGCATTGAGATGAGATGGATATAACATAGACAAGACATTAACGCACAACTGACATGAGCAAATTATGGCATTCGATATTGATCCAAGTCACTATTTAAATTGTATTGAAATTTCGATTACGCCATAATATGACAATTACAAGACAAAGAAATGACAATTATATGATAACGAAATGATAATTAAATGACAATGACATGATAATGAAATGACAATTAAATAACAACAACATGACAATGACATTATAATATCATGACAACAAAATGACAATGACAAGACAATAACATAAAAATGACAAGACGATGTCATGACAACCCAGTGACAATTATATGACAAGGACATAGTGATAGCATGACAACGATATAGCAATGACATGATAATGACATGACAATAACATGACAACGAAATAAAAATTACATGACAGTAACATGACAACGGCATTGCAGATACGGGACAGTTACATGGCAATGACATGACAGGCAATCACATAATAATAACGTGACAAGGACATGAAAAATACATTAATATGACAAACCAAAATCATGATAATGAAATGACAATAACATGACAATGAAATAAAAATTACATGACAGTGACATGACAATTACATGACAACGACAATAAAGATACGGGACAGTTACATGGCAATGACATGACAGGCAATCACATAATAATAACGTGACAAGGACATGAAAAATACATGAATATGACATACCAAAATCATGATAATGAAAAGACAATTATATGACAATAACATGATAATAACTTGAAAATAACATGATAATAACATGACAGTTACACGACAGCGACATGGGAATTATATGACAATGATATGCCAGTGAAATTATAAGGACATGATAGTGTAATGACAATGACATGACATAACATGGCAATAAAAATAATATTAAATGACAATGACATATTAATGTCATGACATTGACTATTAAATCCAAAATTATTTCTAAACTAATTTTCTTACTTTCATAAAGAAAATCGTATTCTTTTTTTATTATTAGATTTTGTATAGCTACAGCTACACACTTGTATGTAATCACAGGGATATATATATGTGTGAGTGCTTAGAAAAGTTTACCATTTATTTTATTATAAATTTCTTTTATGAAAGCAAAACAATTTTTCTATTTATTTAAATTATATTCATTTTGGTTTGAAGACTACCAGAAAAATCTAAAAATAAACAATCAGAACGTTTAGCAACCACAAGTATTTCAAATTGTTATTGTGCTGATTTGTCTTGGCATGTGTGTTGTTCTTACATACGCATTTAATTTATGCTTTTTATTTAAGTGCGTATTAAAATTCATATGTTTGCTTAAATAAAACACACGTACTGTGCAAGTGGGGTACAAAAGTATAGTATTAGCTATTAGAGTAGCTAATGAAGCTTGTTAAATATTGTGATTTATGTATTAAACGGAAAGCAGGTAACCTAAATAAGGTATAAAAAAAGAAAACTTGTAATTTTGTTTTTATTTCTTTTAATGTTTGCATCAGGGTAATAAAGATAAGTAACAGAAAGATAGAGTAAGAAATATTTCAAAGGAAAAAAGGCATAAATAACAGCAATAACAGACGAAGTATAAAAGTAGGTTTGTGGTTGGTTTTAAGGAAGACTATTTTAATGACTAAAAACGAAAATATGCTTCCTAAAACTAGGCGCTTACATAAGTATTAATTACCATTAAATTTTTATTATTTTTAGGGTTATCATAGGAGTTATAAGATCGACATCCTTCACGATGTTAAATTAGTTGTCAATTAATTTGCAAGGCTCAGAAATTGGCATTGATTGCTTCCGTGCATTTGAATGAAGTGAGATACCTGATCACATTGACTATGTCACTCCATGATCTCTCCTGTTGAGGATTACGATTTTTGAACGCGAATATCAGTGGGATTTTTGCCTCTAACAGAGCATTATCTAGATATTTTCAGGGGTGGTTCCAAAACCAATAAAGGAGTTACAGGACAAGTATATCTTTCAGGCAACTTACAAGCTGAATTGGAAACAATAAGAAAACAACAGAGTGACTGTGGTTTTATGGAATATTTAGCAGTAATGTCCGCATTTATACTCACAGTCGAAGTGCAATGAGATCTTTGCTGGGTGGTCCGGCAATTATATTTACATTTAGCTTTCATGAGGACATGGGGCCACTGTACGGGGAACTGTAGGATATATAACCTGGCAAGAGGCTTCTCCTACAAAAGAAATCCTAAGGATTTCTATAAGAAAATAATTTCTTAAAATTTGCTTTTTTTTAAGTACTTTTGTTACTCTTGTTACTGTTTTTGTGCATAAAAATTGACTTAAATATTTTGTACCATAAAACATCAAACAAGTAGCTTCTTGTGCTTACATTTTATTACAACAATTAACTTTTTCTATTTAAATCTTTTTGTTAGTTCAACTTACATACGCTCGTTTATTTTAATTTTTAGTGGCCATTATATTTTAATAGGGGCATTTTTATTTGAAATTAACAAAAGGTGAAAAATATCTTTTGTGTTTTATTTCAGCCTTAAGTCATAAACAAATGTATTCATTTAATTTATTCTTTTTTATTTTCTTTCTGTGCTCTCTCCTACATTTCATTATACTGTTACAAGCCATAAAAGTCAGCATTTTGTTATGGTGTTAATTATGGTTTTGCAAAAAAACCTATTAATTGCGCTGTGTGTTTATAAATTAATAAGGTTGGGCAACAAGCCGAATGAAGCTGACAATTAATATGGCAATTACTTTTAAGGATATTAATATAAAATACCTTCTTTGTTATTTGTATTTACATTGCTTTAGTTTTCTATTCATTTAAAGAGTATTTTTGTTACCAAAAAAAAAAAAAAAAAAAAAAAAAAAAAAAATTGTAGTTAAATGAAGGTAAACAATTGTGTTTTTATTTTTCTCTCTTGAATGTTAGGTAAAGTACAATAAAATTAAGGAAGCCGTTAAAAAAAAATCTATGGATCAAAAGCGATCAATACGCGACCACATTATGCATGCGCTAAAATTACTGAAAATAGTTTTCAAGTTAAATTACGAAGAAAGAAATAAGATCTCCAAAACTTTTATATTAAAAAAAAAATAAAAATTCTCAAGAAAAAACTTTTTTAGAGAATCGGAAATACTGATCATTTTTACAGTCAGATGACAGTGACGCATCAAGAAAAAAGTGGCTGTCTAAAAGTTTTTAGTTTGACAGTATGAGCAGGACTATGCATAAGTATATTAAATAAATTGAATTATAATAAATAAGTTTATGAATTAGCCTGAAGAGAGGGTTAATTACCGCTCTCGATATCGATTTTGGTATCATGGCACTCGATATCGAGTAAAAATCGCGTTGCAGTTTCAACAACATATGTGGTCATTTTGGCACCATATCCCGTTGTCAATTTAGCTGACAAGGAGTGTTTTAAATTTTTTAACAAGCGTGTACAAATCGGCAACGGTTGGTTGTTAACTTAAGGTGGCCATGCACGCTACGGTCTACCGTAAAGGCATACCTGCACAGGTGGACCATAATGTGTGTGGGAATAGATCTATGCAGTTTTTTGAACCTGCGCAGGCAAAATAGATTCTTTCGAGTGACACCTGCGCAGGAAAACCTGCACAGACTACTTCTCCGGTAGACAGTAGCGTGTATGGCCTGCATTAGAAAAAACCCAACGATTTTATTCTTTTGACAATGCAAGTTTTCAAATTGGTAACGAACGTTGTCAAACTGACAACGCATGTTGTTATTTTGTTAACAAACCGTGTCAATTTGATGGCAGTATGGTGTTATTTTGACACTAGTATAGTATCAATTTGACAATATACGTTGTCAATTTTACAACTCTATGTTGTCAATATTCCGTTGTTGAAATGACACCATGCTTTGTCAAAAGTGAGCACAAACGTGGTCGATATACTTTTGACACCATTTGTTTTAACTTTGAAAATGGATGGTGTCATTTTTTCTCTGGGTGTATATTCTTAGCAAACTATTTTTTTAAAGAGCATGATCAACAAAAAATTTTAAAATATTTAAGTTTTATTTTGTTTTAAGTAAAATTAATTAGTTAATTAAAATTTTTAATAAATTTTCATTATTTAAATTTGAAGAGAAAGATGTCAGAAGAAGCAATTCTTCTTCCATAATATCAAAAATTCTTTTTGCACAATTCTTGACTAAATTCAAGCTATAGTTAATTTTTAATTACTTTAATTTGACGTACATTTGTGCTTAATTTTAATTTAATTGAAAAAGAAATATGATGCGATAGATATCTTACACAGTGACTTGCTTACTCGACACGTATCGTAATACTATTCGCTATCGAATGCGATAATTAGACCCCAGTATTTAATCAGGGATTTTATAATAAGACTTATACTTTAATTTATGTCTATTATGAGGCACTTTAAGAGTAAAAAATACAATCGGTAAGTATTAAATGATTTCTAATTACTAAAAGTTTTTAAATATTAAGTACATATTTATTTTTTTTTAATTTTTTTTTATCAATTATAAGTTAGAAAAGGTTTTACTGAAAAATGTTTTGAAACAAATTAAAGCCAAAATAATTTATTAGACCTGTGTTGGTCACAACTGAACAAATCAAATTGGCCGAATCACTCAATTGAACTAAATGATCCGCTCCTTTTATTAAATCATTGCTGGCCTTTGAATCTGCCGGCCTTCCAATCTGTTGTTCGTTTGTTCTTATGTTTTAAAGAAAGATTTGTGATTTCATTACGCCTTCATAATAAAAACAATTTAGCAAATGTTATTTATATGTTTAATTATATTTTAATATTTGTATAATTTAATAAATAATTTAAATTTTTTGAAAGCGAATCACAATCTTTTTTTATATTGCTTTTGTATTATTTTTTGTCGTTCGGTCTTTGCTATCTTTCGTTCATGTGTTTCAACTAAAACATTTAACAAATGACCAATTGAACGAAAATGGCTCAACAGATAACTTTCAGAAATTGAATGCAAAAGACCGGTCACTAAAACGACCGATTTTTTGTTATATTCCTAATTAATTAGAATACAGCGTTTCCAAGTTAGACTGAAGTAGATTCTTTAAAAAATTTCCAAAAAATACTTATTTAGAGAATCAGAAATACTGATCATACTCGTATTTAAAAAATAAAAAAAGGCTGTCCAAATTTTGTGGTTTTTTTGCTTAGTGTAACTCAATGACTCTATGTTTATTAAACAGTACTAGTACGAAGACGTATGAGTTATATTAAATAAATTTTATTGGACAATAATAAGTATACGTACCATGAACTAGCCTGAACAGTATTCTTTCTCTAACTATTAAAATATCGTTCACAATTCTTAAAAATACGAGGAGAATCATTCGAAGTATACAAATTGTTGTTACTCTTACAAGAAAATTTTTATATTTAACTAAAGCATAAATAAAAAAATATACAAGAATCTAATTAAAAAAAAAATCTATAGTTCAAAGAAATTTAGAGAAATCTATTTATTTAATTTAAATATTTTATTTTGAAAAGAAGAACGTTAATTTTTTTAAATTATTTTACAGAACACAAAATAAAATATTGAAAAGAAATTAATTCAATCAATTAAAAAAAAAAAAATATTTTTTTTTTTGTAATGACACCATGAGAATTATGAAATATAAGTATAAAATTTTTAAAGGATGAGACTTTTTAAAATTTTCTAAATTTTTTTTAAAGAAAAAATATTTTCTTCTCTATTTAACATACATATGTACAAGTATATTATTAAAAACAACAATATAATACAAAAAAAAAATTTTTTTTTTTAATAAAAGAGAAAGAAAAGTATTTTCATGGAAAATATTTTCCATGCCTTAATAACTTTAACGCATTGCTCGATTGTGTATCTTTCCATGGTTCAAATTGAATTAGTCTGAAATTGAGAAATGTCAAATGAAATGCAGAAAGAAACTTGACGTATAGGTGTGGTTTACATGCAACATTGGCCTTTAAAATTTAGCCACCCTTTAAATAAAAATAAAATAAAATAAATTAAAATAAATTAAAATAAATTAAAATAAATTTAATAAATTAAAAACAGATTTTTTTTAATTATTAATAAAATTTAAATTACATTAAGTTAATTTTAAAAATAATTAGTGTCAAAGAAATATAATTTTTTTAGTTATTATAGTTTTAGGGTTAAACTTTTTTCATAATTTTTTATAAAAGTAATTAAGCCTTAACAAGAATAATAATCCGCTACAAAATATTCAATAGTTTTGCCTTATAAACTTAAACCAACTTTAATTTTTTTTTATTTAATTTTAAATGAAACATGTAATGACCTACTTACGACGAGTTTGAACATTCAAGCAACCAAATGTGTTTAGGGCTTTTCCATTTATTATTAAAATATGCTTTACGGATATCAACATAAATTATTAACTAGCGAAAGTAAAATTTTATGTTGTTGTGAAAGGTTACCAGCACACACACAAAGAGCAAAAAAAATTGTTTTTCATTTGTTTACATAACTAATGGTTAACAAAGCTTGTTGTGTTATGTTGGGTTGTGTTATTTTATTTTGTTATTGTTGCTACTTGTTTATGTTTGATAATAGTACTGCTGTTGTATTTATACTCATTACGCGTCCATACATGTTGGTTTGTTGGTATGTAAGCGTGTAAGTGTGTATTTTTGCTTAGAGTTTTTGTTTATTTACAAAGCCAACATTTTTATGTAAAACACGCGAGTTACAGAAAAAAAGGGAACAGAAAAATAAATGAGAATAATTTTAACAGCTGTGTCAAATATTATTATTTACTATTAATAACAAGCAAAGGAGGAGAAGTAAAGATTAATCAGGCCTTTTAAGAGGTCTGTAAGGCCTTTTTTAAGCATTTAATGCCAACCAAGGCTACTTGTAAGGTTGTCTAGATGAGCTATAAAGGTTTCTTCTCCATTATTTTACTCATTTTTGTTTATTAAACATGATGTTTTTCATTTGGAATCGCAAGATTCCGTTTGAAACTCTATTGAAACACAATGTTCACACTTACTAAGGCTATTTAGGATGCTTTCTACAGAAGCTACGATGCGTTCTTAATGCATTTAATATTCATTTCTTTTTTACATATTCTTGCCAATTAAGGTTTAAAGTATTTTTTATTCACTGGTGGTCTAGGCTAATTGGAATACCATCTGGAGAAGCTATAAAGTGCTAAGCATGATATTCATGCCTATCAAGGCTCCTTTGAATGCCTTTTACAGAAGCTTTAAAATTGTCTTATCACATTCCATATTCATTTCTTTCTAACCACGATATTTATGGCGACTAAGATTCAATTAAAGTGTTTCTAGAGGAGCTATAAGGCATTTTTAGTGTCTTTTGTATTAATTTCTTTTTGGCCAATTTCATATTTAACATCTGTCTTAAACACGATTTTCAGGGCAACCAATGTTCCTTAGAAGACCTTCTACAGAAATTATAAGGTCTTCTCTTGATGTTCGTGACTACTTAGGCTCCTTAGAAAGCCTTGTTATCACACTCAGGGTTATCAAACAGGCTCTTTCAGAAGAATTCTAGAAGATTTTTAAAGATTACTTAGGCTTCTTAGAAGGCCTTCTACAAGAGATATAACGCATTCTTGTCCACTTATGTATCTATAACTTTTTTAAATATGGTGTTCATGACTACTTAGGCTCCTTGGAAGTCTTCTACAGCATCTATAAGGCCGTTTTAACACAATCCATACTTATATCTTTTTCAAACAGCCTACTACTGATGATCCAAGCTCTTTAGGAAGCCTTCTAGATGATTTATAAGAACAACTTAGGCTTCTTAGAAAGCTTTCTAAAGGAGTTATAAGGCATTATACTCCAGTAGTATAATAATTTCTTACTCAAACTTTCAGACAGAGATCTAGAAGACTCATTAGGCATACTTGTTCTTTATTAATTTAGGCACACTATTCTGCTTAAAAGACTTTGACAAAACTTATTTAGCAGACAGGTTTATCTGGAGGCTTGTTATTAAATTGATTGATTGACGTTGGCCAAGTAGTTTTTTTGGATTTAAACACTAAAGACACTACACTAGATACACAAGTTGTCACGCCGACAAAAAACACCTTCAGAAAAGCAAAAAAAAAGATAAACTAGAATGAGTTTCACATCTTTTATCAGCAGATCTTTAAAAAGGCCTGGGAGAAGTGAGGCCTTTTGCTGTGAACTTTTGCCAAATATTTACTCAGAATGCATATGTGGGTGTGGGTCTATTTGAGAATATATTTACTTTAAACGAAAATGAAAAAGTCTTAAAAATATTTACTTTGAAAAGGATTTAATTTTAGAAAAGTAAACATTTCTTTTGCAATCCATCTCTTTTGGTTGAACAAGCACAAATGTTTTACTTATAAAATTTTAATTTTAATTTTATTTTAATACAAAAACATTATAAACCAATAAAAATATCTTTTGGTTAACAACAACAAATCAACAAACACTCACATTAAATTATTTATAGATTTTATTAGCCCACTTGTCTTTCTTTCTATTTTAATATAATTTTTTTGTTATTCCTTTTTAATTTAACATTCAAACATCATCATGCAATTGTTGTTTTAGTAAGCAAACACACGCACATATGCATAAAATATTTATTTGCTTTTGATTATTTACATACTCTGTTACATAAAAACATGATGTGTTTGAATTTGTTTTTATTCAAGTGCGTGTTGAGGGTGGTTTTGTTAGTATTATTGCTTAACTACAACTAAATACACACTTTGTATATGTGTGGAATATTGTTCATAAAATAAACAACAAAAAAAAAATCATTAACTTTTCTGACATTATTATGGTGTAATTATGGTTTTGAGCCTACAACTAGAACAAATTTTTAATAACGATAACAAAGCTGTACTCAAGCGGCTTATAGAATACAACATGAGGTTTTATTTAATAATAATTCATTTGCTGGTACAAAATGTACTAGAGATAATATCAATAAATATTTATTTTTTTTTTTACAAATTAATATAAAAAGGAAAAATATTTATAAAAAAATTTTTTTATTAACAACTAAATGCAAGAAATTTGGCTTAAAATTTTTTAGATACTAAAGGATATAATATTTGTGTTTAATTTATATTAATTTCCATATATTTTAGTGTATAGTAAAAAAAGGACATTCAGCGGCTAATGCTAAGTGTGTAGCAAAATCAATAAAATTTTCAGGGAAGGTAGGCAGCATTATACTGCATTCTTCCTACAAATTTTTTAAGATTTGCTTAAAGCAAACGCTTTAATTTTAATTAAAAAAAATATTTCATATTAAATGTTTTAAAGAAATATATATACTTGTAGAATATATTTTATATTTCAATATATTATATATTGTAGTGTATATTAAAAAAAGGACATTCAATGACTACTCTTAGTAGGTTATTGTAACTATTAAAATTTTCAGAAAAGGTAGCCATTATAAAACTACATTCGTCTTATAAATTGTTTTAAATTTGTTTAAAGTAAAAGGTTTAATTTTTAATAAAAAATAAAAATTATGCATTGGAATTGTACGAAATTCCTAAAAACAAATTTAATTCCAGCTCTCTGTTATTATAAGCTTTAATTTCCATATATTTTTTGTATAATAAAAAAAGGACATTCAACGGCTACTGTTAATAGTTTAGTAAAATCATTTAAATTTTCAGAAAAGATAGCCAGTATTAACCTACATTCGCTTTCGAAAAATTTTTAGATTTGCTTAAAGCCAAGGGTTTAATTTTTAATTTCAAAAATAAGTTATATAATTATACGGAATTTCTAAATGCACATTATGTTAACAAAGCCAGGCACGCTTATGCATTATCATTTGTGTAAATTCTGTTAACATTTACTTTTAAGAAGCTTTGGTTGGTCTCCTAAGCATCTGTAGCCGTACACAGCATGTGACAGGAACTAAATAATTATCTTTTACTTATGTTTTCTTAAAATATTAAGCTACCTTTTAAATTAAGTTTTTTTTTTACTTTTATTGTTCATGTTAAATAATTTAAGCTTAGTATTGTTTGTTCCATTTCATTTCGAAATCTCTGCTGCTTAAACTTAATTAAACCTTAGTAAATTTAATTAAATTAATATAAATTGAATAGTAGATTGATTGTGAAGGAAATTGAAATGAAAAGCATTATTATGAAAATTAATTGTCTTCCGCACTCTTCCTGCTCCTTACAAACAGTGACACTTAAATAGATTTTTTTTTCATTTTTGTTTAAATGACCCTTGAAATTATTTCTGTCATTAAAATATTGCTTTTTTTATATCACCTTGTTTTAATCACTTTTAATTTGTTTAAGTGAAAACAATTTTTCTTTTTTGGCTTTTGGAAAAAAACTGAGAGACAGACAAATATTTTATTTTCATTTTAAAATTATCTTAAATTCAGGCAAACATTTCTTACAAATTTTTATTAATATTTGTTTCTGTAATTTTTTATCTCAGTCTCTGTTTTACCACAACTTCTCTTCATTATGTTTTATGAGCTTTAGAAACAAAAATTAAAATAAAATTGTTAAGAAAAAAAAAACTAAATGAAAATAAAATCGTTAAAGATAAACGTTTAAATTAAAATTTAATACCACAAGAGGTAGAAGTGTACTCTTACACAAACGAATACTTGTACAAAAATTTGAGGAAAAAAGTGTTTTCGAAAGCTTTATGGAAATTTTTTAAGATTCTACGAGGGGTTGAGTAAGAATTAATGGAGTTTTTAGAAAGTATTTTACAACTTTGTTTTTTCAATTACTAAAATTAAATTTAAATCCACCAAATAAGCCTTAAAGATTTACGGCTACGAAATTAATTTTAGTTTAAAAAACACTAGACTCATTTTCACTTAGTTATTGATGAACCACATAAATAAATTTTCTCTCACATTAGTAATAAATTAAATACGTGTTTAATACTATTTTCATTTTCTTTTAGGCAAATTATTAATGACATAAAGATACTTATCGCACTCGTATGCTTGTTATAACAAGCCATAAGTAAGTAAATAAGTCTATATCCGTTTTATAGATACCATTAAATTATATATTTACAGCCATTAAAAAAAGTAAATACATTAAACATTTTCATTTATACACTCAAAAGCAATACAAAAAAAAAAAAAAAAAGAAACACCAACACGTATTTTCCTCACACAGTGCTCGTTTTCAGGCACGTTTTATAAACAAAATTTAATATTGAAATCTTAATATAAAATAAAAAATTTAATAAAACTCCTTTTGTAAACTGGCATTATTCTCAATTTGTTAAGCATTTCAAGGAAATTGTTTTTCTTGAAATTAATTTGAATCAAGTGCGTGTGTGCTTTGAAAAGTTGAAGGTTAAATTCGGCTTGAAAGTGCAAAACAAAACTGTTAGTCAAGTCAAAAGTTAAAAATTCAAAGAATAAGTTTAAAAACGTAATGTCTTTATCTGTCATGGTAGCTGGCCATACACACACAAAGTACAGCAGCCTCTGAAAAGTTTGTGGAATAACGGCATTCTTTTGAATTTTAAAAAAAAAAATTTTTTAATATTTTTTTTAATTTACAGTTCTTGGAATCCTACTTTTTGAAAAGAAAAACTATACCAAAAATAATTTTAATTCGGCTCATCTCAAAAAGTGAAATTTTGTATTAAATTTATCATTCGAAGCTGGAGCGAAATATCGGTATAAAATATAAATTTATATAATACGACCTCAAGCTAAATAACTAGGCGTTTTGATATGGTTTTAATAGACCTCAGTAATTTTGAATTAATAAATAAAAGAGTCAATTGTTTCTAAGCAATCTAGATGGATTGAGAACGGTGAACGACAGTCCGAAGTGTCTAAGTGAGGAACCACTACTAACGCAATATGGGCGCTAAACGAGGTATGCCTGTATTTGCTTATGCTAATTGCTCAATTAATTGCACAATAATTAAATAAATTTTTCATGTTGCTGGACTAATTCAACTTGAGTGTGTATGGCCAATAACAAGTATATAAAATTCTAATTTTATTTATTTTTTTACAATAAGTAATTCTCCTATATGAAAAATTTGAAAATTCAACAAGGAATCTATTTAAATATGGCAGCTTAAAAATAATTTTTTTTGCTTCATAAAACGGACAGATTTATATTTTCGCATGATAACATGCACAGCAAAATACAAAGTTTAAAATTTAATTACGAGTCAGTTGATTAACAAAATTCCTTGACTTATCAAGGTTGGCACAGTAGTGTTGAGCAACTTGAGCTTTAGCCCAAGGCCTCAAAAATGCAGCTGCTACCAATGTTTTATAATGGAAAAGCATAATTTTGCACAAAAAAAAAATTTTTTTTTTAGAAATTTATACTTTATGCTTATACTTTAACCAAATCCAAAACTATTTATTCTACGAAAGCATATTAATGCTGGGTACCTTTGGTGAAAAATTAATTGATTTTACTGCAAAACCAAGAGTAGCTGTTGAATGTCCTTTTTTTATTACACGAAAAATATATGGAAATTAAAGTTGATAAGCTGCTAAAGCAACATTAGTGTAAAATAATTAGTTACTTCTTTGGATACAGTTGCTCTGTACAGCAAACAAATGCTTAGGAGCATCTTAAAATGAGTTGTTAAAAGAAGTTACACAAAAGATAATACGAAAGCCTATTTAAATTTTTTTGCTTAATGTGCTTTTCAAAATTTTGCAAAATTTATATATAAAATTTTGTATTACATACATATATTTTTTTTTTATTTTTTTTTTATTATTATTCACAATCATACTTTAAGAATATCTAAAACTATTTGTAATACGAACGTAGCTTAATACTGGCTACCTTTGCTTAAAATTTTATTGATTTTTCTATACAACTAGCGCTAGTCGTTGAATGTCCTTTTTTATTATAGTCTGAAATATATGACAATTCAAGTTTCTAGCAACAAAAAACTAAAATTAAACACAAATTTAATAAAAAAATTTTAATTTGTTTTTGCATTTGATAATTTCAAATAAAAAAATTTTTTTATAAATTTTATAATTTTTACAATAACTTAGGCTCATAGTCATGGTTATACTAATTTCAGATTTTTTTGAACACCGACTTTAAATTCATGAAATTCTCACTAACAAAAGTCAGCTGTTAATAAAAGAATACTTTTTTGTGACTATGACTATGGCCCTTGGTTTTTAATTTATTGAAAAATTATATGCTGAAATCATTTTTATTTTGTTTCTTCAACCATTTTTTTGTGAAAATGTTCGCCTAAACTGATCCATGTTTGGGTAGCGGCTGCTAATGAGTGCGTATGGCATTTGTATCACTTTATAATTTATGTAAAGAGAAGGCTAGTAAATAAAAATAATAATGATAATATTAATAAGGGTCAAATAATTAAAATATTTTTTATAATTTAAAAAAGAGTCACTTTAAAATCTTATTAACAATCAAATGAAGCTATACAATTAATTTTAATATAGAAGACTATGACAAATTCGGTCATACAAACAAATTATTCAAACATAAACAATTTACTTTTGTAAGACTTTCTTGTTGCTAATATTTTTATTAACACAGAGAAGAAATAACTAATCAGCTTTTAGCTTTAATACTTTTGTTTCATTCTAAAGCAATTCATTTCTTTCAGTTTCTTTAATTAACACCAAGTAGTTGCTGTGCTTTTAAAAATATGCAAAATATTTACTCAATATGTAAATAATTCTTTTATTTTTATTTTTTTAGGTTTCTTTTTTTGCTCTGATTTCAAAGTTTATTGCTAGTTTTTCTTTTTTTTTATTTATTTCTTTCATTAAGTTTTCTGCCAACTTTTAGTTCTATTCAAACTTTATAAAAAAAATTTTTTTAGCTGCTGTTTTTATGGACTAAATAAAGTCACAGAGAAAAAAATATATAACAAATTCAGTTGAAGCAAAAAAGCAACACATAAATGATATTAAAAAAAAAAAACTTGGCGGATATTCATAACACCATAGTTTTAATTAAAAAGAAATACATATAACAAACACAAACGTATATTTTTTATTTTGTTTTTATACAGAGAGATAGATGTTGGCTTGTTTTTTTTTTTTTGGGGGCACTGACAGCAAAAACAGTTACTGGGTCACCTAGTTATAACAACTAGTAACAAAATAATGAAAGCAAAACATCAACAATAACAATATCCAAGCAAACAAACATAAAAAGGACAACCATAGAAAAAAAAAGAAGCAGCAAAATTAATGAAGTAAGCTTGAACAAAACAGCTTAAAGATTTGCTTTAAATCAGCGTCATAAGCAAATATTTTATAGAGTTGTTTTTTTTTTTATGAAAACAAAAAATAAAATAAGAAAAAAAACTGAAGAGTTGTGCCAAAAAATGCATAGAAATGATTTGATTTTATAAACAAAAATTGCTCAACTAGAATAGAGGGTAAAGCATGTTTTAGGCAAAACCACAGCAAATACTAATTTTCATAATAAATTGTTTAGTGCATCAAATCTGAAAAAGGATTTTATATTCTAAAGCAAATCAACTTAATCTTTATCACTAAGAAAAAAAGTAGAGTATGAAAATAAATGAAACTTTTGTTACAAAGTCAGTAACTTTTCTAAACCCTTAAAACGTTTTTTACTAGAGTAAAATAAAAAGAAACGATTTCACTAACATTGCTTAGAGTTCGCAAAGAAACGAAACATTTGGTTTATTAGTTTTTCAGAGTCTTATTAAAAAAAATATGAAACGAAATGTTTTCGTGTCGTCTCTTTGCGAACTCTGACTCTGACAAAACAATAGCAAAAATGTATTTCTATGGAAAATTTTTAAGCTGTAACTTTTAGTTAGTGTGTGTAAATGCACTCCTATTAAAGAAAAAACGCAGGCCGTAGTGATTGCACAGATGTAATTTAATTTGCATTTATTTTCATTTTCCTTGAGCTTACAAACAATATAGTTTGTTATCAATAGCAAAACAACTACAAACTTATTGGGTACAAACGTTTGCATGGTTTTTGTTTTGTCTTTGTCTTATTCACTGAAAAGTACAAAACAAAACAAAAGCGCTTATTTAGTTTATTATGCTACTCTGGTATTATGCAATTATATTGTTTTATATGCTAGAGTTTTAAGCCCTAATTTAAAAAAAAAATATTAAATAAATAAAAGGAAGTCAGTGTATCGTTTTTTTGGTCCCGGCTTCAGTGGCAATGAGCAAGCCAATGAATTATTATCTATTATATCATTTTGTATTTAAAATTGTAAACATCAAACCATAAAATTTTGCAGACATGTGGGTGAGAGCAATAAAATTTAACTAACAAATAAAATAAAAAACCGAATAAAACGTGAATTTTTTATCTTCTATATCAGAAAGTTTTATGTCACTGAAGGTTGTTGTACCGGTTAGTAGCATCAGAAGTGACAGTTTTAAGTACTACTAAAGTAAAGTGGATATTAGATAGCTGGGTCTCAAGACTTGTATCGTTACGCCTCGAATATGGCCTAGCTATAACTGTATATATTCCGGTCAGCTATTGATCAGGATAGAAAGAACATTTACAGACTATGAACTGTAATAATTGGTCAATGAGAGTGGTAGTTTCAGCTGTGACACGCAGAAATCATTTTCGGCTGTGAGTACTAAATTTGCTTTCAATCAAAATTTTGGTTTTGATTATTAAATTTTGTTGTTGTGGCAATCAGAATTCGATAATACATTTTGTTCTTTTAGAAATGTTTCGAGAGGTTATACCAATTTTTTATTGTCAGGATTAAAAAATTGTGGTAGTCCACAACTGAATTTTTAATTGGCATCAAAATTTAGATCTCACAACCAAAGTTGTTTTTTCAGTTTAGGCACCTGAAAGCAAAAAGACAGTTCTTTGTAAGTGCCCGACTCTTCTGGTTTGAAGACAAAAATTTCTTGGTGCTTATTTAATGGACAGCCTAACGGTATAACGGAGATAGGGTTAATTAGTTTTCTCAAATATCTTAAAGCCAGATCATTTCATTATTCCGGCTGTATTCGTGGTTCAAAACGAATTCTAATGATTTTAATTGAATTAATATATCGATTACAACCGGTTGTCTGAGATATTAAGAAAAAAAAACATGAGAAAATTCTTGACGTCTAAATTGCTGTAATTATCCTCTTCATAGACAGATGTTGGTTGCAATTTTTTTGTGTCTAAATGTGTTAACAAATCAGGGTTTGATTATTTTTTTTTTTTGCTTCCTGAAAACTGAAAAACACCTTTAAAAATAGAATTGAAACAGGAAATTTAAGGCCTCTGATGCTTGAACTGGCAAATGTTTAATAACTGGTAATGCCGATGTGTTTCCATTTAATCTTGATTAAAAAAATATTTATCACACAAAAATTCTTTTTATTTATTTAAAGAATTTTTAGGCTTAAAAACTACAAACAAATAAAAGCTCTCCTTTTTTTTACCACCATTTACTGGGGCTTATATAAAAAATTAAATACAATTTAGCACTTCTAATGAAACAAAGTATTTTTCTATTTGAGTTAAATATTATGCTTTTTTTAATTAAAAAAAATATTTAGTAAAACAAAATGCTGGCATTAAATGAATTTAAGCTCGCCTGTTAAAAAAAAAAGAAAACTATACATTTGCATCATGTTCATTGTTAACACATTGATAAATTGCAAATGCCTAGGCACACACAAAGCTACTATGTTTGCTTATAACATACTGTTCTATATGCATAACACTAACCCAAACACCCAAATAAAAAAAATTAAAAAAATCACATCCAGCACAAGTTCTGCTCCTTTAATCATTCAGCAGTTAGAATGACAGGCTAATCCTGTTTGAAACCTCTATAGTTACATGTAGGGATTTGAAACATTTGATAAAAAATGTTTTATAATACTCTTTGCTTTTGCTCTCTCTTTCACTCTCTTTCTTATTCTAGTGGATTTAACTGCTTTTTTTGTATTTAAATTTTTGGCGAAATGTTTATTCCCATCTTTTTTCTATCCTTTTTTGCTAACTCTATAATTGAAAAAATAAAAGTATTTTTGTAAAAGTTGCTGTGTGTGTTCGTTACAGGTATAATAGTTCTAGTTTTAATGAGAGCTTGTTTCTTCCCCTAGAAAAATATCAGAGTTTTTGTTGCAAAAAAATATATTCTTTTTTGACAACCAAAATATATGAGCCTTTGACGGTGAGATTGATTTAGGGAGATTCGTTTTTAATTGCAAAAGTTTATTTTGTAAATTTATTTGGGTAAAAATAAACTTTATTTATTCCCTTTTTTGTTGTGTCTATTAAAGCAAAATAATTCACAAGGATTTGTAGTTTTATTACAAAAAAATATTTTTTAAATAAATTTTTACCTGTCAAACACCAGCGCTATTTAATATATAAAATTTTGTTAGCTTACCTGAAAGTAAACAAGCACAAAAAAAGTTAAGTAAATTAATGTTTTTTGTGAAAAATTTCAATAAAAGAAATTAATTTTATGGCAGCATAAAAAATAAAATGCAAATAAAATAAGTTTTTAAGATGTAAGAAAAACATTTAAAAACTTTTATAAATAGTTTAAAAAGTTAAATTTACTTATATATTAAATAAATCCTTAAAGGGAATTTTTAAAAAAATTTAAAATAAAGAAAAGTTACTTTTCTCTTCAATTAAGTTTTTATAGAAATTTTTTATATTGTTTTAGACTCCTAAAATTTGAACATCGGAAGGCTTTTTAAAGCAGTTACATACTCACCGAATTTCTTTAAGTTCTGTCTATAAATAACAAAGTTGTCTATATATCCTTTTTTTCAATATTCATAAAAAAATATATTTTTTTTATTTTTATTTTATGAATAGTGTTTTAAAACAGCTTTGAACTTTTTTTAAATTGATATCAAAAAAAAATCCTGTAAATCAGTTTTAAAAAATTCCTTGAATTTTCTTGTAAACATAAACTTGAATGTAAATTAATGTCAGAACTATACAAGGCAAATTTCTTTTGAATCTAGTTTGGGTCTAGTACAGGTCTTCACATATCCTTTTTTTATTAGAGTGTAAAAACTAAATAAAAAGATCTAAATAATTTATTTTTAGTTTTAATCTATAGTAATATTATAAAGAAGAAACTTTTGTTTTATTGCTTGAAATTAATGTAATGTAACGCTCACTTAATAATTTTCTTTAAAATTGGGTATATAAAATAACAATATTCCAAGAATCGGCCATGCCCACTTTCACACTAGTCAATTGGAAGCTCACCAAATTGCACTAGCCGTGCAAGACCAAATAAAAATAGCTAGTAAACAATAAAGAAATTTTATTTTATTTTAAATCTAAATTTAAAAATTTTTTTAATTAAAAAAAATTTATTTTTTATTTATTTTTAAATTTAAAAAAAAATTTATTTTTAAAAATTGGAATTCGAATGTAATTGAAAGTAAGTAAACTATTAGTAAAATTCTCTTTTAATTTACTAACGTATTTAAAAATTTGGGCATATATCCTTTTTTTAATTCAAAATAAATCTTATAAAGCAAAACAAAAATAAATTAATTTTAAACAAATTAATTATTACTCGTAACATGGGCAAAAAAAAAGTTTGAAGCAAAATTAAATTTAATCTGCTGTTCATATAATAAAAAACGAGCAGTGCAATCGTCTAAAAAATTTTAAAGACAAATACTCAATAATATTTTAAAAATTTTGTATTTTCCTTAAAAATTATTTAGCTTTTTAGTTTTCAAAGTGTTTCAGGTAGAATCCCAAGGCTGTGATAGGTAAAATGGGTATACAATTCATAAGGAGCAGAAATAGTGATAATATTTATTGAATATAATCGTTCCATTATTGCCATTCAGCTGAAATTGCATCAAAATTATCCAAATCGTTCAATTCCTAACAAATAAACAGAGCAGTCGGTTTTGTCGAACACAGAATCCTTAATTGATTCATGAAACATCATTGCATCCACTAAAAAGAATTGTATGGTGTGGTATTTAATCTACAAACATCTTTGAATACTATTTTTTTAAAAATGGCCAAGGTGTTTGAGTTACTGTTACTGCTGGACGGTACCAAGACATGATTCGAAATTTTCTTGTGCCTCAAATGGAAGAGCAAGAACAAGAAGACATGTGGTTTCAGCAAAATGGGGCCACAGCACACACAGCTCCTTCCACGAACACTAATTTCGCGAAATGGCAATTTAGCATGGTCTGCCAGATCTCCGGATTTAACAGCCCCAAACTTTTTTATAGAGTTTTTAAAAATCAAAAGTTTCTTTGAATAAACCCCCAAGCGATTCAACAATATTCGTTACGAAATTGAAATGTCGTGAAAAATTCCTTAAAAAGAGCCGAAAGTTGCATAGCGAATCGCGGTCACCATTTAGCCCATAAAATTTTTCAATCATAACAAGAAAAAATTTAAAGACCAAATAAACTTTTTATGAAAACCCTTTCTTTGAGCAAAGTTATAGGCAATAAAAACGGGAAAGAAACTGTTATCCCATCCGTTATATTCTTGTTCTTAATATATTTTTTTTTAATTTTTATTTTAAAATTAATTTCCTTTTTAGGCTTTTTTTCAAATTAAATTTCTTAATTTATTAAGAAAAAAATTTTATAGCTGCCTTTTAAAATAACAATTTAAAAAATCATACTGAATTTTGTTTTCGTTTCCAATAAAAATATACGAAGGAAGTTATCATTCCCATTCACTTCAGTTTTTAAACATTTTATTTGGTTAAATGCTGTTTCTTTTTAACAATTTTATTTTTATGTTGCCCACAAAATTTTTATTTAATTTTATTTCTTTTTTTCCTACACAACTAAACATTTTATTTTTATATTAAAGCCCCAATGAGTACTTAAAAAATTTTGTTAAGGGGATTAAAGGGAATCTATTAAAGACACAAATGTTGATTGTCATGCCACAAAATTTTATACATCATTTTGTATTTACAATTGTAAACATAAAATCATAAAATAGTTGTAAATGAATTACAATTTTAAATGCTTTAGCTTAAATTCATTTGCAGGCATGTGGGTGAGAGCAATAAAATTTAACGAAAAAATAAAATAAAAAACAAAATAAAACGTGCATTTTTTATCTTGTCACCTTTTTTGACATCAATAAATAAAATGAAATGAAAAAAAATAGGAATAAAAATATGACATTTTGTATACTTTTTAGCTTTTAAAATAAAATAGAAAACAGCAAGTCTAAGCAGTTTTTTTCTTTTTTTTTTGGTTTATATTTTCCCAAAATGTTATTTTTAGAGAGATTTTATGATCAAATAAAAAGTGTTAAGCTGACAAAATAGATTTTGTGCAAGTGTTTTGCTACATAAAAGGGAATAAATTGTAAAGCATGAAGGGTGAAAAGTCAGCATGTGTGTTGTCAAAAAATATGAAATACCTTTTTGGGAATGTAGGTGTGAGTAAAAAAAGAAATGAAGACAATTTACTTCCTTATCAACTTACTTACTTTGTAGCAGATTAAAATCAATTTGAAACGAATTTTTAAAAATATCAACATATTTAGTAAAAGGACATAAAAACTGCCTAAAGACTAACAGGTTTTTTTTAAAGCCCTTGGCTTCCCTTTGAAAGGGTTTTAAAGAGTTTTGTATTCATTTTTCTTTTCTAAATTAAATAAAGGGAACTTGCATTAAATGAAATTCTTTGGTAACTTTAAATATAACAGGATGTGTGTGTGGTATCTTGGAATTTTGTTATTATTTTGAAAGGCCTATATAGGGAGCATCACATTGTTTAAAGCTATGGTCACATTAAACAAATATTTGTCGAAATAAGTAAAACCACTTTCATATATTTTGAAGAAATATGCACTTCGAATAGTGAGTTTATTTTATTATTTGAATGAATTTTATGTAATGCCAGTCATGTTACACTATAAAAATATTTGCCAAAAAGTAGCGGTTACGCTACTGTAATGTGACCGTAGCTTAAGTGTATGCCACAACTTTGCTGTGTATTAAAGCACTAGAATAGGTTTAATTTTCATGATTTTGTTCCTTAAAAGAGCCTAATTACATACAACCCATTGCATAAGCTGTGTTTTGTACTTCAAAGGCATGGAAATACGGTTTAAGCAAGCTTTACAAAGAAAAGTTTAACGCATTAAAATTGCAGTTTCATCTCCAAACCAAAAGAATTTATTAAAATTTTTGTGACTTTGTTCCATAAATGAGCTGGCTTTGTAACCGCATATACCTGCAGGTTAAAAAAATCTTACAAGCAAAAGTCTAACAGGATTAAATCATATGCTAGTTGTTCCTTACGTATACGTCTTCTCAAATTATTCGTTTAGAAAGTTCAGTGGGCTACAGATATAATTTTTTAATTAAAATTACTAGTAGTTGGTGTCCATATCATTCAATTTATGCTAAAACAAGCAGAGAGTTATCGATGTATAGTGTCTGCTGTTGACGCTGTTGGCTTAACTAACGTTTTTTCCTAAGAAATAAAGTGCAAAATTGAGCTGTAAATCCACAATAAACAGTGAAAAGCTCTAGCATCTCACCTGAATTACACTCAAAGAAAAGAAGTAGCACAAGCCCAATAAAATGATTTCATTACAATTTTTTCATCAATACAATGAAAAATTTTATAAATCCTGTGAATTAAGGAAAATATTTTCATAAAATTAATGAATATTTTATTAAATTAATGAATATTAATTGAATTAATGAAATATTTCATTACCTTGGGAATTCGTTTTAATGAATAAATAAATAAATGAAAAATATTTTTTTTAAATTAATGAATTTTTAATTGCACTAATTAAATATCTAACTGAATTGAGAATTTTTTTTAAATAAATTAAAAGTAATTTCATTATCTAAATAAATATTTCATTAAATTAATGAAATATTTCTCTGCACTGAGAAATTTTTTTAATAACTTGATGAAATTTTTTAATAAAAAAAGTGAAAATTTCTTTAAATTAATGAATATTTCATTAACTGTATGAAAATTTCATTGAATTAATGAGTATTTTATTAAATTACTGAAATATCTTATTGAGTTGAGATTTCGTTTTAATAAATTAAGTAAAATATTTCATTAACTGTATGAAAATTTCATTCAATTAATGAATTTTTCATTGAATTAATGAAATATCTCATTACGTTGGGAATTCGTTTTAAAAAATAAATAAATAAATGAACAAATATTTCATTAAATTAATGAATTAATGAAATATGTTATTGCATTGAGAAATTTTTTCAATAATTTTATGAATTTTTTCATTAAATGAGTGAATATTTTTTAAAATTAATTAATATTTCATTTAATTGATTATATAATTATTAATTCAAAGAAATTAATTGGAAAATGTAATGAAACGTATCATTGTTTAAACAATTATGAATTTTCATAGGAAATGCAGAAGATATATGACTGAAATTCAACGGTTTTGCACTTTAAATCCTTCCCTTTCAGGGTAATTAAAAAAAAAAGACCAGACTGCATAAATGCCATTCACAAAAAAAATTCAACAATATGACCTCTTTAGCCGTGTCTCCACTAGCAAGTCACTTCATCAAGAAAACTTGGTAGTGGACACACGGCTTTTGACTTTCAATAAAAATTTAGTACTTTTTGGAAAGAAAGCCCCATTTTGTGTAGCAAAACCTAAATGGGCTAAATAGATTATCCCCAAAAATATGCTTTTAAGTTTTTAATTTATTTCTCAATAATACCTGCAGTCCTTAAACATTAAATTTAGTGCCATAACTCAATACCAAAATATGTCTGTTCAGTTACTTATACATGAATACACATTAAAATAACAATTTCAGGAAATGCAATAAACAAAATTTTATGATTTCGTTTTATGGTTTTTGTTTTGCTTTTATGCATAAACACTGTTCAATAACAAAAATAAAAGTTTCTATTTATTATTTATTAAATAATTTAGGGGTATCGATATAAGGGAAATAAAAATACTTTGTTTAAGAGAGAAGTAAAGAGTGTGCCTGCTTGCCTGTCTGTGTGTCTATGGTAACTGCATTCCCATTAAATAAAAATATTTTTATGGTTGCTAAAGGAAATGCAAACTCATTTCCGTTAGTGAGCATAAACAACATCATCAACAACTATGGTTTCAACAACATAAATGAACAGAAGGCAGACAAACCTAGTGAAATATATTTCATAGAAGCAAACCAACCAACCAAACAACAATCCCAAATCATTAGCCAACACTCCACCAAAGCCAAACCAACTAAATGGAAAAGTGTTTGTTCGTTTTATTCTTTTTTCTTCTATGAAAAAAGAAAGGATTCCTTGAATACCATTTGAAATGAAAACAAATATCTAACAAAAATTACAAGAAATTTTCTCTTTTTTCCTTATTGAAAAGCTGATGACTAGACCCAAAACGTTATTGAATACACAAGCATGCACATAGTTTTATGCAAATTATGATATTGATCTGATGAAAATTTACATTTCTAACAAAATTGCATTTCGCTAAGCCCAAAAGAGAACGCAAGTAAAAAAAAAATACAAGAAAGAAAGTAAAGAAAAAATATTAAAACTGGCAGAAAGCATCATGATGATGTTGATTTAGAAATGCTTTAAAGAAATTTAATGTTGAAGAAAATAGCATTAAAAAATTTTTTTTACAACAAAACAATTAAGTGAAGCTTCTTGGCTGGTCTGCAGAAAATATCTATACTCAAAGCAGCCATCGAATTTGGCAGGCCATCATCGAAAGCACCTTCTCTGCAACATCTTCTAGGCGTCGAATGTTAGTGAGAGATTCTTTATCTCTCCGGGATTTAACAAAGAGATTCCCAGAAGCTTTGCTTTACGAGACTCTAAAGCTGTACAGTCATAAAGTAAATATTGTTGGCCGCTCTGTTGTCGTGCTCGTTGTCAACATGGCAATTAGTCCAGGCTCTCAACACAACGTGAGGTTGTTATGGATTTCAAATTCATTGAAAAATTACAGACAGTTCGTTACAATGACTGATTTTATCAGAAGTGAGCATAAGGCCATTATTGCAGCAGAGGATCAAAGAAAAACAACGTACTTTGTTTTTTTTCAGTTTTATAATGATTTTCGACTATATTTAATCAACTCTTTTATGCTTTTTTACATGTTAAAGGTTATTTATGCTCCTTGTTTAGACGGAGTCGGCATAAAAGATTTTCCGTTGGCGTGGGACGAGCTTAGTAGCTACTAATCATTTTCTTCGAACACCTGAATACCGTTCACCCAAAAGCTTATTAGCATACTGTGAAATAATCTATCTATTTACTAACCCTCTCTTGCAAGTACTCACCAAGCACAAGAATACTTAGTAACGCAGGGTAAAATAATTCCTCTACTAAGCAGCTTTTGATTCATGAGAAGCTGCCAGCCAAATATAAACTTAGCTAAATATGAGTTATGGTGTGACTCAAAAACGACAGCCCATCTTGGGTTGGGTTGTTACAGTCTTCCCTTTAGTACTTTTCTGCAAATATTCCTTGGCAGATTGGTAGGCTAAAATGCTACTTAAATGATATGACTTCAGAGAGAAAATTTTGTTTATCTTTATAACATATTTGTGCTGTAACATTCATCACCATTTATAGATTTGCTGTAGTTCCTATAAACAGGATCTTTGGATTAAGTTTACGTGTTTTAAATAACTTGAGACCTAGAGAGCATAAGTTTTTTTTTAAAACTATAATTTTTTAATTATCGTAAATTATGGCGCATTAGAAAGCAATCAGAAGAAGATTTCAGAAAATAAGAGTTTAGTTTTGCAGTTTTTTTAATAAAAAGAAGATAGAATTTATGTAGTTAGCTTATGCTAACACTCATAGCACTTCTTTTATTCGTATTTAATTCATCCCAATTCAATTCTTAGCTTGATTTGTAACATTTTCTTTTACAGTTTGTTCACTGAATATGCGTTTATTAAAAGTTTTAAGGACATTTTTGTAATTTGTTTTCTAGAAACTGATAAAAAAATATTGCATAAATGCACTGAAATGTGTGCTTTTTTTTAATTTTTCACTAATTCAATGAAATATTTTAAAAATAAAGTGAATTAACGAAATTAGTCATTTAAATGTATGACTATATCATTGAACTAATGAAATATTTGAGAAATATTTGCAATAAATTATTTAATTTAATTCCTTTAATGCAAATTTCATTGAATCAATGAATATGAATGAAATATTTCATTAATTCAGAGAAATATTTGCAATCAATTAATGACAATATTTCTTTAACTGAATGAATATTTAATTAAATTAAAGAAATTTTCAGTGAATTAATGTATATTTCATTAAATTAATGAAAATATTTCATTAAACTACTGAATATTTCATTGAATTAATGAAATCATTCATTGCATTGAGAATTTTTTTCAATAAATTAATGAAATTTTTTCATGAAAATAGTAAACATTTCCTTAAATTTTAAAATATTTCATTTAATTAATTATATTATTTCATTAATGAATTGTGACTAATTTAATAAAATAAGTCTTTTTTCGTTTGATTAATGATAAAATAAATAGGCTTTATAAACAAAATTCTCTCATTGTATTTAAAGCTTTTAACAACCGGTACCCTTTATCTGGCTTTTTAAATTGGGGAACCAAAATATTGATATGGTTATTCACTCTTTTAAAACTATCTTAAACATGTAAACTCCTTGCCAACACTAAGAATACAAAAAAAAAAAATTATAAATAAATTAAAAACGAGCAAGAAATCATAGAGTTTTAACAAACAACCAAGTTTTCCATATCCGCACAAATTTTTCAGTCAATCATAAAAGCCTCAATCGTTTGCCATATTGAGAAAGAAACGAGAAATAAACTTAAAAAAAAGTAGGATTTAAATATTATACAAAAGTCGGGAGAGGAAAAAATTTCATATTGGAAATTTAAAAAGCAACAACAAAATTTGTGTTTTTTTATTTTTTAGTAAAAACTGAATGTTAGGTTTATAAAGGCGAGCATTACACTAGCCTTTACTCAGGAGCAGGAAACATATGAAACAGCAGCTACCCTGATTCAGAGTTAAAAAGAAGGCACCATTAAACTCCACTCTTGACTTGTTAGTCTTTTAGTACATTTTTAATATTTTCTTTGTGGCAGTAAACTGACTACTAGTTTTATTTGTTTATACATACGAGTATGTGTGTGTGTGTATGTGAGTGACTAAAAAATGTACTGTAAAACGAATAAAATGTTTGGTTATTGTTGAAATCCTTGAATGTTTTTTTCTTTTTTAAGTTGTTGCTGTACTTGAAAGCCATAACAACACAAATTTTCATATGGGATGGGCTTTTGTAATCTTTATCTCACTATTGTTTTTTTTTTTTTAATTAATTTAAAAGGATTTTATAGTTTTTTTTTTTAAATTTTTAATTAAAAAAAGGCTGTTAAGAAAATGATATGGAACTGGGTTTTAGATGCTATTATTCTATTGTGAATAAATTCAAAAATTCATCATAGATTTTAAGGAATTTTATAGCCCAATAATGAATATTCCCTGAGAATTTTCTAGCAGCAAAAGTGTTTGTTTTGGTAAATAATTGTCTATGATAAATAAGTGAGTAATTTGTCTAGTCCTTTATTACGTGAGTCAGTATCTTTAAAAAGCGAATGTATCAACTTTTAGAGAAATCCGTTTACAATAAGAATTCAAATTGTTAAAAAAAACACATCCAAATAAATACAGCCTATCATTAGCAGAAGCACCAACTAAACTGCTAAATAAAATATTTCAAAGCATAATTTCAGGTAAGTTAAGTACGGGCACACAACTTTTAAAAATCATTGAAAAGCGGGCGTAAAAAAGGGCGTGAATAGTTCAGAAGTATGTGTTGACCTTCGTTTAACTATAGAGATTATACTACATGTAAAATTGCAGACAAAGCGGTTGAAAAACAAAAATTTTTATAGCGAACAAACAAATAAGCAAACAAACAGACAATTAAGAGGAAGAACAAAAAGTGAAAAAATCATGGTTCGACTTTGTATTAAAATTAATTTTAGATCTAATTGAAGGATTTTTACTTAAATTATAGTTAGTAGTTAATGAAAGAGCGTTTTTGTAATCAAGCACGGGAAAGAAACACTAGCGAGAGGACCCCATCATAAAACTGAAATCATACCTCCCCTGTTTTTTTATTTGAGGCGCTCTAACCCAGCGCTAGAAGTGGCATATGTCTCTGTTATTTAGTACAATGATTTTAAAAAATTATGGCGGAAGATCTTAGATTTTTTCTGTTTTAAATAATTTTTTTAAGTAGTTAAAAATTGTTGTATTTCAAACACTAATAAAAAAACTTGTAAGTAAAAGATCTTAAATAAAACAAAAAACAAAAATGATTTTAAGTAAAAATCATAAATCATTTTGATTCATTTCAGAGGCTTTTAAATTAAACAAAATGATTTATGAGGTTTTTACTTCAAATAAAGCAAATAATAAAAGACAAAAGAATACAGTATATTAAAATTCTTATTAATTTGCTTCAAAACTCCCCTTCCGCATGACAAAATTATTTAATTTTAAAAAGCAGTAAAATATATTGTAGTAGAAATGCTATTGCTTGTCAATTTTAATTAAAACTGTTTTTTTTTTTTAATAATTATTGATATTAAATAATAAAACTGTTATCATAAAACATTTATCGGCCATGGTTGTCTGTAATTTATTTTCTCTATTACAAATTAAAATTAAAAAAAATAAACATCAGTAAACAAGCCAAGCCACCCGCAACAACCACCTTAACCTACACTTAAGCCTATTTTCACCGAGTTTATTTATTTACAAAAGTCTTAATGAAAAGACACGAATATAAAAATTCTTATTAAAAAAACAGCACCAATTTGCCACCTTGTTGACATACAAGTTTTAATGGTTGTATAAAACAAAAAAACCAAAACAAATTTATACAAAAAGTTTATGTTAAAGTTTCATGACTAAAACACATTAATATTTATTGCCACGATATGATCAACACAATGTAAATATAATTTATATAAAATAAAAGGTGAAACTTATTATCAAATGAGATTGAATGCAAAATGATACCATATGATGGGTAATAAAGGAAATGGGACAGTAATGGAAATATAAAGTGGAGCCTTTTTTTAAATAAACAAATACTAAAACGAAACTTTATTAAAAGTAATAAAAAATAATTATTTACATGAAAAGTAGTGCCATCAAAAAAAAAAAAAAAAAAAAAAAAGATCTAGAATTAAAGTTTGTTCACAATTTTTTCAACAATATGACTTTTTTAATGAAAAAAAAACCAGCACAGTCTCTTTACAAAATTGAATGGTGCCCATGGGTATTTAATAGGCGAAACTTAAACATTTTCTATAGCCTAAATATTAGGAATTTTGATTGGCAGTTATTTAAAAATTTAATAAAATTTTTAATGCTTATGTCAATATTGATATCAATGTTAATGTTAGTGTTATTGTTATTGTTAAAGTCAGTGTCAATGTCAGTGTCAATGTCAGTGTCAATGTCAATGTCAATGTCAATGTCAATGTCAATGTCAATGTCAATGTCAATGTCAATGTCAATGTCAATGTCAATGTCAATGTCAATGTCAATGTCAATGTCAATGTCAAAGTCAATGACAATGCGAATGTGAATGTCAATGTCAATGACAATGCCAATGTGAATGTGAATGTGAATGTGAATGTCAATGTCAATGTCAATGTCAATGTCAATGTCAATGTCAATGTCAATGTCAATGTCAATGTCAATGTCAATGTCAATGTCAATGTCAATGTCAATGTCAATGTCAATGTCAATGTCAATGTCAATGTCAATGTCAATGTCAATGTCAATGTCAATGCCAATGTCAATGTCAATGCCAATGTCAATGTCAATGTCAAAGTCAAAGTCAATGTCAATGCCAATGTCAATGTCAATGTCACTCAGTATCATGCTAATGTGAATTTCAATGTCAGTGTCAATATTTATATAAATATCATTGTTAATGTTGATGTTAATGACAATACTAAATTCAATATTGATGACTACGTCAGTGTCGATGTTAATGTTTATGTCTATGTCAAAAACTATAGCTCCTGATTTTTACTTTGTTATATCGGCAATTCATTTCTAATTTAAATAAAACATCTAAAATTTATCTTAAAAGTATTTGCAGCGAATAAAAAAAATGATACCGTATTTTGTGTGTTCGCATGCTATTCTAATTCTTTAAAAATAAATTCTCAACATATCGCATATTGAACTTAGTTTCATGTCTATAACTCACATTCAAAAACTTTTATTTTAGTTTAGCTTAAGCACATGCTAAAGAACACTTTAATTTCTTCTATTGAAAAACTTTTATTGATTTTATGGGTTGTCTTTTGTTTCATTTTTTTATTTATATTTTTATTCAGCAGCCTTACTTAAGTTTAATACGAGTTTGTTTGTAGATTCCAATGGGACTTGTCTTACATGTTGTACAATAACTTCTTGTAAACTCTTAATTTCTTTTTGTTCTGAAAAATAAAATGGTCAGCAAAAAAGTGAATTTGTTTTCATACACATATTTTTTTTCAATTTGAATGCATAAAATAAGAGAAGGAAAAAAATAAAATTATAGGAATAGAAAAAATGTTTTTAAAAAGTTAAATGAACAAAAAGCCAGCACCATGTTTCTAACATATGAAGTTTTCCAAGGGATCTGTAGCATAAAGCAAAGGGATCTTAGTTATTTTATAATATAATGACCCTTGTGCTAGCAGCAGGCTTAATTGTAACAAGAAAACTAAAGTTCTGTTGAAGGAGAAATTGAATTGAATAATAAAAGGGTCAAAAAAAAAGTAATATATTAAGCACTTGTTTAGTTAAGGGTATTTAAAAAATACTTAAGTTTTTTATAAGAAGATACAATTTAAGATGTCTTTTATAAATTTTGTAGCGTAGAAAAAATTTTCAAAAATAATGAAGATCTTAAACAATGAAAAATATATGATTTTTCTTTTAAAAATCTTGTCTATTTTGTGCTTGACTTATTTATTTTATTAAAATGAAAAGTAACTAAAGTGAAACTTTTTTAGTAAACGTTGCATTAAAACTTCTTAAAACTTTTCTTAAAAAACAAAACACAAAATAACGGTAAGTAAATTTAAATGTATTTTCAATACAAAAATAAAAAAGAAGTTGAGTAAAGAAGATAAATATAGAAATATTGTTTAAGTGGCAGCAGCTATCTGACAGCAAAAAAAAATCGTACATAAAAGAAAACGTATGTAAACAAAAGAAGAAAAAGAATTAAATTCTTAGGGACGTGATTATCTTCCATAAAGCTTTAAAAATAAAAAGTTTATTTTAGCTACTGCAGCTAAAATAAATATGAAACTGCCTTAAAATAAGTCTGTTTACTTCTGTATTTAATTTTATTGGAGTCTTTATTAGCTTTTTGATATCAAAACTTAAATTGAAGCGTCAATTGTTTTAGAAAGGTGTTGAAAATTAATATATATTTGTAAAATTATTTACTTAAGCTGTAGAATAAATTTCATAGCTTTAAGACTTAAGACTTTTCTAACACCCATATATCCTTTATTTAAAAATTAAGAAAAAATTTATTATCACAATTAATAAAAAATATTTAGGTAGACTTCCTAGACAACCCTAATCCTAATACCACATACATATTTTTTGTAAACCTGAATTTTAGCTTTAGTTACTCAGAAGCTGCCAAACAAATTGATAAAGATGAGAACTTTATTCTTAATTTCTTTACTAAAATTAATTTAAGTCACTTAAAGGACTTGATTTAAATTTTAAAAATTAAAATCAATTAATTAGATTCGTTTTTATAAACTCTGCTAAAAGTTGCATATCAATTGATTTAAAAATTTGTGTACTTTATCACATATCCTTTATTTGAAAAATTGCCTTAAAGCTAAATTGTTATCAAAACACCATGAAAATTACTAAATAATTATGAAATGATATTCTGAACTTGTGATGATAATCAAATTTTATTCAGTTTAAGGCTTGGCGAAACTGCCCTAATATCCTTTATTAAACAAATTGCAATTACGCAGCAATTATAATGAAATTACACTTAAAATTAAAAAAAAATTAACAAATTCAACACCAGTTCTTAAATTGATTTAAAGATACGCATTCTTCCCATACATACTTATTAAAAAAAAAAAAAAAACTTGTTGTATCTAATGTACTTAGATTTTAATGCAATGCTGTTAACTCTATTCAAAATATTAAATAAAATTTTAATAAGCTTAAACTTCCTTTCCATACAAACTTCATTTCAAATTATTAGTTTTTCCTATAATTTTAATTATATTGCAATGAAATTGGGAAAATAGTTCTACAATTATGTTGCTAGCTTCAGTACAAAATTTTCTTGCATTCAGTGCAGAGATATGTTTCCTTTCCAAGTGTCCTTTTTTTTGTAAAAATGAGTTTTGGTTCAAAATTTTGAAAACCTATGAAATCTTTTTAAATTTTTTTTTAATTATGCTATAAAAATTTCTGCTAAATTTTATTGCCATTAGTACCAGGACACAATGAGCTTCTGCGTATTCTTTATGTTAAAAATTGAATTTCAGCAAAAATATTATTCACAAAATTTTTTAAATTATATTGTGAATATTTCTAATAAATTTTATTTCATTTGCTTAAAGGATATATTTCTTTCTAAAGCATAGCTTCTTTTAAAAATATTTGCTTTGGCATTAATTAGTGCTATACGTCATTAAAATTCGTTAAAGTACCCTAAATTAATCTATAAAGTTCTCTATTAAATTTTATTGGAATCAGTGCAATGACTAACTGACTTTCCATATATCCTTTATTTTAAAAATGGAATTAAAGGTGAAAATTTTTCAGAATATTTTTTTAATCACAAATACTACTAAAATTGCTTTATGATTATATCAGATAATTTTATTTTAATTTTTCTTTTTTTATATATCCTTTTGTTTCTAAAATAATAAGTTTTGACTTTAATTCATATTGTAAGTTGCTATAATCTCTTGAAATAATTTAAAAATTTTGGTATATAAATTTGCCCTAAATTTAATATCTATCAGTGCAAGGATATGGTGATCTTCTGTATATCCTTTGTTAAAAAAATTAAATTTTAGCTAAAATACAATACACAATATTTAGAAATTTATGCTGTAAAAATTTGTGGTGACTTTTACATTAATTGTTTTGCAAAGTATCCTTTTTTCTACAAAAAAAACTATTTGGACTTTAGTTAGTGCTATAAGTCATTAAAATTCTTTAAAGAACTTCCCAAATTAAACTACAAAGTGCTCTATAAAATTTTATTACTTTCAGTGCAAGGACTTAATGACCTGCCATATATCCTTTATTTAAAAAAAAATTAATTTGAGGTAACATTTATTTTTAATATATTTTTATATGCTAAATACTATAAGAATTTCATTCTGAAAATTTTTAAAAAATATAATTTTAATTGGTTTAAAGATATTTCTTACCTGCCATTTAAATATTATTTAAAAATATGACTTTTGCCTGTAATTTGGACCACACTGCAATGAAATTAAGTGACTAGTTCTAAAATTAAGCTCCTCATTCTTGTAGTAACTTTCAATGCTTTCAATGCAAATATATGTCTTTCTCCAAGGATCCTTTTTAGGCTTTAGTTAATTTTGTAAAGCAATAAAATCTTTTCAAATACTTTTTAAATTATGCTTTAAAGATTTTTGTTAAATTTCATTGCAATCAGTTCAAGCATAAGATGACCTTCCATATATCCTTTATTTTAAAAAGTGAATTTTAGTTAAATTTTTATTTAGAATATTTTTAGAATTATATAGAGAATATTTATAAAAAGTTAAATTTTTCTTAAATTAAAGACATGCTTACCTGAAATACAATTTTAGCAATTCTAAACGCAAGACACTATACTGCCAATGTCTTTAACAATTTTTTATATAATAATAATAAGGATCTGTTTACTTTTCATATATTCTTTTGCATCTAAATAGTATTTAATTAAATTGTTTCATATTCATTTATAGTTTAAATGGCTTTTTGTTTTAGGCTTGTACAAGTTAACTTATAAAAGTCTTGTTTTAGTTGAAATTTTAACATGTTTTCAAGTAAATATTATTTTTTTAAATTTTTATTGTGTTTTAAAATTTAATTGTCTAGTTAAAATTTATTTTTAGCTTTAGGTTTTCATTTTAATGTTGTTATAAAATATTCAAATATAAAAAAAAAATGTATTTTATATATTTTTTTTGCCCAACTTAAAACTCTGTAGTCTTGAAACTTTGTTTAATTATAGTTTAAGAAAGTCCTTATTGAAAATCCAATTAAAATTATAAACTAATGCTTCAACTTTTTTTTTTTAATTTATATTTCTTTTGCTGACTACTTATTATTTCCTTTATTTTTTTTTTAATTATCAATTGCATGTTGACAGCAGAAAGAATATTTTTTTGGTTTTCTTTTTTTATTGATTTTATTTCCTGCTTAACTGAAAGTCCTTGCCACTAAATGGAATGTTATGAAGTAAAAAAAGTCTCTACAATCCACTTCTATGTTTTCCTTTAATAATTTACGAGTACAACAAATTTGTGCTTGCAAACTACTTATTTGCTGCTCATAATAGCAAACAAGTTTTATCGAAACTTTCATAACTATAACTTAAACAAGTTTTCTTAGATCTTTTTTTTGTTAATATGACTTTATTGTAATTTAAAATTGTTGTTGTTTTGTATTTATTCTAGATTTAAAATGGACAATTACAAACAAATTGAAAGAGAACACAACATTTTTACAAAAAAATACAAGAAATAAATTTGTTGCTTATCATAATGGGCTGGTCATAAAACTGTTGAATTATGGAAAACAAAATACGAACAAGAAAAATAAAACAGAAACACACAAACACAAGTTTAAAACTTGACAAAAAGTTTTACAATTCTTAATTGTAAGCTCACTCCGGTAGTTGCATTAAAAACAATAAAAAAAATCAGAGAAAAATAGTTTAAAAACTTATTACACAACAATTTCAAAAACAACAACAATTAAATAAAAAATATAAATTTTAATTTAAAAACAAAATGCAAATAAAGAGCAGAAATGAAATAAAGTAAAACAAAATACTCAAGTCATATTGTGACTTACAAACACCAATAAAATATTTTATTTTTTGTGGTCAAATGTAAGCGTCTAGTTGATGTGTACCAGTTATTTAAGGAATCCATAGTGTTGCTACAACATTCTAAATTGCTTCTAAACTGCATTTAACCTTTTTGATTTCTTTTGCCTTTTCTCTCTTTTTCTGTTGTGTAACAGGTAACCATAACCTTACACTTTATTCAAATGTTATTCTGTGCTTAAACTATACAAAGTTTAATCCTTGTTTACTTACATACTCGCACACACGACAAGTATAATTCTTATATTTTGCATAGCAAAAACTTATAAAGAAAAATCAAAAATAAAAAAAGAGAAATTGTAAATACTTGTAGTTGTGTGTTTTAAGGTACTTTATCAAACATTTTCTATGTTTTATAAGTTTTAAAAATGTGTTTGTAAGTATCTGTAGCCGATAAGTGTGTTTGTGGGTAAACGGAAAACGGATATTACTGTACAAACATTTTAAGCAAAGCTGGTTAAAAAAGTCACAACAACATCTTTATGCACATATTTTGTTAAACAAACAAACAGACAACAACACTAGCAATACAAGTTTACAAAACAACGAGTGACAAAGTTGCAAACAAATTAAAAACAAAAAAATTTTTAACTAAGAAAACTATAAAGATTTTGTATTTAAATTTTGTTATAAAACTAGAACAAAAAAATAAAGTTTTTATGCATACTCAGGTTAAAATGGACAGATTGAAATGACATCAAGAAGCAGAAAAGTTGACAGCACACATAATTAAAAAAAATAGTTAAATTAGATTTAGATAGAAATAAAAATTTTATTTTGAAAAAAAGGATATATGGATACCACACAGATTCCAATTAAAATTAAATTTATTACTTAGTTAAATAAGATAGTCTTGCAATTTCAGTGAATTGCAATCTCAGTTAGAATTGAAAATCACAGCTAGCAATGTCCTTAATTGAATAAAAAAATTTCAAAATATTAACTATATAATTGTAAAAACATTTATTATTCTAAAAATATTCTGAATAAAATTTTTGTTAAAATTCCATTTTTAAAAGAAAGGATATATAGAGAGCTTTATAGTTTAATTTAAAAAGTATTTAAAAACATTTTAATGGTTTACAACAAACTTAGTTTTATTAAGAAAAGGATACCAGGGAAAAAGATATATATTAACACTGAAAGCTATAAAACTTACTACAAAAAGGATGAGTTTAATTTTAGAACTAGTTCTTAAAGTGATATATTTTTAAATAAAACTTATTTGGCAGGTAATAAATATTTTTAAATCAATTCAAAAACCATTTTTCAAAAAGGTTCACCATGAAATTCTAGTATTATTTTGAATATATTCTGCATAAAAGTTTAGCTAAAATTATTATTTTTTTTTTGAGGATATATGGAAGGTCATTGAGTCCTCGCACTTATGACATTAACCGCAGAACTTGCTATCATAATTTAAAATATATTTAAACGATGTTATTAACTTTTAACATTAATTAAGGTTAAAAGTCTTTTTTATAAAAAAAAAGGATATTCGGGGAAAAGATATATTTTTAAACTGAATGTGATGAAAACTATTACAATGATGATTAGCTTAATTTTATAACTAGTTCTTTAATTTCATTGCCATGTATTCAGAATTACAGTCTAAAATCATATTTATAAATAAAACTTAAGTGACAGGTAATTAAGCCAATTAAAATTGTTTTTTTTTTTATTTTTCTCTCTGAAATTTTAGGTGTTTGCCGGGAAGGTATACTATTTTGTTTGTTAATAACGTAAATGGTCTTGTGGAAGAAGCTCTTGTGTCAACTGAATCTTTTATGAAAACAAATGCAAATCCTTGTGCAAAATTGTGGCCAAAGTTGTTCTTTGAAGACCAAGCTCCTGAGCACGGTATCGAATTGGGGTTGATAGATTATTATGAATACTTTCTTGACCAGCTGTAATGTTTTCAGCTGATCTTGCAGTACGTTATGGTCCATGCTTAGGCCTTGGACCCTCTTTCTTCGAAATCATTCACTACACGATAAATAGTACGTTTTGTTTTTTCACATTGTTTCTCGTCACAGTAATCGATGATTGATGTTTTAACGATTAAAACACGCTGGTTTATCGAATATTTTTCCATAATAAATATGCCACGTGTCTACTTTACGACTGCCAAATATGAACTGTCAAGACTAATGTTTACTGAAATAGCGGCAAAACAAAGTAGTATACCTTCCCGGCGGACGCCCTGTATTTATTATTTAAAGAATTTTCTGAAAAAATTTTACCTCAAATTGATTTTTTAAAAGAAAGGATACATGGCAGGTCATTTAGTCTTTGCACTAATTGCAATAAAACTTTATAGAGCAATTTAAAGCTTAATTTAAGAAGTATTTTTAAGAGTTTTAATGTCTTATAATACTAATTAAAGTCAAACTAGTTTTTTTCAAGAAAAAAGGATATTTCCCAAAGAACCAATTAAAATAAAATTCATCACAAAGTATAATTTTTAATATACTGCGAATTGAATTTTAGTTAAAATTTAATTTTATTAACAAAGGATACCCGTATATAGAACATCATCTTATCCTTGTACTGATTGGAATGCAATTTAGCATAGAACTTTTAAGAAAAATTTTAAAATTATTTCAAAAGCTTTAAGTGACTTACAACATAAATTAAAGGTAAACATTTTTTTTTAAACAAAAGGATATTTGAAAAAAAAAATTATATCCACAAGCCATTTAAAATAAAATTTATCAGAAATATTTATAATGCAGTTAAAGTAGTAATTGTGATTTTAAAAATATTCTGATTATAATTATAGCTAAAATTTTATTTAAAAAATAAAGGATATATGGAAGGTCATAGCATCCTTAAAGTGATGTCAATGAAATTTTATAGAGAATTTTATAGCTTAATTTAGGAGCTATTTAGATAATTTCTTTAACATAAAGCACGAATTATAACCAAAACTAATTTATTTACATATAACAAAAAGGATATTTGTGAACTAGGCATATTTTTGTATTAAATGTTATGAATTTTACTACACAAATTATAAGCTTAATTTTAGATTTTTTAGCTCAATTTTATTTCTATGTGATAGAAATTACAGTTAACAAATTGTATTTCTATTTATAAGAAATGAGTAGAGTGATAAAATTTTAATATTTTAATTAAATTAAAAAAACACAGTTTTTCATCTATTTATTTTAATAAAATTCCTTATTTACATTTTCTAAGCTTTCCGCATTTTAAAATTTTATTGCAATTGACAACCTTGATTCATTTAATCATTTAAAAATAAATTTGTTGCCTTTTTCTATGTTTTTCTTGTCTGTATTATTAAAATTAATTTTAATTTGAACTCCCAAAATTAGCTTAATATATAAAATCAATTTTGTGATTTTCCATAGAAAAATTTTACACACAAATTTTTACTCTCCCACAAACAATTAAATTTTCCAAATTCTGTTTATAAACGTTTTAGTTTTATTGAAATTTACCACGAATTAATTAAAAAGCAAAAACTATTATTTGGCAGCAGCACTCACACCAGCGCCAGCAGATATTGCATTGATTTGTTTTTGTATTTATTTTTCAATGTTTTTTATGTTTAACTAATGAAAATGACCTGCACATGTGTGGATTGTTAATTACCAGCCATTTATAGCCATTTAAACAAATTTAATTACAATTTTTAATATTCAAAAATAAACACAAAATATAGAAGTAGCACAAGGGTAATGATAACGACTTGGGTAGAGAAAAACTGTAAGGAAAATTTGTGGCTTTAAAAATATAATTTTAATTATTAAATTAAAAAATTTTAATAAACAATCTTAAAAGGGTTTTTATTTTAAATTTTTCCTTAATCAAAACGGCTTATACATTCATTAAGTTGGCATAAAAATAATATTTCCGGCAAAAGTTTACAACTGCTCGTAGTCAATAAAAAAAAATTAAATAAATTTTCTTGTGTATAAGACTTTTTAGCTGTACCTGGTATTTAATTACTGTCTGCCTACACACTCAAGCCAAAATGCATTCTCTATCAACTAACTTACTCAGCCATTCATATCTTTAATATTAGAAAATGTTCATACACATACATACATATGCTGGCTGCATACATAAATTATAATCATCGAGTTTTTGGCTTAAGGGCATTAAAAAGTTATAACATAAAAACAAACAAAAAATAAGGCCACTTGCTCATGTAGGCATTCGTATTTGCTCTAAATTTCATTTTTATATTGCGAGTATAAAAACTCTTTCATAGATAGACGTCAGAAGAACTAAAAAGGCCTTTTTTGCTTCACATCTTTTCAGTACTAAATTTAATTAGAACTTTTATTTCTTCTTGCTAAAAGATTTATTAAAGGTTTACACTTTGTTTCTTTAAGAAAAAGTTTTGGTTTGAGGGCCAATTAATGTGTTTTTGCTTTAACACAAGTAAGAAGAAGTAATTGATAAAAATGCCATAAATACTGAAAATATATTTACAAATACTAAAAAACGTAAGGGGTTACTCACTTCAAGATAAGTATAATAATGGATCTTAACTAAGATATCAGCAGCCTTTTAAGTATGCCTTCTAAGGGTAACAACTCTTGACTTAAGACATAAAACTAAAATAGAGTCTTATAGACTGTTTTAAAAGGCCTTTTTTAAAAATGTCTAGTTAAAGTAAGGCCTCTTGGTTTTTACTGCATAATGAGTAGCAGATCAGTGGTCATGGCATTCGATATCGAACGAAATTTCTATAGGATCCGCCAAATAACTTTTTTTTTTGAAAATGCTATAAAAAACATCGAGTGTAGCTTAGGCTGTGTGGCACGTAGCGCCGTCCTGTTGAAACCAAATGTTGACAATATCCTCTTCTTCAATTGTTGTGAACAAAAATTCGTTCAACATGGCCCGATAATGATCGCCATTGACTAATGGCCACTCCTTGCTCATTTTCGAAGAAAAATGGCCCAATTATGCCTCTGGACCAAAATCCGCACCAAACAGTGACTCGTTTTGGGTGCGTGGGCTTTTCAATGTATGCGTGCGGGTTTTCTGTGCCCCAAATGCGACAATTTAGCTTGTTTACATACCCGCCAACATCAAAATGAGCTTCATCTGAAAAGATGATTTTTTTTTTGGCAAAATCGGCATCTTCTGTAAGTCGATCGCAGGCCCACTTAGCGAAGCGAAAACACAACCATATTCTTTCAACGGAAGGATAAAACTAATTATCTGTCAAATCAGACATGAGTTAAATGTTACCATTCACGAAATAAGCACTAGTTGAAAAAAAAAACGTTCGATGGCGGACCATATTTTAATTAAATTGCAATTGCAATCGATATCAAATGTCATAATTTTCTTGCAAATATAATATCTCAGAGGGTCTTTCAAAAAGTCAGAGCTTCACTGCGAAATAAATGGAGGATTTAAAGAAAAAAGCGTTTAATAAAATCTGCTAAGAGTAAAGTCTGTTGGCTTGTTCCATGAAATGATTAGCGGGTCTTTAAGACTACCTAAGAAGGCCTTTTAAAAAAACGGCTGAGGGTAAAATCACTTGGCTTTGCATCCTATTAAATATGCAGGCAGATTTTTAAGGAGGCCTTTTTGTTAAAGGCCTTTAAATTTTTATTAAAGGGTTTATATTAACCCATTACTTACACATGCACAGCCATGTGAATAAATGTGTTTTCTTGTTATTTTTTCTATTGTTTTAGTAGCATATGTTAAGGCTTTAAAATCTAAAATTAAACACATACACATAACTAAATAAGCACACATTTTTATTGCCTTCCGAGTGTGAGAGAAGATTGTTAGACCGATTTTGCTTGTTTAAGGCATACAAGCTTAAACATCAACATTAAAGTCTAGTATTTGTTGTTTTTTTTATATTCAATTTCTTTGTAAGCAGGGTAAAGAGAGTGAAACGAAAACGAAACCAAAAACAAGGAAAAGAAATGTATTTGACCCAAAAACAGAGAAACTTATAGAAGAGGAAAAAAACTAAAGAAATAAACAAAAACCTAGAAAAATTAAAGAAGGATTTAAAGCAAGAACAACATATTTCAAGTAGAGCAAAAGCAATGCTGTTGGTATGTATAAATATGTGTGTGCGTTTTTTTTAGAAAAAGTGAAATGTTTAATAGCAGCTGTTAAAAAATTTGTTTACTTTTGTCTGTCCTTTATCTTTAAGCTTTTTATTGTTTTTTTTTTCTGATTTTAACCATTTCCTATTATTTTTTGTAAATGTATTTACGTAAGTATTCTGATAAATTGCTATATGCTTCTGCAGCGACCTTTTTTTATAATAAATTATATTATAAAAAAAAACCGGCAGTTCTTTGACTTTTTTCAAAAATGATGTTTTACCTTAAATAAAAAATTTTTCTGAAAGCAAAGCTGCTTTCCTTTATTGCCGTTTTGTAATGCCAAAACAGTGCTTTAAAAAGCGGAGATGATTCTGTATTACCAGAAACTAAATTAAAAATCAAAGTCAATGTATATGAGGACTATTTTGTAGCCAACAGTTACCGCATTTTTCTATGTTGATTTTGAATAAAACACAAATTATTTAGAAAATTGCTGTCATTTCTTTTTATTATGATAATATGGTATGGCTCAATTATGTATGGAACAAAATATTGGCCAAATGGCTGCCGCAAACTCGGCGGCACACCTCCATTTCTAAGACGCTGAGGCATAATTGAGGTTCTATGCCGTTAGTGTGCCGAATTATCTCATCCTTTAGCTCTTGAATTGTTGCTGGTTTATCGACGTACACCTTTTTTTTTCAAATAACCGCAAAGAAAGAAGTCCAACGGTGTCAAATCACATGATCTTGGCGGCTAATTGACATCGGCACCACGTGAGATAACACGGTCATTAAATTTGTCGCACAAAAGAGCCATTATTTCGTTAGCTGTGTGGCAAGTGGTACCGTCCTGTTGAAACCACATATCGTGGACATCAATATCTTCCAACTCGGGCCATAAAAAGTTCGTTATCATCTCACCATAGCGAACAACATTCACAGTAACTGCCTGACTGGCCTCATTTTGGAAAAAATACGGCCCGATGATGCCGCCAGCCCACAAACCGTACCAAACAGTCACTCTTTGTGAATGCATTGGTTTTTCGACAATCACTATTGGATTATCATTCGCCCAAATGCGGCAATTCAACTGAAGAAGATTTGCACGATATGCATTTTGATTTGAACACCCATTTTCATAATAAGCCTGAATAATTTTAACGCTAACAAACTATGACAGCTGTTAGAAAATACTAAATTATAAGTGAATTGATGTCGACGACGACAAAAACTGATGTTGCTTTAAAATTGATGACGACGTTGCCGACACCAAATGGAATAAGAGTGATATTTTTGAATTTTAAGCGATAGTTTTTTAACTTTTTCCTAGCTAAGTGATTTAGCTTTTTCTAGCTTTTTTTAGGCAAATTTAGCTTATTTTTGTTGTTCTCTTATACATTAACATCAATAAAATCAGTATTTACTATTGGATTATAATGATTTAGGGCTTATTTTGTTGCTAATAATTAAGGTTTTGAACTATAGATACAAAAACTTGTAGTTATTGAAAGCTTTCTATTTTTTTGTGAATTTTTACGCCCACTTTTCAATGATTTTCACTAAATACTGTTTATAGAGATGTATGACTGTACTTAATTTAAGCCTGAAATTATGCATTGAAATATTTTATTTATCATTTTAATTGGCGCCTCTGTTAATAATGCTAGCAAAAGCATGATTAATTTTATAAAGTAGTGAATGGCTGTATTTATATGGGTCTTTAATGATTGAAATTCTATTATTAAACGAATTTCTGTAAAAATTGGTAGATACGCTCTTATACCAGGCAATCTCGTAAAAAACTTATAGTTTAGAAAAAAATTGGTTTCGTGCTGAAGCATTTTCTTCAAAAATCTTATATTTACAAAAAAAATCAATAAACAAAAAATTATCAAATCTAAAATAAAAGGTGTCCCAACAAGAATGGAAGATTTAAATTTTAAATAAAACACAGATATTTAAAAAAAAAAATCATGAAACTTTATTATATCGTAAAGTAGACAGACTGAGGTATTTCATTAATGCAGCGTCCAATTTCCTCTTTTAAGGCTTGAGTCGTCGTCGGCTTATTCGCGTAAACCATCGACTTCAAAAAACCCCAAAGAAAAAAGTCTAATGGTGTTAAATCGCACGATCTAGGCGGCCAATTCTGGTCTCCAAAACGCGAAATAACACGACCGGGAAATGACTGATGCAGCAATTGAATTGTTTCTCTGGCTGTATGACATGTGGCGCCGTCTTGTTGAAGCCACAAGCTCTCCACATTCATTTCTTCAATTCTAGGCAAGAAAAAACTGGTTATCATTTCACGATACCGAATACGATACCAAATTTAAATCTTGCGTTCTTGTTGGGACACCCTTTATTAATAATTTTTTTAATTAGGCGACTATAGCGTAGATCTATAAGATCTATTGTGTAGCCGAATTTCCAACTACAACAAGCCAATACTTCTTATAAATTTCGTAATGAAATTACTAATCAAGGTTGTTCAAGATTTTTTTACTTATGAACGAGATATTTGTATAGACACTTTCTTTTAAAATACATCAAATTTTGCTTAAAAACGATTTAAAATCTCTTCCATTATAAAATTTTCTGTTTTTTTGTTTTTAATTTAATATCATGATAAATTTTCAAAATTCTTCATCAAAAGAAATTATATTTTTGTAAAGAAGAAAACACAAGACAATCTTATTCAATTATGTATGAATGAATGAGTGGGTAGTCAATTAGGTTGCCTAGATATATGCCATAGTTTTGCTGCTAACACTTTGCTTAAGTGTTTGTTTCTATGAATTTTTGTTGCTAGGTGTGTGTGTAAATTTCTTTTTTTCACAGCAAAAATTCGGATAAAAAAAACAACAGTTTCTATCACGTAGTAACATTTATTTATGAGACTTGACTATGAACAAACAATAAAACTCCTTTCTCTCTCTTTCTTACTTGTTTTTTTTTTGTTTTTTTTTGTGTTGACAAACAAGGAAACACGGTTAGCAAAAAGAAGCAGCAACAAATACAAAACTTAGCACACACTGCATTTTTACTTCAGGCTTTAGTTATTCATATTCATTTTGTTGGTTGGACTGTGTTTGTGTAAATGAACGATTACGAATAGTTTGCTAAAAAATATACTCCATCACCATAACACCAGCATGTAGTTCGAAATTATAATAACAATAAAAAATACACTGGAAGAAAACAATTCTAAAATTTTTTTTAATTAAAACACTTTCCCGTATAGACGAAATGTTTAATTAAATTATGTGGCTTTTTTTCGATTAAAATATTTATGAAAAACTTTAAATTTTTAAAAAAAAAATTTTTGAGAGTTTTTCTTACAAATTTTTTAGACGATTGAATTATATATTTCTTGTAAGCAGCATATTAATCTCTCATTATCTATTTTTATTAAATTAAATTGGGATATATATTTTGCAAAATTTTTCGAAAACATCATGAGAAAGTTGATATATAAATTATTTTTGAAAGTGAACTTAAAAAAAAATTAATCAGCCGTAATTTTTTTTAACATGAATCCTATATATAAACAAATTAAAAGCAAAGTTATTTTTTTTTAAACTGGACTTATACCACTTTCAAAAATAACGGCTCATTTTTATTCCTGGTATTACACAAACGATAAAAGAAGTGATGGATTTAGCAAGTGTGTGCATGTGTAAGTATGTGTGAAGCGCCAACACATGTGATTTGTGTGGGATTGTATGTGTGCATGTGTAAATTAATAGCTTTTTTAAAACTCCCACACAGTGGCTTTTATTCTATCCGTATTCGATAGCGAGTAGACTATCATATCGAATAATATTTCTATACGTGTCTAGTAAGCAAATCACCCCATACGATATCTATCGAATCGTAATTTTGTATACCCTTCACTGTAAGTAAGAAGGGTATATATAACTTTGTGATTCCGTTTGTAATTTCTACACCGTACATGTGACACTTTATAAAATATATGTATTCTAGATCCTTATGAATAGCAGAGTTAATTTAAAGATGTCCGTCTGTCTGTCTGTCGTTTTCATCATCATCTAGACGACCTCCCATTCTACAATCTTCTAAGCTTAGTTCGGAAGTTACTTTAGATTATTTTGAAATTTCTATAGACTCCAGTGCTGTTGCTTTAAGTGATTTTAGCAACTTGCCGACGAACCATTAAAGATTGTGGAATGGAACACATATCATTTTAAAGGGGAGACTGTCTAGATTTGTAATCTATCGCCCAAATACTCAGAAGTTACTTTGGACTATTTAAAAATTTTTTTTTTAAGTTTCCATACACCCCAGTACTGTTTTTTCTTAAGGATTCTGGCATTTACTATTTTGCATTATAAAACAGAAACTACGAAATTATCCAAAAATATTAAAAGGATATTAAATTTGTTAACCGTGCTCATTAAAAAGTAATTCGTTTTGCTAACGATGATGCTTACAAAGACTATACTTGATTGAAAAGTCGCTACTGAATTGAAAATAGTTTTTGCTCGCTCTTCTTATTAATATTCTTGATTTACATATGCTTACACATAAATCTTCAGGTGACGTGTATTTAGATACTGAATTTTATAAACGGAAAAATAACTCCCTGAACGCTTAAGATCAAGATAATGCTTCACCATAGAGAAAGAAATTAAAGCGTTTTTGTAAGTTTATCTCAAGGCGATGAAAAACCCGCTTCGACTTAGAATCCAGCCACCATAAATCAAGATTTTATTTTATGTTGTTATAGATTGCTGATATCAAAACTCGCCAAGTTGTTTTACCCTTTGAAATATTTTATTAACGTGGCCTACATAAACTTTTATATAAATTTTCTACTTTTGCTTTTGGTTCTCTTATGAAATTTAACACACATTCTTTTTGTGCATTTTTTATGTCCTGCAAATTGTTAATTTTGAATGGCTCGAGGTCACAAATATTTTTTTTTCTTCAGCAAACTTTCATTTTTCTGTTAAAAGTTTTTAATTTTCAATAACAGAGACCAGCAAAAATACACAACAACAGCAACAGCAAAAGATTTTTCGATATCAAGTGTTAGAAATCAACAAAATGTGCTGCTGAGTGGTGGTAAACTGTAGTTTTCTTCTCACAGAAAACATGTGAGTGCAAAACAAGAAAAGTTAAATGTTTGTCGAAGGCTAAGCTCTTTAAGGTTTTCTAGTTTTTCTATGCCTTAAGGTATTCTTATGTTGTTATCAAAGCCGGTTTATAACTATAAATACTATTTTTTGTTTGTTTGTTCTTTAGAATAAACAAAAATAAATATTTTGTTTTTATTTTAGGACTCAGCTTTAGGTGTTTTCTTGGATTTTGCTTAGAAAAGAGAAAAACACTTTTTCTTTTTTTGTTGTGGTTTCATTAAGCTTGTTTTGCATGAACTTATTTCTAAGAACTATTTTATTTTCACTCCCAACTTTTTTCAAAAACGTTTAAAGCATATAAATCATTGGTTATTTGTTAACTAAGTGTATGTGTTTGGGAGTATATCCTGCTTTAGTGCTGAGTTGACAGGAATGTCCAGAAAAATATATTGAAGTGCGTTTGCTTCCCTCTGAATCCAATAGTTTACGGGCAAAAAATCTTAACAAGTAGGCAGTATACAAAAAAAACAAACATCCCAGCAACCTTAGGTGATTTATGACTATTGCTGACATGCTGAGTCTATTGATTTTTAGTGTCCTTTTAGTTTTATCTAGTTTTGTACACCAAAAAAGTGTTTGTTTTTACAATTCAAGAACAAAAGTCACGTAAACAAAAAAGCTGTTAATAACGCTTTCAAAGTTTAATAAGTTAAAAAAAAAAAACAGAAAGTTTTTTTGTTCTATTTAGCCATGAAATAATAAAAAAAAACAGAAATCTATGGCTTGTGTTTTATAAAAATTAACTAAAACTTTGGGTTTTATAGCAGAAAAAGTTTCTTTTAATAAATTTAATCACTAAAAATCCTTTAAGCCACTTGGAAATGTATTAAAGGATACCACGACAAGCTAAAGCCTTTATTAAAGCATAATAGCATTTGGGAAACATTAAACATTGTTATCTAAGCCAGCAAATAAGTATTTTAGCTTGTGGTCATGTTCTTTACTTGATGCCCTAAAGTAGGCAGTATTTTATTTGAAATGTTTTTTAGAGAAAGTAGGCTTTAAAAGACGAAAAAAGCTTTGCTTAATAGAAAGCTTACAGGCAGTAAAAAATCTTTTGGCAAGCGCTCTCTTAATAATGGTATTGATATAGACAAATGAATTCAGCTAGGACCTCTAATAGAATTTTTTTAATAAGAGATTTCACTGGAGATACAGTTCTTCTTTGCAAAGGTTTAACAAATAAAATGCTATTTTACAAGGAATTTTTCTAAAATTTGGTACATAAACTGTCTGCACGTATAAGGATGCTAATTTGTAGAGTAAAGAACTGGCCAAGTCCGGCTACAATTAGACAGTTTCTATTTAGTTTGAGAATTTTTGTAAACCTTTTTTCCCATTCAAGAGCAGGACAGGCAGCTAAGTGTTAAATTGATGCATAACTTTTTTTATTTTTAATTACAAAAACAATAGAATAAATTATTTTAAAATTTAATGAAATGTTAGAATTATTTATTAAAAGGCTGTAAGCCTTTGCTGGCTGCATGTTTTCTTTCTTACTTTTTTAGAAAAAAAAGTCAGGTTTTTGTTCTTTTTAATTTTATATATATTTTTATCTCAGCTAAAGAATTATTAATTAAACCCATTAAAACAAAAAAGTATAAAAGAAATAAAAACAAAGAAATTTAACAAAGTCAATATATAAAAGCAAAACATTGTTAGAAATTTTGTTAAAACTAAAAAAGATTGAATTGAAAACAAGTATGTACGAGTACAAGCTTGTATAGGAAAAATTAAAATGGTGCTGAATATTTTACTGCAACAACTACAAACACTGATGGCTGAACAAGTGAATGAGTGAATATTTTACTTTTTATGTTTATCTTTTTAAATAAATAAATTTGCATATAAAGTGATTTTGCTAGTAAAAATTATCAAAAAAAAAAAAAAAAATAAAAAAATAAACAAAATATGAAAATGAATAAAAAACTGAAAAGAAAAGAAAACAGAAACCTAAAGCCACATACAATGTTAAATCTGTGCAGACAACTGAACATGTGTTAATAAAGACTTGAGAGTTTTAAAATAATATTCTTACTATCCTTTTCAGCTCTCTCAAACACACACATAAATTTCCTAGTCTTTGCTCTAGCATATGTGCAAATTGCTGTGTGTTTGTTAAATTTTAAATAAATTAGATATATTTTCATGTACTTGTGCTATTCGTAATTCGTAGTTGTTTTTATTTTTTTAATTTCTAAAATCCAGCAAAATCCAGAATAGTTGAAAATGCAGTTGCTGTAGCAAAACCAGTAGCTTTACTTATTGTTAGATATTATATTTTCCATGAATAATAACTAAGATTTGTCCTTTGACCTGAATCATTATAAAATTCACTTAAATACTCGTACGTACAATGAAATATAAAATGCTGGTATATCTTGCTGCATAACAGCTCACACACTCTGCACAACTCATTTATATTTGCACACACTCGTGCGTACAATCATGTTTTATTCATAAGCAAATGTTTGTTGTTTGTGTTCACAGTAGGGTATTTAAAAATTTATAAAATTATATTTTATGTTGGCTCTTCTCACAATTCGCCTCGCTGGCAAAATAAGCAAGAGGTAGCAGGCAGGCATGTGTTTTTTTTATTTTATTTTATTTAATAAAAAAAGAACAACTGCAAATATACTAACAAGCACAAACAATATAAATAAGTAAAACTGCTTTATTCAACTATAATGCACGTTGGTACAGTGGAACGCCTATAAATGGGACTTTGAAAAACTAAAAGCACAACAAATTTTTTTTTTTATTAATTTTAGCTTCTTAATTAAAAAACTTAGCAAATAGTCCTTACTTAAATTAAAGAAAATAATTCAAACACTAGAATGATCAATTCGGCTATGCCGAATGTTAATTAAATTAAATTTTCCTTAAAAAAAACCCAGTTTGTACAAAACCGGTTTTGAAACCGGTTTTTAAAATTTGCAGAAGCAGGATATATTTATAAATTAGTAAAATTTTTGTAATATATCAATTTTTTACTGCATAAATTGAATCATTAGGGTGATAAATCTATATTTTAAAAAGGTTTTTTTACGTAAATTTTGCTCCTTGAATGGTTTTTTCAAATTGCCAGGGTAATAAAAATAAACTTGTATTTTAAACTAGTTTTTCTAATTTATGGCCATAATTTTTTTTTATAAAATTAATTTTTTCTTGGCTAACTAATTCGATTTTTTTTACTGTAGAAAAACCGGTTTGTTCAAATCGCTTTGGTGACTAACCCGTAATATAAATCGTTTTTTTGGATTTTTTTTTTTTTTAAGAAATTAGTTTTTAATGATAAAGAACCCGGTTATTTTGAATCGTTATAATAATAAAAACGAATTTTAAAACAGTTTTTATGATTGTCAGCAGCGTTCTTTTTTCTAAATTAAATTGTTTTTGAATAGTTAACTACTTGCTGTAAAAAACCGGTTTACTCGAATTGTTAAGGAGACCTTAAACAGTTTCTTTGCGTTTCTTTTTTTCAAATTATTAAAATAAATCAGTTTTTAATGATAAAAAAATTCGATTCTTTTGAATAGTTAAAGTCAAACCGTATTTTAAAACGGTTTTTATGATTTTCATCAGCGCTTTTTTGAAAAACCGATTTTTGAACAGGATTTTGAATCGGGTTTTAGCATTTCGTTTTAATTTTTGATTTTTAAATATTAATAAGCATATCAAGACATCAATTTTTAAAGCAAAAAATCCGGCTGCCTCGAATTACTAGGGTGATCCACCCGTATTAGTTTTTCTGATTTACAGACGTCACCTTTTGTTTATTTAAAATTTTTTTTAATGCTAACTAAGCTTTTTAAATTAAACGACCAATTTTTTCAAATCTCTCTTGTGATCAGCTAGTATACTGAATCGGTTTTTTTTTTAATTTTGAATTTTAAAATTTCATTTTCTAATGCAAAAAACTTGATTTTTTCTAATTACTTAGGTGATTAATTCGGATTTTAAAACGGTTTTTCTGATTTTTAGCAGCATTTATTTTGAAAAAAGAACTTAATTTTTTTTTTCCTTGCCAGTTTACTAAATTAATTTTTTATTGTATAAAACCGGATTTTTTAACCCGGATTTCAAACCGGTTTTTCACGTTTCTTTTTAAGTTGTATTAAGTAACTCAGTCAATTAATCGTTAATGCAAAAACTAGGGCGTTCAATTAGCATTTTCAATCGGCTTTTTCGGTTTTGCGATGGCTTTTTTAAGTAATGAATTAAACAATTTTTATATTTTAGGAAAACACATTTTTTACAATAAAGTAAACAACACGAATTTTCAGGCAGACTTTTTGATTTTCATTTGCGTTGTTTTTATTACGATTTAATTTGACTATTATTTTTTCTTTTATTAAAATCGCTAACTTTTTCAAGCTGAAAAAAATTAATATTCCGATTTTTTTTATTTTAAGTAAACCGTGCTTTATTGCAAAAAACCCGGTTTGTGAAAATTACAGCTCAGCACTTTTTTACATTCACTACAAAAAATTACTTGCAGAAACGTGATAATAATAATCCAAATAGACGATTGAAATATATGTGAAATTCTTTTGCCCACTGTGCATCTTAACATTTGTTAAATAAATTTTCTTAAGCAAACATTCAGAATATGCAGAGACATGTTTTTCTTCTTTAACTTCTTGATAAATCAGGCTTGTATGTGCAAGAAATTGCTGGAATCGTGTGTGTTCTTCTTGCTTAAAATCTGCACAAAATATTTGCACAATAATTTTGTTTTTCTCTTTTTTTTTTTGCTGTTGTATTTCAAAGTGTAAATTTTGTACGATTAAAAGAAACAAGATGCTCCAGCAAAAAATATTTATGTGTGCCAGTTAATATAAGCAAACACAATCTGCTACTTTTTATAAGAAAAAAAAACTTAAAGATATCTTGCAAATTTTTTTCTAAATTTTCCTGGAGCATCATTTTGTGTAGCCAACTTACATACACATACAGTGTCTGTTATTTTTTGGCTATTCTGGTTTCAAAAACAAAGTTGGCTTTCAATCTTGATTGTGGTTGTTTTTCTATTTCGCTACTTCATAGTGTGTGTTTTGCGTTTTACCTCCAAATTTAAGTTTTCCACCTGCCATTTTTCTTTAACAAAAAAACACACAATTATGGTTATTTTTCTTTTTTTTATTTGTTTTAAAAAACTTTTGTAGTTTCCTTATATTTTCCTGCTAAAATAAATATATATTTTTTTAAGTCACAGCTGGGAAAAAATTAAAATTTTTTATATTGACCGATTATGCGTGCTTGTGTGTGTGTGTATGAGTGAGTGCTTGTGTTCATGACAATCTTATCTTTTCCATTTTAGTAACTATTTTTCAATTTATTTTTTTGCACAATTTGAGTTTTTAATAAATATTTTTAAACTTGAAAAACTTCTTTAATATAAAGTTTTGATTTAGAAAAAAATAAAAAACTCAACATCTGTGTTACTAAAAAATAATTTTATTTTTAAGTAGATTAAATAATTTTCTGGGGGGCAAACCAATAATCAGTATTATTATTATTATATGGGCTATAATTGCTCTTTAAGCTGTAATCTCTATTGTGCAGCAAAATTTCGAACTAAAAAACATAAGACTGCTTACGAATTTCATATTTGTTGTGGGCTTCTAGGACCAGTATCCCACTGTCATTTTCTATCGTTAGGCAGAAGGACAGAACATGTTTCAAAAAACATTTAAAAATAATCCAAAGTAATTTTTGGGTATTTGGGCCATAGATTATAAATCTAGACGACATCCCCTTTAAAATGATATGTGTAGTTTGTAGTCGCTATTTTTTTAAGCAATTTTAAATTCATGAAATTCTTAGTAACAAAACTCAGCTCTTAATAAAAGCGTACTTTTTGTGGCCCATATTTTTCCAATGAAAGTTAGAAGAAAAAATTTTGCTTAAAACTCTAAAAAAATTTATAAAATTAATATCTTAAATTTTGTTTTTAATGCTGGTACCTGCATATGTGATAAATAAAATTAATCATATTTTATCGAAGTCCAGGCTTTAGTTGTAAATTTATTCACAATTTAGTGGGTTTTAAAGAAGAAGTATAAAATAAGATTTTAAGTGTTGTTTTATTGCTTCAGCCTACTTTTCACTTTTGCTTGAAAAATTTTTTTTCTTAAATAAAAATAAAACAAAACACTGAAAAGACAGCATAAATTTAAAAAAATATGGAAAGTTATTTCACGTTTAATTACATTTTAAAAACTTTTAAATTTTCTACATTTTGGTTGTTTTTCTTCTTTAACTAAAATGAGCTAACTTGGTTGTTATTATGAATACTCACAAACATTAAAAGACATTTACTTACACACACACAAACACACACAGTTACATAAGACCACCTCATTTCAGGGTTCAAAGCAGCAGCCTCTAGCAAATTCTTAGCAGACAAGTAGACAACTACGCTAGCTAATAATTGTTGACTGTTTTTTTTTTTTAAATTTGATTAATTTATAATTATAACCTGAAGAAGCTAAATATCGATATGAAAATAAATTTATATAATAATTTTTAACAAAATATTAATCTTTATTTGTGCTATCATATCCAGAAATTGTGTTGGTTTTAAAATTTATTCTTTTACTCATAATATTCTCATGAGTTATTTATTCAGTACAATAAGTACTGAAGGGGATAGCATACCTATATGGACCATTTCATTAGACGCTACTCTGAATCTTCAGTAGGTTACTCCCACCGTTTCTTGCAAACATTGTAAAAGCAATTGACTAAATAAGAATTATTAATCAATAGTTACAAAAAGATTCAAATATTCAAACAAAAAACTCAGTAATCATTGAACTGAAAAAATAAATAAATTTCCCAACCAACATTTTAATATTGAAAACTATATATTCTATTTTTATTCTTCTCTTCTCTTTTACATTTGAATGCCAGGTGGGTATTACTGAATGTAATTAAAGGGTATATGAAAAACAAAAACAAAAAATTATAAAAAATAATAAGAAAAACATACAATGATTTTTAAATTCCAAATAGAAATTATTACATATAATAATTTTTATAAAACTAGCCGTTTTAATTAAAAAAACAAAAACAGGTCAAATAAACTAGCAAATGAAAAACGAAAAATTAATTTTAAATTTTGTAGAATCTTGTCTGGCATAAAAAAAAAATAATAATAAAAAAAAAATGCTGCTGGCAATCGAACTTTCACAAAGAAAACAACTTCGGTTGTGAGAATAAAAATTCAGTTTTTTAGTTGTAGCAACCAGAATTCGATAATACCGTTCAAAATGTAATTCTATTAAAAATGTTGGGAGCTTTAAGACCAAGTGGTCTATTGTCACACTTAACAAATTCGAATAACACAATTGAATTTTTGATAGGTAACAAATTTAGTCTTCCCACGACTTCGTAGTCGTTTCTCAGTGAGGCTTTAAAATAAATTTTTATCTATTTTTTTCATTACTTTGTGCTTAAAAAAAATAAAAATTAATTTGAATAGCATTTAAAGAGATTTTTATCACTAACAACTGTCTCATTCGTTATTGAATTTTTTGTCTTTTAGTATGAAAAAATTTCAAAATTTCAATAGAAGTTGTTTGATATTGAATGTAACAATTTGGCCTCAGCAAATTTTTTTTTTGATTTTGAATTTTTTTTATTGCACTTATGGTCAATAGAATTTTTATTTGAGTTTTATTTTTACGTTATCATATCTACTGGGATCCAAAGTCATCTGCACAAGCACACGCAGTTAAAGAAAACTCTATTCAAGCCAACAAATTTTTTTGTGAAATTTTTTGAATGACTACAAATTTGTTTGTATAGAGTGCTTCTGTTTTTTAATAAGTTTTTTCCTTGCTTTTCTATTTTTGAAAATATGTGGCAATTTTCACCTTAAATTCTTTATTTTCAGCGGTTTATTTTTGCAACTCTAACGCTAAGCTGATAGGGACAAACAGAGAGCATAACAGCAGAGCAGTCTTTAACCTACAAAAAAAATTATTTATTAATAAAATCAGTAAACTTGCATCAAGATAAGTGACAGTAAAATTTTTTCTTTCCTTCTTTCTTTTCTAATAAAGTTTAAGTTTTAAAAATACAGTTGACTGGCATAACAACTAACGTACTTGTACGCTTACACCTGCCATTTTAACAATATTTTTAACTTTTTAAGTTTATATTCATATAGACATATAAAACACTAAGTGGATGAATATCACTTGGTTTTATTTTTGTTTTTTTATAGAATAAAAGTAAGCATTAGCAAATTTTGAAAAGGATATTATTGTGCTTTAAAAATTAATTTTTTTTTTAATTTAGTATCATTTTCATGTAAAAATGTAACAATTTTAATATCCTGCACTTTTGGTAGTGTGGTTTATGGCCTTTGTGATTGATAATTAAAAGTTATTTTAGTACTATTATAGTTAAACAGAATTATTTATTATTAACAAAAAAAACACAACACAACTCACAAAAATTATCGAAGAGGGAACCAAAAAAATTAATTTAAACTTGTATAAGCGTTTTGAGAGTTTCCATCTGGCCCTATATCAAAAACATGCTTAAAATTTCAAAATTTTTTTCAAAGTTTAATTTCGAATCGTTGTAGGTAACCACGCGCACTTAATTTTAGGTTAATGAAATGTTCAGCAAACTTTATGAGAAATATTTTTGTGGAACCTTTCAAATCTCAAAACGGTTTGTTTGCAGCAAATATTTATATCTAAGAACACCTTCTCCTGTAAAATTTTATAATTAAGCGGTCAAGACTAGATATCAATCAATTTCGTTCAGTATTATTTAGCATAGTTACTCTCTCATTTACTTGAATACACCTAAACGTATGATTAATATTTTACTAAGAAATTAATTATACGTCAAGTGCCTTCAATAGTTTGTATAGATTTAATTCAGTGAATACTTAATGGAGAGTAATAGGGCCTGTTCAGCTTAATGCGAACTAAAACTCATTTTGTATAATTTTATTCCAAACAATTTTACTAAAGGAGCTTTCGTTCGCATTAAGCTGAACAGGTAAATAGTCATTACGGCTTAAGATAAGGCAGACTTGAAGTTAATATTGTGACAAATAAGTTTAAAAGTTTTTTCATAATTTCTATTTCAAGTAAAGCGTGTTTTTTATAGACGTATAGAACTTTAAGTTGGCATTACTGTTCAAGATGGCGACCGATTTAACAGCTGTCAAGTGATTTATTCTCAGTTTGGCTTGGCAATTCATCATGAATAGACTCACGACTGAACAACGCTTGTAAATAGTGCAAAACGAGATTTGCCGTTGTTCCCGATTTTCATAAGCGAATTTTGTTTAGCGATGAAGCGCACTTCTGGTTGAATGGCTACGTCAACAAACAAAACTGCCGCATTTGGAGTGAGGCTAATCCTCAAGTGTATGTCGAAACACCGTGACATCCAGAAAAACTGACTGTTTGGTGCGCTTTATGGGCTGGTGGAATCATTGGTCCGTACTTCTTCAAAAACAATGATGGCCAGAACGTTACAGTTAATGGTGGTCGGTATAGAGCCATGATTACTAACTTTTCCATTCCTGAATTGAACAACCATGATGTCCAGGAGCTGTGGTTCCAACAAAACGGCGCAACATGTCACACAGCTCGTGCCACAATCGATTTATTGAAAGACACGTTTGGTGACCGCCTATTTTCACGTTTTGGACCTGTGAATTGGCCTCCAAGATCTTGTTATTTAACACCGCTAGACTACTTTCTGTGGGGCTATGTAAAGTTATTGGTCTATGCGGATAAGCCACAAACGCTTGACCATTTGGAAGACAATATTCGCCGTGTTATTGCCGATATACAGCCACAAATGTTGGAAAAAGTCATCGAAAATTGGACGTCCAGATTGGACTACATCCGAGCCAGCCGTGGGGGTCATATGCCAGAAATCATATTTAAAATGTAATGCCACAAGATTATCTTTCGGATAAATAAAATTCATGTCAATCGAATAATCCATCGTTGTTTTCTTGCAATTTAAAGTTCTATACGTCTATAAAAAACACCCTTTATATATTAATCACTAGTTATAATTATTAAAATATATAAAAACATTCCGAAAGAGAAAAAAGAAGGTATTTTTAAATGATTTGAATTTTTTAAATTTAATAGGAAAACAGAAACGTAAAACTAAAACTTCTACTTTCTATTGGAAAAAACAATACGGAACAAAGCAAAGTTTCGTGCTTAACTCTTTTAGTTAAAAAAACAGAACAACACAAAGTTTCTTGCTTAAGTCTTTTATTAAAATTAAAAAAGAACAGAAAAAATAAAGTTTTTTGCTTCAGTTTTTTATTTCCAGAAACATTAAAATCATTCGTTTTGCAGCTTAACTCTTATGATTAGAAATATTTACTAAGCCAACAGTTTAAAAATTTGTTGCTTGAGTCTTTTATTAAATGCATCTTAAGATGCTGCATACTTGAAAAGACTTACAAGGATTTCTTAATGTAAAATATTACACATGTTTGTAGTGATGTATGCTTGTGCAGCATTCTTATTTTTCGGAAACATAAAACTTCTTACTTGACAATTAAATTAACTTATTTTAGTTTTTGGCTACCGATTAATTTGGTGAACAATTTGACAATAACATTTACAGATGTGAGAACAATAAATTGAAATATAAATAAAATTAAGGCAGGCCAGTACAAGCAAATCAGTGTTTACGTTTTGAGAGTATAACGAACAAGACAAACGAGAAAAAAATGTAGTTCTTCTTGTTCATTATCATGAAGAGCGTCAACAAAAACTTAATGTATTTCCAAGCTTTTGGTTCATAAAGAGCCAAATGAAAAAGAGCTGCCGATATTCATTGTTTTTATTGATTCACAAGAAAGAAATTTTACTTGACAATATTCTTTTCTATGTTAAAATTGCGCTTTCTATAAAAATTTGTTTTCTGCAGATAAGCAAAAAAGCTTCGAGGATTTGTGTTGCTTAAAAAAAAATTACGGTGACTTAGTGTTAAAAAAAAAACCATTCTTGTTTCAGAAGAAAAATTTTGTAGACTATTAAAAAAACTTACCAAATTGGTCCAGGTATTCAGATATATTAAGAATGTGGGCATATATGGGCGTGGCCACTTTTTTCCCGTAAGAACTTAAATTAAACTACAACGAATATTAAAGAAAATTATGAGTCGGTTCAGGAGTTATTCGATTTTAGATAAATTAGCAAAAATGTGACCGGTCAAAAGAACACTTAAAAAAATGTCATAGCGTTGCAGAAAGCCGTTCTACAGTGCTGTCATTAGCAACTAACAAATTTTTTTTTGTTTATATACATTTATTTATATAAATTCTTAATTCCAATTTACATCTATAAAACAAAAATATTTTTTTTTTTTTATTAAAAACTATACCGAGAAAAACTTAATTTAAATTTTTAATTTGTACTTGCCTTTTTTGCGGCAAAATTTTAAACAAAATAGTTGAAAACTTACCTGAAAAGAGAAAGAAAGAAAAAATTAATTAAGATTTTAAGCAATTTAATACAGAAATCAGATATTTTAAAAGAAAATTAATTTAAAAGGCTTCTTTTCTCTTCTTTTTTTTTTTTTTTTTTTTTGTAAAAAAGGTTTTTTCCAACATGACACCACATCAAAATTTATTAATTTTTTCACTTGAGGTTTTAGTATCTTAACAATTCCCATCTTAAAAAAGTAATTTACTTTGACCTTTAAGCTTTAATACTTTTGAAGTGAATTTTTTAGATTTCTTTTTTTCTTAATTTTTTTCTTTTTATTTTCACAGCATTTTTGTAAAATAATTTAAAGCTGTAAAAATAATCTTTTAATACAATTTTAATTACACAAATTAAAATAAAAAAAAAAAAAAAAACAAAAATAAATAAACCCACCAACCACTAATCGACAATGAGATAATCAGCTGGGAAACGTTTATGGCCTTAAATGGAAACAGTTAAAATGCGATAAATTTTTACGCACCAGCAAAAAAAAAAAGACAAAAAGAAAACAAGAAAAACCTAAGCCAAAGCAATAGCAGCACATAAAATTGTAAAAGCATTTGCACACTCTTTCCTTCGTATCAATAGTGTAGCCTTGAAGATGTAATAAAATTTTTTTAAAAAAGAAATCGAAGGAAATTACTTCTTAAAGGTCAATGTTAATAAAAGTTTGAGCAAAAATAAAACAAATTAAATAATAAAAATTGAATAAAATTAAATGAATGGCCTAAAACACACAAAATTGTATTAAAATATCCAGCAATGAACCTTTTATTTTTCTTAAGCTTAATCTTTTCTACCAGTAACTGCAGTAAGACTGTTTTAAAGTAACATTTTCTTTCAAGATTTTTTTCTACTTTTGTACAAGAATCGAACTCTCAGATTGTGAAAATAGTGCGCTACCCACTACTCGAAACAGTCTTTTAGAATTTTCTATATACATTTTTCAAAATAATTTCCTTCTCTTTTTTAAGAAAATTTGTATGCAAGTATTTCATTTCATTCATTTCAAGCTATTTGTTAAATTGTGTCAATTATTGATTTTCATTTAATATTTCATTTCAAAATGCAATTTAACTGAAATCGTTTTAACAAAAATTAATAAACACAAACACACATATACACACATACACACATACTCCATGAAAACAAATAAAAGAGAAACAAAAACACAACAACAATTATTGCAATATATCATGCTAAGAAAAATCTCTATTGACTGCCTTGAAGTATGCTTTAATTTATGGCATTTTTATTTTCCTCAAATGTATGCAAATATTTGTTTATGTATTTAATTTTTAATTTCAGTATTTATTTTCTTTTATATTGTTCATAAGCCTTAAAGCTTTATTGCATAATTATGAAAAATTTGAAAACTTCAAATTAGTCTCATTCACAACTACAAGTACACATTTTTATTAGCAGTAGTGGAACTGTGAATGAGTGCTTGATTTAATCAAAATTTCATAAATTCCAAGTGTTTTACTAAAGATTGTCCATTCAAAGTCAAAAGTCAAAACTTTTCATTAGTTTAATAAATATTATTTAGCAAAATTGTTGAAATTAAGCATTAATTTATAAGCAAAACTAAAGATAATCTTTAAGTTATTTATTTATAATGGTTTATATGCCAATCAAATTATTTTAAGCAAGATTCATAGTTTAATAAGAACACTTTGATTTGGGAAAAGTAAAATATTAAAGAAATGTTTAAAGACTTTTACACAGCATGTTAAAAGAACAAATAAATAAAAAAAATATGAAATAGAAAATAAAATAAAATAAAATAAAATAAAATAAAATAAAATAAAATAAAATAAAATAAAATAAAATAAAATAAAATAAAATAAAATAAAATAAAATAAAATAAAATAAAATAAAATAAAATAAAATAAAATAAAATAAAATAAAATAAAATAAAATAAAATAAAATAAAATAAAATAAAATAAAATAAAATAAAATAAAATAAAATAAAATAAAATAAAATAAAATAAAATAAAATAAAATAAAATAAAATAAAATAAAATAAAATAAAATAAAATAAAATAAAATAAAATAAAATAAAATAAAATAAAATAAAATAAAATAAAATAAAATAAAATAAAATGAAATAAAATAAAATAAAATAAAATAAAATAAAATAAAATAAAATAAAATAAAATAAAATAAAATAAAATAAAATAAAATAAAATAAAATAAAATACAATAAAATAAAATGAAATAAAATAAAATAAAATAAAATAAAATAAAATAAAATAAAATAAAATAAAATAAAATAAAATAAAATAAAATAAAATAAAATAAGATAAAATAAAATAAAATAAAATAAAATAAAAAAAAAAAAAAATAAAGAGTGCAGGAAAACTTAAACATATTTTAAGATATTTTTTTTCAAGCTTGTAATTGTGTTGTGAAAACACCAATATTAATCATTTAAAAATATGCATTAGCGAAAAAAATCCTCTATAATATAAAAATTTTATTCCCGCCACCCCACTGTGCCTGTGTTATTTTCATATGTTGCAAAGTAGTAAAATTTCTTCTTTTTTTCTATAGTTCTTTTCATTAATTTTTTTTAGGATTTCAAAAATATTTTTATACCGTCCCACTGTGCATGTGTTGTTTTTATAAGTTGTAAAAGAAATAAAATGTCTTTTATTTCTAATAGTTTATTTATTTGACTCTTCCAGACACGAAAAATATATTATTATTACGGCCCACTGTACAAGTGCCATTTTTATAATTTTTGAAAGCAAAAAAATTATTTTTGCTTGATAGGTCGTTTTATTTATTTGTTTAGACACAAAAAAAATATTTCCATACCGCCCTTTATTTATACCGTTCGTTATTTTTATAACTTATAAAAGAAAGAAAATTCTTTTTTGTTCAAGTTGTTTTTTTTTATTTCAAAAATATGTCAATGTCGCTACACTGTGCATATAAATACTACTTTCTTCGAACAATTTATAATTTGCTGTCTCTTTTATTTGTCTCTTTTGGAGCCTAAAGAAATATTTTTATATGACCCCACTGTAGGTTTAATATTTTCATAAGGCTTTGTTTCTATTATTTCCAAAAAATAAAATTTATTTTATTTGTTCAATGAATTTAATTTGTTTGTTCAAATCAGTATCGTCCTAGTGTGCCTGAATAATATTCATGCTTTGCAAAAGCAATTTTTATCTACTATTTAATTTTTTTTGTTTGTTTTTTCTGAACAGTTTACAAAAATATATTTTTTTGGGTTCCACTGTAAGTGAGTTATTTTTATAGCTTGTAAAACTCTTTTTTGTCGATAGTTTGTTTCGTTCGCCTTTTCTAGGGCTTCATACCGGTAAACTCTTAACTTGAAAAGCTGTTTTTACTTATTAGTTCGTTTCGTTAGTTTTTCTTAGGACTTAAAAAATATCTTCATACTATCCCATTGTTCATGTGTAATTTTTAAAACTTGTTATAGAAATAAAGTTCGTGTTATTCTATCGTTAGTTTTTTTTCGCCTTTCTTCGAATTTTAATAATATTTTGTTACTAGCAAAACTGTACCTTTAATATTTTCATAACTTCTACAAGAACCGCAATTCTTTTTTTGTTCTTTGATTTTTTTAGGATTTAATTCAATACGTTTATTCATTTATTTGTCTTTTTTAGATATTCAAAAATGTGTTCATACCATCCCACTGCCTATACTTTATTTTCATAATTTAACAAAATAATTCTTTCAATGATTTCATTCTGCTTTTGCTATGACTTCAAAAATTTTTTCATATTGCCCCACTGTGCATGTTTTATTTTTAAAAGCTACAAAGGAATTATGTTGTTTTTATTCGTTCTTTGATTTGTAGTCACTTAGAGAAATTAAATTATGTGGTCCCACTGTACATTGATTATGTTTATACTTTTGCAAAAACAATTAAATAAATTTTTTTTTGTGACTCATTCGTTTATTTCACTCCACTGTGTTATATTCATATATGCTTTTTAATAGCATAAAATTTTTAAAATTATAATAGTTGAACTACTTTTGGTTACACTAGTCCAAAAATATATTTTTACTACACCACTGTTTCCAAAAAAAAAAAAAAAAAATATAAAATCATTCAATAAGATTTTTCCATTTTATTTTTAATCTCTCACATTAATACTTATACATTTGGTATCGGCATTAATTTATTTTAATTTAATTCTTCTGTTAAGCAATTTAAATACTATTTTTGTTTAAAAAATAAATTAATGTGGGACTTTATTTTATATCATTTTTATTTTTTTATTTGTATAATGAAGAGAAAAGAGAAATTATAATTTCAAATGTGTTTGTATTACATAAACGATGGCCATGAGTTTCATATTAAATTAAGTGACACAAAGAGGAAAGAAAAAAAATATAATGAAACCAAAAAGGAAGTTATTAATGTTTGTCACGTTCAGCATGTACAGACGCTGAAATTGACTGCTTAAAAAAATAAATAAAAAAGAAACATAAAATAAAAACATTTTCGTAAATATAATTATGCTTTAAGAAGAGAATTTTATTTGTTTTTAATTAAGAAAAAAAAAAAAAAGAATAGTTTTGATGAAATTTACAGACCCTCACATGCAGCACACAATATTTAGCAGAGAATTAAAAAAGTTTAAGATGTTTAAACTAAACTTGGTTGCGTTGAAGTAGAAACAACTGCTTATGCGTGGCATAAGTTGTTATATTAATTATGCTAAAAATAAATTGGTTATTTTTTATGTTTTTAACTTAATTAAATTGACCAATTTATGTTTATTAAGTACTTTTGTTTTATTACGGTTTAATAAATTATTTTAATGCAATTATTGTTATAACAATTGGCCAAGCATATAAATAAAATATAATAAAATTAATTTTCTGTTTGTTTGTTTGTTCACTATAAAACTTTTTTGTTTTCCAACGAATTTTTCTGAAATTGGACACATATAATCTCTGTATTATAAAAAAAGTTCGATATATACTTTTGGATTAGCCACGCCCATTTTTAAGCCCGCTTTTTAACAATATTCACTGAAATTATGGTTTGAAATATATTATTTATCGCCACTTTATAAAATAGTGAATTTTTTAACCATTAAAATTATATTTATAAATAGATCAATATATACTTTAGGACCAGACATGACCACTTTTCAATGATTTAAGCTCGGCTCTGCTCAAAAAGATTAATGCCTGCTCTTAATTGCAGCCTGAAATTATGCTTTGCAATATTTTATTTAGCCTTTGGTGGGCGCCTCTGCTAGTTATACTACCGAGAACATAAACTACTTAAAAAAGTAATGAATGCCTGTGTTTATTTGGATATGTTTTTTAATAACTAAAATAATTTTTGTAAACAGATTTCCCAAAAAATTGGTACAAACGTTTTTTTACCCTAAATCTGCCGACTCACATAAAATTCACCAGTTATCTGTCATGCATTACAACCGAATTGCATGAAATGCATGTCATTTATTTAAAAAAATTTTAAAGCACAAACAAACACAGAAATAGTATAATGTAAATAAAAATGTAATTTATTTTTGTGTTACAAGCAAAATAAAGCAAACAAAGTCTAATCAACGATATTGAATGTTATCTTTCTTCTTTGCTTGGATATTAGTTCAGGTTAGGTGGCCCAGAGCGCTAATAAAAAAAGAAAGTTGTCTGTAGGAAAGTTAGTTTTGGATATATGTCAGAGAAATAAGAAGCAGTGGGCTATACAGAAATAGGGAAATATTAAGAGAAATGAAGAGAAGGGTAGGACCAGCAATTTTAGTTGGAAGATTCTTGATTTTGTAGGAGAGAGAGGAAAGAAGAACGGAAAGGGGTACAAATTTCCTCGTTCTCAGAAATTAATTTTTGTTCTCTCTTCGTATTTATTATAAAGATGAATAAATGGCTGAATAAGAATGCTAAAATTGCTGAAACAAAAAATATTTGTGTGGACAAAACGACAATTCTGAAAGAGAATTCAGAAACAATTGCCCAACTAAACTTACCGTGTTTGGTAATGGTCTAGAGAAGAGAAGAGTCCATCACTGTCTAAAACAATTGATATTTCTAACGAAGCCAGATATCATGCCGACTGCTTTTGTTAGCTTGCATTTTTTTAAAGTTTTGTAGGCCCAGTTGTTAAATTTCAGTATTAATTTATGTAGACAATTCCAGCATCTTGTTTTTTATTTTTTCGTACTACAAAATCAACCTTTCTAGGACAGAGTCAATCACTTAATTTAAAATCAAGCAGTTGCAAGTGACAGTTAATATCGGTAGAGAATACTAAGCTAAAGTTAAAAGCAGTATTTTTTGTGTAAAAATAAAAGCAAATTTTCGTATATTGTTGTTGTTTTCAATACAAAAGTTATCGTACCTAAGGCCTAAGTACAGTTTTGCTTTTTAATTTCTTTTGCTTTTTTTAATTTCAAATTTAATAAAATAAAATCCAATAAACGTCGCACATGTGTGGCTGTCATATTTTATGACAAATTGTCTAAAACAATTTATTCATCATTCTTCATTAAGCGACAGCTAAAAATATCTAATATTTTCCAAGCCTTCTAAACAAAAGTGATTGATTTTGTGTCTTTTTTTCATCTTGAAATTTCAAAAATTTATAAGGCATTGTGTTTCAGTTTTGTAATGTTTATAAATAAACGTAACACGCCTTGTATTTTTTTTTTTTTTTTGTCTATTAGGAAAATAATCTTTTTACTTCTGCTAAAGTAAAACAAAGCAAATAAGTAAAAGAGTGAGAGGTAGATTCTAAAAAAAAAATAACAACAGAAATCCACACCTTAATCTACTTATTTATTTAGTTTTATTTTATAAAGGTTCCTAATCTTCAAGTATGATGACAACTAATGAAAAACTATGAAATCAAGCCATATGTTTGTTATGAAAATAAAAACAAAACTGACAGCCCTTGTGACATATGAAACCATCATGTTACAAATAATGGGATATTAATGATATTGCCATGGCTATAAATAAATTTTTACTTATGACGGCATAGGGATTTAAATAAAAAAACCAATACACTCACACTGTGTTTCAGTTTTAAGTCAGCACACATTTTGCAGAATTTTTTTCGACTCTTTTTTTTGAAAATTAAACTGATTTTGTTAACTTTATAAAATCTTTAATTTCCTGTAAAAATTAGCGAAATCTTGCTTTATTTAAATAAATAATGATTAGCTAATTAGTTAAATAAGTTTTAATTAGATTAAAATGTATTGCATGGTCCTTATGGCAGTCTCATGCTGGTGATGCAAATCGTGAAGAAAAATTTATTTTATAAATTTTGAAAAGCAAAAAAACTAAGCAAATTAATTATAATAAACTAAGAAATAGAACAGTATTGGTTGGCAACAAGGGATATGAGTTTAACGTAAAAATTTATGACATGCCGGTTTCGGAAAGAAATAAATGTAGATTGTGATGGCATTTAACACTGAATATTGCAGAGTATTGAAACTATTGGCAAATAAAAGATCAGGTTACATAACGAAGACACAAGGAGAGAGCAGAACATGTACAATGTCACTGTAATATTTAGTCTAATTTGAAGCCGTTTTTGTTAATTAGGACATCACTATCTGCAACCGTCTGACATGGTGGACAAATCACGAAAGCAAGACCAAATGACTTAATTCTCATTCAAATACTAATTCAAGCTATGACATGTTTGAAGAAAACTAATACATTCACAAAACTACCCAAGACTGTTTGTTATCAATATTTCCCCCGACATTTATGTAGCTTCTTTAGCATAAAATCTAAATAATTTTTTTATAAATATTTAAGTGTTACTAGTTAACTGGTTTATTAAGCAGCTTATGAATTCTTAATAATAATTTTGCACTTACCCTGCACACAAAAGATGATAACAAAATAGAAAATTATAGAAGAAATCATTTTGTTGTTCATGCTGCTATAAATGTTTTTTGTACAATAAGTTTTTGTTGTTGCTTTTGCTATCGATGATAATGCTGATGAGAATAGAACAGCTGGTAGCAGTAAATGGAAGCTAAGTCGTTGAGAGTTTTGTCGTTTGTATTGATTTAGTTGTAGTTGTGGTTGTTGTTGGATTTTTAAACGACAATTTTTACTCGTAGCACAGATGTTTTCATTATTTTTTATAAAATTTCGTATTGACTTCATGTTCATGTTTCTGCTCTTGCTGTATCATTTATAAAAGCTGGACGTACAAATATTTTTTTTTTTTTTTTAATTATTTAGTTGTCAATCCTGGTGTTACAACAACGGTAGCCTTTTATAACTGTTATACCAGTAAATAATAAATGCAATTTGTAAAATGCTTTATAATTTTCTTTTTATTTGATGTTGTAATTTTAAATTACTAGTTTGCTGTTTTGTATTTTTTTTTATCTATTTTGGTTTGATTCATTGAATTCCTGTTAACTTTTTTTTGGTTTTTTTATTTCAAAATATTTTTATGTTTTATTGCCAAATTATAAAAGAAGTTTCAACGAAAAGTTTGTGTTAATAATTTGTGTCTATCGCGCATAATTTTATTTTTATTGATTTAAAATTTCCGTTACGTTTTTTATATATTATTTTTCTTGCTAACAAAAAAATGTTTCAAAAACTTGTTTTATCCTTTTTGTATTCCTTTTTATTATGATTGACTTGATGGTAATCTGAAATGGGAAAAAATTAATAAAAAAATTATTATGATTGAAGAAAAATTATTGAAGCCTTCTTATTTTTTATGTTGCTTTCAAATAAAGTAAGAAAATATTTATCTGGCTACAAAGGTAAGGAAATTTTACTTTAAGAATTTTAAAACAAAATTTTAAATTTTAGCTATAAATGACTATTTAGTCATTATTTTCAAATAAAATATATTTTTTTAAAAAAGGATGCAGATAAGAAAGGATTATCTTTAAGTGATCTGTAAAAAAATTATTATTTTTTTTTTAAATTTTAATTAAAATATTTTTTTTTTTTTGGAAAATTATAATTAAAGGACTTGAGTGTCCTTCTTCTTATAAAAGCGAAATTAATGTTTAAAGCAATTTAAAGTCACACTTATTATTTTTATTCAATTTTGTTTTCATTTTAAGCTAAAATTACATTTCTGAAATAAAGGATATATGGGAAGCAGGCATGTCCTAATGCCAATTGAAAAAAAAATTATCAGACATATAAATGTATACAATTTTACAAATAGTAACAAAGTTTTGCTATATTCTGCTCATAATTCTAGATTTTATGCTAGATTAAAAAAAATTTGGAGTAAATTTTTAAGCATGAGATTAAGGCACAACCTTAACAACAATTTTACTAGAACAAAAGTAACAAAACATTAATTTTAATATAAATTTTGTTGTAAAAATTTAAATTTTTTCATTATTTGTAGCCTTGTTATGGTTTCCAGCTAAACTCTAGTTTAGTTGAAATTTTCAAAGTAACAATTTTGTTTTGTGTTATTATCGCTTAGAACTGTGTGTTAGTGTGGTTAAAAAAAAACTAAAAAAATTACAACTCATCAATAGCAGTTGTAAGCAACTGCAACTTAACTGAGTATTATAATTGAAGATAAATATGTCTAGTTAAATAAGGTTTTACGTAATCCGATACGTTTTTAAGTATTTCAAACATTTTTAAATAATCCAAAATGATTTCTGAGTATTTGGGCGGTAGATTACAAATCTAAATGTGTTCCATCCCGTAATCTCCTTGAGAAATCAACGTATTTATGCATATTTGTATCTACGCTCTTATATCTCTCCTAAACGTGCTTAGAAATATTTAATGACGTAAGTTGTATGTGATAAATATTCCATAAGTACTGAAAAGAAATTTACAAACACTAAATACGTAACGAGTTACTTAAAAACATATTTAACTCGGCATATTTATCTTTACTCACTTCAAAATAAGTAAAAGATCTTAACTAAGATCTCAGCAGGCTTGTAAAGGTAACAATTCTTGATTTTAGCCTTTTTGGAATGTCTGGTGAGAGTAAGGACTGTATTGAGTAGCAAATCAGTGGTCAAATTATGGCATTCGATATCAAACGAAATTTCCGTTTTAATAACATTAAAACTTTACTGCATTATAATCTGACCTTGAGTTTTATTTTCTTAATTATAAAAGGTACTGCCTACTTTATGGAGTGTTTTTAAAGCCTGATTGTAATTGCTTGAGATTAATTTAACTTAACGTTAAAATAATTTTTTTTATAAAAAAAAAAAAAACCAACGAATTTGTGTAGAAAAAGAGAATAAAAGAAAATTACAGCAAGCAAGTATGATAATGATATCGAGTGTTAAAGTGTTGTATTTATGCACTTCAATTGTTTTAATACAAGTTTTTTACTTGTGTTAGCTTATCCTGTTAAACAATGTTGTTTTATATATATAACTGTTTGCTTGCTGAACCATTCCCTTTTTGTTTCTATGTTTTCAACACTTTTAGAATTTTAACAATTTTTATTATATTTTATTTTTTAGCGATTGGAAAAATCAACCAGAATAAACCTTTTGCTTGAAATTTTGTTCCTTTTTTCCGATTTTCTTTTCCTCTACTTTTTTTTTTTTTTTTTTTTTTGTTACAATGTTGTTCCAAGTAATTTCTTTTTTGTAGCTTATCTAGTTCAAGCTACATAGAGTTACTCATGGCTGCTTTTCAATTTCGAAAACTCTTTGCAACATGAATTTTCTTTACAAAGCTTTACATATTTATTAAAAACAGTAACAACAAGAAAGAAAAAAGAAAAGGAGCACAACAAAAGAGAACAAGGAATTTCTGGAAATTTCAATTTCATGTTGCTGTGGAAAGATTATTATTAAACCGTATGGATTTTCTAGGGGTATTTCTGATTCTTTCTAGTTTTTATTTTTATTTTTTGAGGAATAAAATTTTTTTTATTAACATTTAAACGAACTGAGGGCCAGCTTATGGCACAATAACCCACAAGATTGTGCTCATCACACCAGAAAACAAGAAAACAAAACAAAGATATAGAAATCATTGAGATAATAATTGCGATGGGCTGGTAATCCAGCCAAGAAGATGGTGTTAACTATAGATAATAACATTTTAAATATTCATTTTGTAAGTCTCTGTTTTTATATTTCATAATGTTTTATAATTGAAATTATTCTATTCACACATAATTAATTGCCCAAAATTCTTAATAAATTATTTGCAGTTTTCATATTACCAGCGATCAACTCATCTAAAAATTTTATATGAAAAGGTTTTGAGTGTTTTTCATACAAATTTTGTAATATGGAACCAGCACTTCAATTGATTTAAAATAAATTCTTTTTATGTGTTTTTGTTTTTATATTCAAAAACAAACACTATATAAAAACAACACACTATAAAGAAAATAATTTTATTGTTATTTTCAAAGATTTTCTGCAGCCACATTTTAATGCCTTAAAGCAGTTTTCATTATAAAAGTGCAATCCTGTGGAAAATTCTGTAATGAGTTAAAGCACACAAAAATGCAAAAACCCCCTTAAAACTCACGTTTACTAACATAAAAATGAAACTATTTTGCACAGTGAATAAATAAATGAGAAACAAAAAGGAAAGACGAAAATATAAATTTTAAAAGAACAAAAAAAAAAAAAATTAAATTGAAACAAAATGTAATCAAAAGCATAAAGTAAAATGAAAATTATTAAATGATTAAGTAGAAAAGTAAAGCAGAAACAACAACAACAATACCTATATGAATGTGTTTCAAAAATATTATTAAAACGAAGAGTAAAAAAAACAATTTTTTTGTGCTCCCTTTAATGTTCAAATTAAAGAAAATTATTAAGTGGAAAAATACAATTAAATATAAAAATATTCTGTTGAAGGCGGCTGATTCTTATAAAAGTAAAATTTTTAATAAAAAATATATAATTTTTGAAAGCTTGTAGTTGTTACTTAAATAATTTTAGGATTATAAAATTCCTTAAAATACAAAAGTAAACAAAAAAAAAAATAAAAAAGCTTGAATTTCTTTTCATTAAAAATTAAATTATTATGTTCACAAAAAAATAAAATAATTTGTTTGGCTTCAGAGCGTGTTATTGTGATGATAGTTGAGTTAGTTAAATGTTCAGCAAAGCTTTGAACGAACATTTAAGTTACTTTGCTAAAAACAAGTACGAACAAAAAAAGAATATTTTAAGTTAGTAAAAACAGTCACATAAATCTGCATACAAAATCTTTGAAACAATATTTTAAACGTCACTGTCAATATCAGGTAAGCCATAACACGTTTAAGTAAAGTTTTGTCTTCAATACATAAATTCTATATATAGATTCGAGGCTTAGCTTGAAGTTGTTTACGAAACAATTTCTGCAGCAATTACGGTCAATGTCACTGTCAATATTAATGACAATTCAATGTTCATATCAATGTCAATGTTTATTCTAATATTAGTTAATTTCAACATTAAGTGAATAATAATGTCATGTCATGCCATGTCAATCTGTAATCAAAGTTAAGTTAATCTCATGATCATATTTACTTCAAGACAATATCTTGCCTATATCATGCTAATTTTATTACAAAATATCAATGCCATGTCATGTCGCATTAGATTAATTAATTAAGTGTCAATGTTAAATTTAATGTTTAAAATCTATGTCGATATTAATATTAAGTCCATATGTTCACGTAAATGATAATTTTTATGGCAATGCCAATGTTAATGTACATGTAAATGTTAATGTTCATGCAAATTAATAATGTCAATGTCAATGTGAATGTTCATATCAATGTTAATGTTCATGTCAATGTGAATGTTCATGTCAATATTAATGTTCATGTCAATGTGAATGTTCATATCAATGTCTATGTTAATGTTCATGTCTATGTTAATGTTAATGTTAATGTTAATGTTAATGTTAATGTTAATGTTAATGTTAATGTTAATGTTAATGTTAATGTTAATGTTAATGTTAATGTTAATGTTAATGTTAATGTTAATGTTAATGTTAATGTTAATGTTAATGTTAATGTTAATGTTAATGTTAATGTTAATGTTAATGTTAATGTTAATGTTAATGTTAATGTTAATGTTAATGTTAATGTTAATGTTAATGTTAATGTTAATGTTAATGTTAATGTTAATGTTAATGTTAATGTTAATGTTAATGTTAATGTTAATGTTAATGTTAATGTTAATGTTAATGTTAATGTTAATGTTAATGTCAATGTCAATGTTAATGTTAATGTTAATGTTAATGTCTATGTCTATGTTAATGTTCATGTCAATGTTAATGTTAATGTTAATGTTAATGTCTATGTCTATGTTAATGTTCATGTCAATGTTAATGTTAATGTCTATGTTAATGTTCATGTCAATGTTAATGTCAACGTTAATATATTTTCAATGTCGGTATTAATCTAAGAGGCAAATGACAATTAATGTTAAAGGCCGTAATACTTACACTAAAGTGAATTGAACCGGGTTGAGTGAAAGAAAAATATATGGTCACTTTAGCAGGTTTAAGTACAATATTGTTCGTAAAGTTCTCATTATCCCATGCTTAATATAGAGTTTTAACTTGAATTATTTTACAATTACTTGACTTGCTTTCTTACTACTTTAACTTCAAAAAATATGCATCTCACTCGCAAAATTTATCAAATATGCCGCCTGCTTTTATATACAAAAGCAAAAACTCAACATCTCTATGTTAACTTTGAAAAAATAAAATAAAAAAAAGAACACACCTATAAAATCACACTGAAGTACTTCAACACTTCGTTTTGATATTTACATGAGCAAAAAGGCGATAAGAGCTAAGCGACTGCATACACATACATAAGTTTAAGAAAAGAAAACCTCTTCATCATCATCGTATACAAATTATTATTTTATAAAAAAGAATACATTCCCCATAAAACTTTCCCAGACACCGCCACCGCAACAGCCAGTAGAAAAAACAATGTTAAATATTATGAAGCAAAAAGTAGAGAAAAAAATTATACACTCACTTGAAAAGCCAAAAAAAGAAAGAATGTATTCTTGTAAGCATGCACATAGATAAATATGTATGCAAGTGTAAGAGTGTGTATTTTAATATCTGAATATGTATTGCAGAACATTCTTAAAATTGCTCATATAATCATGTGTGGCTTTCATGCTTTTTGCATATTTTTTTTTTTTAATTTTGTTTAATATGCATATCCTTGATAAAGAATTGCATTTTCAATGGTCCTCTTTGGTAAGCCTTTTTATTTCTTGTTGTTCAACTACTCAACCAGCATCGTTACGCTGATGATGACAAACGTTCAAGTGCAATTTCTCGTTTTATTTATTTTTTTTTTCTACTCACATGAGTGTAATAATGATGACGAAGTTCCCTTTGAATACTAAAAAGTAAAAGAAACAAGCAAACAAACAAACACCTTTTGCTTTATAATAAACGTATTAACTTTTTAACCGCTTTACGTGCTAAACGTGTTTGTTTTCTTTGAAATTTTGCTCATAAAATAGAGGTTTCTAAAAAAATAAGTGGAAAATTCTATGACTTGTACAATAAAAACAAATAGGGAGTGTAAAATATATGAGGCTATAAAAAAAAAGGAACAATAAGTCCTTGTTAGAGAAACCAGCATGCAGTGGGTTGTAGAAACAAAATGCTTTTTATTAAGAAAACTTTCCACTAGCAAATAAGCAAGTTTTAATTGAATTGCCAACTACTTAACTTTAAATTGAATACGCAGTGATCTCAAAAGAGGACTGCATTAAAATACAGATTTGCCACCATTTTTGTTTGGTAAAAAAAAAATGAAAAATTTTAAACAAAAATTATAGTCGAAATATTAAATTTGTCTTTTCCCTAAAAATACATTTTGTGTTTGATAGAAAAAACAATAAATAATTAGAGAGAGAGTTTATTAGACAAGACGGTCTTCCAGGGCAGGACACGGGCAGAGAAGGTGTTCTACAGTCTCCTCCTCTTTCTCCTCTTGACAACTTCTACAGTAGTCGTTTGATGGAAAACCCATTCTACTTGTATTTTTGCCAAAATTGCCGTGGCTTGTTACTACAGCCACCACACTTCTCAACTGAGCCTTGACCAGATCATCCTTGCCGTATTGTACGTCTATTCGTATCTCAACCTGGACTGTGCTCTTCGCAAAAATATGTTCTCGATTTGCTGTTTAGAGACCGAAAAAGGGATACCGCAGGGCGGATTGGCATTCTGCTCGTGCAGCCTCGACCCTTCCCTTGCCAAGTCATCTGCCCTACAGTTCCTTACTGTGGTCTCATGTCGGGTGACCACCGAATACCCCACCATCCTATTTAAGGAAAACCCGCATTCCCGGATCAGATTTATGTCGAATAGACACCCACCAAGAACCTGGTTGGTTTGCGTGGCGGCCTATCGGCTGTTAATTAGAGTCGCAAGACTTCTTTTTGAACCACCTACTGGCCAAGACTATTTAGCCGTAAAGTAACTTAAATCCACCCTGTGACCACCAAGGACCTAATTGTAGACCGACTGCTGGTATAAGTGCGAATATTCCTGCCAGTCTGCTGCTTGATTTATCTCCATTAATTCAAATAGCAGAACGCTGCATTGATCAGGTAGTCTGAATGATATACTAATTTCAGACTCCACCAACAACTCCAAAACTACTCTCATTAGAAATATGACAAGTAACTTAAAAAAAAAGTTTCTCTTAACTGCACGCATTAATAGATGTCAGTGAGAAGTTTTTAGAATTAGCGTGAAAGCGCATTCCCATTTTATTGCTCTAGTCCATGTAGCAAAGACGAAGAAAGAGAATAACATATAATGCGCCACTCTAATGATATAATTGGCAAACATTCTTGTTACTCAAGGTATCACTACTTACAATCGTCTGATGTGGCAAGCAAATCTTCCAAGAAGTATTTTAAATTTATGATGAGCACTAGGATTAAGGGATATTTGTGGTATCACCATTTGACTAGTTCCTGCTCCTCTCTATTCGTAAATACTTAAAATTCATAAATTAACTGTCTCTGCTTTTTCGTTGATTTTTTCCTTAAGATATGCTACCTTTTTTATATAATTTTCTTTTAGCTACAAAACCCTTCATTCAATGATTTTCTTGAAATGTCTTATTTAACTATTTTTTTAATTATTTAAAAACAAGTCATTTTCCTTATTGTGTTTTTGATTTTTGTTTTTTTTTTTGTACCAAATGATTTTTCGTTAGACTTTGAGGAGGTAAATAAAAGAAATGAACTGTCTGCTGCCAGAAGGAAACAATAAAAAAAAAACTGAAAAACATTATGAGCTGGACAAACAAATACAAAAAATCATGTAGTTTTGTGGACGTTTAATTTCAAGTGAATAACCCTGATTTTTTTTTCTTTCTCCCGATTTCTTTTTTTCATTTCAATGGTTTTCCTTAAGCGACCATTTGCAACCTCTTGAAAACGTGTTTAAGACTATAATTTTTTGTTTGTTTTATTTATAAGCATTTTCCAGTTTTTTGTTTTATTTTTTTAAGGCATTTTTTTCACACTGTAGTTATTGTTGTGCTTTTTCCGATTTATTTTTATATTTATTTTATTCTTTTTTGTGTGTTTTTGTTTGGCTTTAACTGTGATTGTTTCATTTGTTTTTTGTGCTTTTAAGTATTTGGTTTGTTTAACATGGGCTTTCATGTAAAAGATTTTTTTTTTTTTTTTTTTTGTTAAAGAAACTTAACTTATTTTGGTATAGTTTCATTTGATTTATTTTAGTTGGTTAAAATTTATTGATCGTAGCTTTTTACGGATTTTCGTTTTTTTTTTTTTTTTTTTTTTTTTTTTTATAATTCATGTAGCAAAAATATCCCAAAAATAATAAGAAAAGAAAAACAAACAAAAAAGTTTATTCCAAAAAATTTTTAAATGCTTCACTTAAACTGAATTGCTGAAAAATCACTCAAAAAAAATAAACCCTTTTTTAATTCTTACTGATACGGAGTGGATGTTTAATGACCAAAAGAGTGTCAATTGATCTCTATGTAAGATTCATTGAAACGGAATATATATATATATATGCTTCACTGACACACTAAGTGAGTGATAAGTGACCCAAATACTGTCAATTATTAAATTTTTGTTCTTTTTACATTAAGTATACTTTTGCCTTAAAATAAATGCATAATGAACAACATCACTCATATATCCATTCAAAACACCAAAAGAATATACTACTAACTCTTTTGCAAATTGTACTACTACTAAATGGAAAACAAATTACAAATATGATGCCAATTTCATTACTCAACTGGTATTGTGAGTCATACAAAAATTTTACAAGCCCAAATTTTTAAGCTAAATTATTATAAAAATTTTTGTATTGTTGCTGTTTTACTAGAAAGATTTTAGGTTAAGATATGAATTAATGTTCTGTTTAAAATTTTACTTTAACTGAAACAAGAATTTTTTTTTTTAATTTTTTATAAAATCTATAATCATTAACATAATACAGCAAAACTCTGTCACTACTTGTAAAACTATAGCATTTATATGTCTATTAAATATTTTTGAGCTTGGCATTAGGATAGGCCTGCCGCCCGTATATCCTTTATTTTAGAAATGTAATTTTAGCTGAAATTAAAAACAATTTTTAAATAAAAATGTTAATTTTGGTCTAGAATTACTTTAATAATTATTTTCAGTTTTCTTAAACCAAGGACTCTCATGTCCTTCAAGTCTTTCTTAAAAAAAAAAAAAAATTAAAAAATTTATTTTAGCTAAATTGACTGATACTGAAGTGGCAACGAATGTCAGTTATACAACTTGCACATTTCAGTGATATCAGTATCGACTATGATCGCACCGCAATTTCACTGATATAGAACTGGTAACGAGTAAACAAATTTGTGTTAATTGACTCTGTGGTATATGTGACTGATACCATATGTGTGAAAAAATTACCAAATAGTGTACGTATAGCTGTTGGTACAATAATAGAAGAATTGACTTCTTTTTACCACTTTTTACTTAAATCAAATTGTTACAAAATCATAAAATCAGTGTCAATTGATTTGATTGGTAACGAAATTGACTTTTTTCTTATTTTCTCTTCTATTACTTGATTTTACACTTTTACTTTGCCTTTTCTCTCTTCCTTTTTTTTCCAAAGAGACTATGTGGTAAGACTTAGATTAGCTTCCCATACTATCTTGTTTTTGTTCAACTTAATCAAACTAAGCTAATGAACTGATAACAAATTACTAAAATTGATTTCTTTTTAAGCGAATATGTTTTAAACTGAATGTAAGAGGACCTTAAACAGCAAGCATGCCGCAGCAGATTCTATCCTATAGCTTCCTTCATTCACTTCTCGTCATTTTTTTTTAGTTTATTATTTTCTTATTAAAAACTTTTAACTGTTTATTTTATGGGCTTTTATATGGCCCCACCATAATTACCAGCAAAAGAAGAAGTAGAGTAGCGTGCCTGTAATCAGTTTCTTTTTATATTTGAGTTGCTTAATGTGGGTATTATTATTCACTTAAATTTTATTACAAACCTTTTAATTTACTTTTTCTTTATGTATTTAAAAAAAAAATATTTCTGTTGAAATATAATTTCCGCTGAAAGAGCTTAAATTCAAATGTAATGAATATGCACATTAAGCACTAGGATTACCACGAAAAAGTTTCACATGAGAGGCTTAAGGTTAATAAACTTATGACAGGAACAAGAAGAGGCTAAAAAACAAAATTCCTAAATGAAGATGAATTAAAAGGAAATTCATGTCATATAATCCTTTAAGAAATAAATAAAAATGTGTTGAGAGTTTCTTCTAAAATAACACAATTTCAATAATCCTCTTTTTGCTTTTTAAAGAAAGTAAAAACAAAATCTTTTGTTTATGCTATTAATTAATGAATTAAAATAAATACGAGTTGAAACATTTAATAACACAAAATTAAATAGAAATTTAATTATTAACAGCTGCAAGTGGGTGACTACTTCCCACCATGACTCAGGTGATTTTATTTTTATAATTAAACCCTAAAGAAAATTAAGTTTAATTTATTAAGACCTAAAAAAACCATTATTTGAATTTAAAAAGACATAAATAATTTTTTTTAAGTTAAAAAATCACTAAAATAAAAATATTTAGTTTTTAGCTGAAAATTACTTTTTTATTTTATTTTCTTGCTCCTTAACCCCTGTCCTCAGCTCTCAAAATGTATCATTGTCAAATTATCACTTTCATTAACACCTTTTTTGTGGAAAACATGTATTTTTTTAAGTTAACTAAAACTTAAAAAAAGAAGCAGAACAAGGGACATAATGTAAAAAAAAAAAATAATTTTTTTCTGCTCCTAAAACCAACAACACTTAATTTACTATAAATCTGGCAAAATCTTTGTTTTGTTCATTTATTTATTTAGTTTCTCTTTTTTTATTTTGCAATCCATTCCTTTTACTACATACAAGGAAAAAAAAGGGACCAGACCCCTTTTCTGTATTTTATTTTAACCCAAAAGCAAAAGATTTACATGTCATTTTAATACTTAAACAGAGACAAACATTTAAGCATTTAAATTTACACAAATTTCAGGCTGTTATTGTTTGTAAAAGACAAAAAAGGAGGAGCGTGTAAAAAAAAAACGAGACAAATCCTTAAGCAAAAATTAAAAAAACAAAAAAAAAATCAAGCAACATCAGAACTAAATAACATCAAATTACACAAGTAAACAGATTCATTTTTAGTAAGTTATACAAAGAAATCATGCTGTAAGCAAAACTTTTATAAAAAAGGGAAAAAAGCTACTGAAACATATTTAAGAGAGGCAAAAATTTTATACTCAGCAGCCACTAACTACAAGTAAATTGGATTTTTTTTTAAGAAAATTTTGTAAGACTTGAATTATAAATAAAAGCGGAAGCGAGTAACCTGGATGCTGTTAAGTCTGGTATTCATTAAGAATTCAAAGGCTTCTTTGCCAGATTTCTCATTTATGTCAGACGAAAATACCAGAAGGCTCTTATGAATCCAGTGATTTTTGGTGATTATAAATTTCCATTAGGTATAGCAAGTTGGTTACTGCTGTCATATGAAAAATAATTGTAAAGTCTGGTATTCATTAAGAATTCGCAGACTTCTTTGAGCAATTTGTCTACCACATCAGATAGTTGTAAGTAGTGCTGCCCTAAGTAATGAAAACAGGTCTAAATGAGACAATTACACAGCTTACGTTCTGCCTAATACTCCTCGTATATGCCAAGTGCTTCAATACTCTGCAATGGCCAGTCATAAATACCGTAAAAATGCAAATTTATGAACGTATCAGTAAGCCATTTGTTCTTTGGAAAAGGCGCCTGAAAAATTTGTTTCATTGCAACTGCTTTACGTAGATTAGTAGCTCGTGCTCTAGTACAGACCTCTTTTATTTTCAAGACATCGGTAGTCATATTAAGGCATAAGAAACTTCAATGCAATTTTAATGGATATTTTGTTGGATATCGCAGGCCATAACTTGGCTCCAGTATTTATTAGAATTGTTGACGTTGGAAATTCTCTCAAGCTGGGAGTTCTTTTATGCTCACTTTAAAGCACCTGCCAAAGTTCAATGTTATACGGATTCCGTCAGAGACGGAGAAACCTAAGGAGTTGTAGACACACTCAAAAATTTTACATGCCCAGTAAGATCATCTATTCTAAGTAAGTGGATTAAGTTTTCTCTCTCTCTTTCCCTTAGCCTCTTCCTCTCTTTCTCTCTTCCTCAGCCTCACACTGTCTTTCTCTCTCTTATTTTCTCTATCTCTTTTTCTTTCTCTCTCTCCCTCTCTCTATCACTCTTGCTCTCTGCTTCTCTCTCTCTCTTTCTTTCTTGCTCTCTCTATCTTTTTCTCTCTCACTCCCTCTCCCACTCTCTCCTTTTTTCAATCACTTTGGCTCTCTCTATTTCTTTCTCTCTTTCTATTACTCTCTCCCTCTCTCTCTCTTACTCACTCTTCCTCTCCATCTTTTCTTTTTGTCTCTTCCTCTCTCTCTTTCTCTTTCTCTCCCTTTCTCTTTTAATAACTGAAATCTGGTAAGTTTCTTTGCTGTTCTGCAAAAAAAACACCCAGGGTTTAGGTAACAATTGAATTGAAACAGCGCCCCTCAGATTCATAGTCTATTACACTAAACAATTGTATAAGTGGCTGCTACCAAATTGTTGGGGGCTCAAACCTTTTTTTATTAAGGCCTCAGCTTTAAGAGCAAAACAAAAAATAATGTTAAACAAATAAATTCTTGTTACACTTAAAAGACCCTTACACACACTTTAGGCCTTAATCAGCCAACATATTATAACGCTTTAACAAAACATTTACGTTATTTTCAAACACTTTACTTAAGCCAACCAAATAGGAAAAAGGAAGCAGAAATAACACTCCCACCAGACAAGAACAAAAAGAAAAAAAGAAACTCTCAAGGAAACTAAACTAAACTTTGAAAAATTGTAGCCAATAGTTGTACCTTTTCCCATTTTCCTATATGAACGTCTAATTTATAAAAAGTATTTATCCAAAATGAAATATTTGCACTGCTTAAGCAAAACGAATGTAAGTGCGAAGCTTAACATTTCAACGCCAAAATAAAGAAAGAATAAAATGAAACTAAAAAAAACAAAAAACAGGAGAAAAAACATTGAAACGGAAATGTAAAAGAAAAAAATATGTTCACTTCATTTAAGCCTAATTTATAGTGGTGATGTTACAACCAGCAAAAGAAATATTAAAATAGAATGAAAAAATACAAACATGCTGCTCAGCCTTGTAGTACAACTGCAGCCCTTTTTCTTAGAGATGAAAAAAAAAGTCTTAAACTAAAATCAACACAAGCAGTTTAGCGCAGACATACTTTATATACTTAAACTCCTTAATAAATATAAAGGAAAAGTGTGTGTGAGTTGTGCAAAAAGCCTTTTTATATTTAGTTTTTTCTTGTTTAAGAATTTCAAGTGAATTGATAAAAGCAAAAAGAAGCAGAAAACTACAAGACTGTAACGATTTTTCTTAAGTTGTCACTTGTAACACAAGTTTATGCACTCAACGAATTTTTCCGTGCCATTTATTTTGGTAGACAGAAACAACATACACACACACCAACACACATACCCTCACACATATATATACAAACTCATCAGCCCACCTACACTTGCTTGCTACAGAACTTACGTCTATTTGCAAAAGGAATAGAATAAAAAGCATCCTTTTTCGTATTAATAAACTGCCTACATAGATTTACACTCTCTTATTTTCTTAGCCGAAAAAAGTCCTTACACATCTTACACCACCCACCCAATTTATAGCGATAAGTTTAATATGGAAAATGAAGAGAAAAAAAAAACATAAAATTCTTAGAAAAAGAATATTCAAGGCGTTTTAACCAGCTATTAGTGAGAGAGATAAGAAAAGAGGAAAAGAGTAAAGAATTTTAACAAACATTGCAAGATGAATGGCATCAATTAAAAAAAGATTCATTTCTCTGATTTTTTCGTTCATACTCAAAAGACTTTCAAAATTAATCTTGTTGCTGATGAACATATAAAGGCAGTCAGGTAACAAACTAGAAATTTTATTTTATTTTATTAAGCAGACAAGTAGCAGCATAGAAAAGAGAAAGTGGTAGGGAGAGCAACAATAAGTCTTTAAAAATATTTTGAATTTTCTTTTTGGTTCAAAAACTAAGAGAGACAAAAAATGTATATTTTAAATAATTTTATTTTTAATAAAAATGTATAATGCAACAACAAGCAAGCAGTCAGTAATTGCATTTAGTAATTGCTAATCTGCAGCTAAGCGGCCGCGTTAGCTCTGTTATACTGATGGGTCAAAATTGGAAGAGGGCTGTGGCGGAAATTATAGAACCCTGAATCCAAAAAGCAGTTTAATGCAAAGTTTTTTTTGCTAAAGAAGGTTTAAGGTGTTCATCACCAAAAGCCTCAAGTGAATTTTTTGGAATAATTTAGCTTCACAATAACTCCAATAAGGGACTATTTACCAATATGAATAATGAGATCATTTTTGAAATAAAACGCTGACAGCTCTAGACGTTCAGAAACGCCAATAGAAGCCATACATGCTAAATATCTTTCTAAGAAAATATGGCAGACAAAATAAATTATAAACAACGATTAGAGATGGTTTTCAAGCTTTTGAAAATATTTTTACTTTAAGAAATACAAGTCAGTAAACGCAAGAGCTGTATCATAGCATTAACGAGTTCCTTTTCCATAAAATCAATTGGAATTAATTTTTCAAAAACTAGAAAAAGGTAGAGGAAAGAGAAGCTCGATATAAAAATATTTCCAAGTGAATTGAGCCACCTTTTCTCTATATACGGACTAAATATATGAGGGAAACTAAAAAATTTTTTAAAAATAATCCAAAGTAACTTCTTAGTGTTTGCGCAATAGATTAAAAATCTAGACAGCCTTCCCTTTAAAATGATATTATTTAATGGTTCGTTGGGAAGTTGCTAAGATCATTTAGAGCAACAGCACTGGAGTATATGGAAATTTCAAAATAATCCAAAGTAACTTCTGAACAAACCATAAAAGATTGCGATATGGGACATATATCACTTTAAAGAGAAGATCATCTAGACTTGTAATCTACCTAATACTCAGAAGTTACTTTGAACAATTTTTAAATTTTTTTTTTAAATTTCCATATGCCCCAGTGCTGTTGGCTTGAAGAGTTTTTATCGTTTCAAATTTGCCGATCAAAATCAAAAGGAATTTAATCTGTAGATTTTAAAGTTTCTGGTAGTGTTTTAACATTTTCATAAAATTTAGTAGTTTTTATTTTATGATGCAAAACGAAAACTACTAAAATCCTTGAGGACAACAGTAAGGGGGTATATAGAAATTTCAAAAACCTTTAAAAATAGTCCAAAGTAAGTTTTGAGTATTTAGGCACTAGACTACAAACCTAGACAGTCTCCACTTTAAAATGATGTGTGTCCCATTCCACAATCTTTAATGGTTCGTAGGAAAGTTGAAAAAATCACTCAGAGCAACAACACTGGGGTACATGCAAATTTAAAAAAAAAAAAATTTAAAAATAATCCAAAGTAACTTCCGGCCGAACCATAGAAGATTGCAGGATGGGACACATGTCATACTAAAGGAGAGATCGTCTAAATTTCGAATTTACAGTCCAAATACTCTGAAGTTACTGTGGACTATTTTTAAAAATTGTTTGAAATTATCATACCCCCGCTTGTTTTTTTTAGTAGAATATTTTGTAGTTTGAACTTTATCTCTATCTGTAGTAGTTCCGGAGATATAAGAATTTCGATTTTACCCGTTTTTAAATTTTTTTACCCCTTTTATATTAGACATTTCAACAATCAGTTGTTATTCTTCCTACAAAAAGGGACAGGAACCTGCAAACCAAATTTCAAGGCGCTGGGCGATGATGATAAATCAGTCAGTCAGTTAGTCAGTAACGTTATTCTTTTATATGTAAAGATAAACTAACCGTTTTAATAAAAGAAGAAAAAAGGTCAGAGTAACTTATTAATAAATAGATTGATATACAGCTAAAGCAGTCAAGGGATTCATTAAAATTATACTAAACTCTAGACTGAATTATTGATAAGAAATGCTGTGGTATAGTTATCACATTCAATAGATAACGACGTGGCTCATTATCGATGTATTTTAATTAGTATTCTAGTTGTTGTAATCGTTATTTATCGATAAGTGTTAATTTATATCTGGTATTCTATAAAATGCTACTATGATATTGTATTATGATTTTGTCTATACCAATAACGACTCAAAAAAAAAATAAATAAAAAAAAAAGTTGAAGAATGGTTGAAAAAAGTCCTTTCTTTGCAGTAAGTGGTACCATTCCATTTAAGTTTTCTAGTGCAATCAGGGTTTTGACCAGAATTTTTCAAACAATAGACTGTCACATAAGACGTTTTACCCGTTAGAGTTCCAAAAAATCTTGATGTAGCCGACAAATAATTTTTTTTTAGAAATGAAGTAAATCTAACTTCATTCCTTAAATCACATACAGTTGAAAGTTAATTTCAAACCTTTAGAAAAAATAGCAATTAGTTATTTTGAAGGGTTTGATTTCGATGGTTCATACTTTTCATTAGAAGATTAACTTTTTTTCGAAAAAATTTTATCACAAAAATTCAAGACAAAATAAGCCAGCTGAATGAAATACTAGAGATAAACTTTAGTCAACTTAATAAGATATAACAATAGAATTCCAAATCAGTGTCGAAGTGATGACCGACGATAATGAAAAGCGAATTTGAAATATAATAAAAAGAAAACACTGACTAGTTTCGTTTGTTTCAGCAATTACAAAAGTAACCGCAACACTTACCGTGTGTTTTTATCAGCGATGTGAAGATGCAGTATGAGCTACAAATAATTACTAATTTTGTGAGAAGGCTTAGCTTATGTGAGTTGGGAGTTGGACTGCACAATAGATCTTACAGGTCAAGTTGCATAAGAGTTAAAACACTCTCTTTAGGCTAAAACAAATTTTAAGTAAAGGATAAAAGCACTTGTTTTTGTCTTTTGTTTAAGTTGGATGTGGGTGTCATGCAAGGCTAGTAGATTTAGGTCACTTTGCTACTACAAAGTCTTAGCGAGTAGGTAGTTCAAAACGGAATCTTGCAATTCTAATTGCAGGCCGTTAGGCCGCCAATTAAGCCAACCAATGCAAGGCTGGTTGACGAAGGGATTTTTTTTTTATTTTAATTTGTTCATAACACAAAAACATACTAAATTCAAACATTGTTGGCAAATATATAAAACAAAAATTACCGATTGTAAAATACTGGAAGGTTGCAAAAATTAAAAAATTTTTATTTTTATGTTTACTCGATTGCCAAAGTTTTCTGTAACTGTGATTGCTTGTATGTATGTGTTTGTTTTAAAACATAAAAAATTCATTAAACAAAAAATTATTTGGCACTAAAATAAAAAAAGTTTTAATATTTTGTTTTTATTGCCACTTATTCGTTCGTCGGTTGGTTTTTTTATTTATTTTGGTGTTAAGCTTAACAAGTAAAAAAGCCAATTGGCAACAAAGTATAAAAATTGCTCAAGCAAGATAAAACTCCTTTCTACTTAAAAAACCTAAAAAAAACATGTAGATCCTGTGATTGAAATTTTTTCTAAGAAAAAAGAAAACACGTGCTTTAACTGCAAAATGTTAGTCATACAAAAGTCTTAAAAAGTGATAAGAAACAAAACAACACAGGACTTTTGAAAATACACAACATTTTTATTTAATGTGTGTTCATGTATGCCTGCACTTTGTATTAATATTGACCATTTTGCTAGAAGAGTTTCTGCAACAAAAAATCTCTACTCTTCTGTTATTAACTTTTTTTATCTCAGCTTTAATAAATGCCAAAATATAAAAATAGAAAAGAAAAGTAAAAGGAAAGGCTAGTAAAGAACATAAGTATGTCCTTAAGCTGAGAATACCAATAACTCATTGAATAGCAATATTCATAACAATAGTTGTGAATAAAAAAAAAAAAAAAGAATTAGCAAATACAACAAGCACTACAACAATGTGTATGTTTGGCTTTACTTGGCCTTATTAATGTGTAAGCGTTTCTTGCTCCCTCTTTTTTTCTCTCTTTCTGTTTTTTGGTATAGCTCATATTGGAAAACTAACTGTTGTGGTAGTTCTTTTGAAAATTTACTGGTGCGTGCTGCTAAACGATAAATTATCTTAGACATAGTGTAAAAAGAAAGAAAGAAATTCATAAAACGTTTTCACTATTGAATTATGTTTTTTGTATGTGTGTGGGTGTCGTCTCGCTTAATAATAAGAATAATTTGAAAATGATAAAAATTACAAAATAATATAATGAAACTAGCGAAACGTGTTAGAATGATAAATTTTTATTTTGCTCTAGCTAACAAGCAAACAAGATGAAAAATTAAATTTGTGGCCTTCTAAATTAAATGGTAGAGAAGAGAGGGATAATATACTCTATAAATCAGTAGTAAATCATATTTAAACGTAATAAATAGCTGCCTACTTTAGCCAGTAAGTTAAGTTATTTTTTTTAAAGAGCAGTTTTAGAAAATTACACAAAATATTAATTTGTCAAAAATAAGTTTTTGTTTCTCAAGCAAATAATTTTTAGTTTTCGCATTTTTAAAATAACAAAACTTTTCTAATGAAACAAATGAAAAAAAAATTTATCTTTTGGTCACCAAAAATTTTAATCTTTTTGTTCTTTTATTAAATGACTAGATTTTTCAAACTTGAAGTTGGATTATAAATTTTTATTTTTATATTGATATTTAGATTAAATTTTCTATAGCTTCTTCAAGATAAGCTATAGTCGTGTAGTTGCAAAAATCATTAGTACAAAGTGTCCGCCGGGAAGGTATACTATTTTGTTTGTTAATAATTTTTGATTAAATAAAAGAGAATGGATTTTATATTGATAAATATTTTATTTAATGTTGGCAATTTGTTTGCATAAGCCTTGCCGTTCAGATATCCCCACAAAAAGAAGTCCGGAGCAGTCAAATCAGGCGACCGTGGAGGCCAATCAACATCACCATTTCTTGAAATAACGTAACTTTCTCATCGTCACAGTAATCGATAATTGATTTTTGTAAAATGTTTTAACGATTAAAACACGTTGGCTTATCGAATATTTTTCCAAAATACTACTTCACGACTGCCAAATATGAACTGTCAAGACTAATGTTTACCAAAATGGCGGCAAAAAATAGTATACCTTCCCGGCGGACACCCTCTATTTCACAATCTTTAAATATATTTTCTTTAATGATTTTTTTTAAGAGCCTTCTTGTAACATAACTCTAGAATAAACATAATTAGCTTTTACACACAAAAAAATAAACATTGTAGCCAACAGTAGATTAAACATAAATATGCAACATATATACACAAAACATACACACAGAATTACATAGTCAGCAAATAATTTGAATCTTACAAAATTAAGGCTCAACTCTTATCCAATCTTAAATAGCTTTCAAAGAAAGTATTCTATTTTATAAAGCAATATAACAAAAAAAAAAAAAAAATTAGTTATGAATTTAATTTATAGTTATACAATTTTTTTTTTAAAGTTATTTAGAGGAAAAGTCATACACAAAATTATTTTAATTTAAATATTAATAAATCTTTTGATTTTTAAAAATTAACAAAAAATAGAAAAAAATTTGGGATTTACTGGTTTTGCTATTTATTCTTATTTAAGCCTTATTTTCAAGTTAAGCTTCAAATTAAATAAAATAAATTTAAAATTTTTCATAAAAATATTTTTTTTTTTAAACTAACATTTTAAATTTATGGCTTACAATTTATAAAATCATGCTGTTAAGCTATCTGCTAAATTTCTTATCAATCAATGCAAGAATCTGCCAGCCTTCCATATATCCTTTATTTTTCGCACTAGATTTTAGCTGCAAATTTCATCTTGAGCTAAAAAAAATTGTAAAATAGTTTCTGAATAATAATTTGTACTAAATTTTTTTTCTAACAACCACTTTTAAGGTATCTTTTATTAAAAAAATTTATATTTTTTTAATAAAACGTGACTATTACTTGAGCTGAGGTTTTTTTATTAATGGATTTTTATTTACTTTAATTTTTAAGGCTAAATTTTAAAAATCTTTAAAAAAAAATTTAACTAAAATTTACAATTTTTCAAAAAAAAAACTAAATATTTTTTTTCTGAATTGACAATTGAAATTTTTGGCTTACAATTTATAAAATAATGCTGGTAAGTTGTGTATTGAATTTTTTTGCAATCTATGCAAGAGTCTGCTAGCCTTCCATATATCCTTTATTTCCAAAATTAAATTTTGAGTGAAAGTTTTATCTTGAGCCAAAGGAAATTAATAAATACTTTTAGAATAATAATTTTTATTGCTTTGACCTGCCATTTATGTATCCTTACTTTAGAAATAAGTGAAATTTATGAGAATTTTACTGTTGATATTTTTTTAAGGTATGTACTTTCAAAATATCTAATAAAAATTTATGCAACTTAATTACGAATATTAACCGGTAATTTTTTTCTAAAGAAAATTACAAAAAAAAAATATGGATTTTTTATGTTAAAAAAAGGGAGGAATTTTATTAAAATTAGAGGGAAGGAAAAGAAAACAAAAAGCTTTATTCGAATTTTTATGCCCAATTGTGATAATAAATTCAAAAAAAAAATTTTTTAAGAGGATTTTAAAATTGTTTCTAGATAATTTTTAGTATTTAAATTCAAATCTTTAGTTTGATCTTCTAATTTGGCTGTAGTTACTGAGAGCGACTTATTTATATGAATGCTAACTTAAACCGGTTTGTTATAATTGATTAAAAACAAAACTCAAAATTCTGTAGAGAAATTTGCTTTTAGTGATTTTATAAGATTTTTAAATCTCTTTGATAGTTTCAGAAACAGAAATTACAACCAAAAAAAAAAATTATATTTTTAACAAAACTTGAAAATTGTTCATTTTTAAAAAATGATTAAAAACAGAAATGCAAAGAATAAAGGCTGTTTTTTCTATTAGCATAAAGCCTTAAGAGTTTCAAACAAAATGTGCTTTACTTTTTTTAATCTAATAACAACTTTTGATTTTATGCACAATTTATGATTTTCTCCAAACATTTTTGTTAAGGATTTCTTTAGTCAAAAGCCATAATCAAAGTATTTGTTTTTTTATGCTTAATTAAACAATTTTCTCAATTTTAAATGGCAGTTGTGATTTCCTTTGCTAAATTTTATTTATCAAGTTGAAGAATGTAAAAGTTAAATTTGTTTTCTACAGCAATAGACAGACAGAGTTACATGACAAGTGTTTGCTGGCTGTATGTTAAAAAGAAATGTCGGTTAATGGAGTTGATGTGCATACTCACACTTTATCATTTTATTTACCCGCACTAATAACCATGTAAAAACAGAGTGTATGTGTTTTGCAATTTACAACTGGCTTACAAGGAATTCAATCAATGTAAGATACCAAAATATTTATAAATACTCGTACACATGTAGAAATTTTAACCAACAAGAAGCACAATTTGCAGAAAGGTTAAGTGAAGTGTGAAGCACAAAAAAAAGACAAGAAATAAAAAAGAATTCTTTCAGTTTATTGGCATATTCTGGCGTTAAGAATTGTAGCACGAGAAATGGGAGGTGTTAAAAGGAAAATCGTGTGTTTTGTTTGTTTATTTTTCTTTGAAAATATTAATGACACGGAAACACTTTATTAGTTTCATATTCAAGAGTCGTTTTCACAAAAAATATAAGATTAGAAAAAAGAATTAAAGGATTTCATTTTTTATAAAAAAAAAAAAGAAATTGTTCAAAGTACCCAGTCTGCAACAAGAAAATACAAACTTACAAAAACGTATGCATAAATAAAGGATAAGTTTAATATAAAAGTCTTAAGACTTAAAACATATGCTGGCTTATTTTCTTGTATTCAGTATTTTTGGAATGAATGACACAACTTGTTTATTTTTTTAAAAAACAATTTTTACTTGTTTTATAAACTCAAGTCTCTAATGTGTGAATTTAATTTATAGCAAGCAAATGCTTTTTATTTTCATTACGTACATGGGACAAATACAAAAAGTTAAACACTTTTTTGTTAAACAAAAAAAAAATAAATAAAAAAAAAAAATATCCCCCTATAAAAACGCAATAATGACACAGCAAATAATAATCGCTAAGAGCCCCAAAGCAAAATAAAAATAAAAAAAAATAAAAGCAAGGGATGAGCTGAAGTTAAGGTTATGCTTGTTACCACACACAATAAAGTTATCAACAAACATGTGAGTACCCAGAGCAATAGTGTTGTTAAAACCGAGTACCATAATGCCATTTTTCTATATAAAAAAACATTATTTTCTGTTATTTGTTGGCTGTACACATTTTTGTTTTACAAAGGATTTTTTTTTTAAATTTGACACATATAGCGATATATGCCCACTTTTCAATGATTTTCATTCGCCACTGTTCATAAAGCTCATAGGCCCGCACTTAATTTAAGCCTGAAATTATGCTATTATTTTATTTATCACTAATAATACCAGCAAGGGCATGCGCCACTTTATAAAGTAGTGAATTTTTTCAAGCCCTTAAAAGTTTTTTTGTGAACGAATCACCATATACTTTTTTAACCAGCCACGCCCATTTTTATGCCACCTTTTTAACGAGTGGCCAATGTTTAAAAAGATGTTAGTTAACTTTGGTTGGCGCCTCTGATAATAATAGTGAATGGCTGTATTTATTTGGATGGTTTTTTAACAACTAAAATTTTATTTGTAAATCGATTTTTCTACAAATTGATACATACGCTCGCTAAGGATACAGCAATAACATCTAGTTATTAATTATAAAAATACTTTATTTATTACAAAAGGCTTAATAAGCCGATTTTGTAATTAAAATTTAATTATTATAAAAAAAATTTGTTCTTCTCTTTAATCTAAAACGAAATCACCGCACTCGACACCGCATAAAAACTATCGTAATTTTAATGTTTTTGTATGAAGAAATTTGAAAATTACGATACGAATTGCTCAATATTGATTGCGATGATTGGGGCCTTGTAAACATTAAAGGTTTCCTCGATATGATAGTAAATTCTCTATATATCTGTTAAGCAAAAATAGCCAGAATATTTCTAGACCGGGAGCTGCGACTGCTTTTCAACATAAACTTTTCTAGCTGCCGAGCACCTTCTTTGTGAGTGCCCAAGTCTTCTGGCTTAGAGAGACAAAGTTATCGGCTGACATTTTATGGACGGCCTACCTGGGTTATCGGGAATAGTTATAAAAATTTTTTTAAGGGCACAAGGTATGTCAGTCAGATCATTTTATTTTTCGTTGTCTGAGCAACTCAACACGTAATCTTGATAGCCGTCTAGCCGTCCTGAAAACCCACCAACCAGACATCAGTAACATTTTATATTAACAAGTGCTTGGAAATCATTTAAGGTATGCTTGGGCATAGCTCTATTATTTAATATGATTTAGTAAATTTTTAAAAGCTTCATAAGCCCATTAGAATTGCTTTTTGAAAAACCAATTCAAGTATGTTTATTTTTTTTTATAAAAATCCAGCCGCTACTAATTTAAACATCACTGTACTCTAGTGCAAATCCTAGTTATAATAAATTTATATATACAATTTTGTTATATGAAAATAATGTTTGCGTTTTCATGTGTGTAAGAAAATATTGTAAATTGGCTGTTTGTTTTCTACTCTCACTCTTGTCTTTTCTTTCTCATTTTTTCTCACCCTCTTGCTACTAAAATGATACACATTTCCTTTAGTGCATAACATGCATGCAAGTAGTAGTAGATTTTATTTCCGTTTCCTATTTTGCTATTAAAAATATTTTTTTTATGTGAATAGTTTAGCTCCACATAAAAAAAAAAAAAAAATAAATAAATAAAAAAAAAATAAAATAAAAGAAGAAAGAAAGAAAATATTTTGTGTTCAGAGTTTGCACAGCGCTAGAAATAGTAATTTTATTTGGCAAATATGTATTCAGTTTATAAGTAAAATATCTTTTCTAGAATTAAGCTAATGGAAAAGTTTTGATATGCTTGAAATGAATTTGTTAGTTATGGCCAGTTGCTGTTTATTTAATAGAGTTAGTGGTGGTGGTTAGTGGTCTTAGAAATATTTAACTAAATGATTAATGTTGCTGGGAAAGAATTTATTATGAAACAAAAGTTTATAAATAAATTTTTATTAAATTAAAAAAATAATAAAAACTTGAAATAGAAATTATGAAAAAAATGTTATACAAATATTTCACAACAACACAAGAGGACCTAAATTCTATTTTAATTTTTCTTTGCCTACAAGACTATTATACCGCAAGCTATTCTCTATAAAATTTATTTTATTCATTCTACAAAAAAAAAAAAAAACCCATTCATAAAAAAGTTTATTTTTTATTTTAATAAAAATCAAACTATCATAAAATACTTTATAACAATTTCAGAAAAATTCTAGTGAGTCTCTTTTGCAAATTTAAGATTAAATGCTTAAAGAATACTCTTACCTTCCTTATATCCATTATAGATATTATAGAATTTTTGCTGCAATTATTATCAAAAACTAGTAAGCATGAGTAGTTTGTTTCGAAAATAGCTCAATAATTTCTTTTTAGAATTTCTCCACAATATTTTCAGATATCCTTAATATAAAAGTTATTTACTTTTGCTTGTAATTATAAAAAAAAATTTAGCACCAAGCTAAGAAATTATACTCTAACTGTATTATTAAGTCTGAAGTAAATTTTTTACTTAACTGACAAAAATATTTCACACATTTTTCAATTAAAAAGATTTCTTTTTATTTCAATATAAAAAATACAATAGCTATTATAAAAGTAATTTATAATTTTGAGGGGTATAAACTAAACTATAAGAGTTTCTATATATTTAAAGGATAAATAAATTATATAATTACAACTGCAATTATCCTTAGATTGCATTAAAACCTAGGGAAAGGTTGTAGAATTACTTTTGTAACAAATATAGGAAATTTCAGATTAATTGCTTCAAGAATATGAGTACCTACCATATATCCTTTATTTAAAAAAATTTAATTTTTGTTAAAAAGGGTATTATATACCCAGATAAGAGATAACTGCTAACTTTAAAATTTTGCCTTGAATATCAGTGAAGTGAGTTCATATATATTGTAATCTTCCTTGTATCCTTTATATCAAAAGTTTTATTTTTTGCTGTTATTTTGGGAAAATGGTAAGTAATTATTTAATAACTACTTCTTAGCTTTTAATGTGTAGAGCTGGAATAATTTCTTATAAATCGAAGTGAGGACACAAGCATGTTCCACATATCCTTTTACTTAGAAATTAAATTTTCCATATAACTATTTGAATTTAAATGCTAGTTTTAAAACCATCCCCATCATTTAAAGCTTTTTAACAATTGATTGAAAGAAAATATTTTCTTTTCATTTATTCTTTTTTTAATTGAATAGAATTTTAAACTATTTAAACATTTAAATGATAAAACTTTTAAACTTAAGAAAGCAAGTATATGTTTCAGTTGCTGGAAAACATTGTGGCAAAGTCTACAAAGCAGCAATGCCTTTTTTGTTATTGCTGTTAAGTTGTTTTGTATTATAATCATAAATATTTGCTACTTTAAACTCCTGTTTAGTAAAGGTGTTAACTAAAAATATTTCTATTTTTTTCTTTGCTGTCGTTGTTGTTGTACACTCTAGTACCAAGCACATCACCTGCTGGCTTGAAACTATTTTATTGTGAAAGTTGCAATAATAAAAAAGCACATACAAATAGAGGACTTTGTTTTAATACTATTTTAACAAATTTTTTTATAACTCCTTAGAGCTTAAAATTTTTATAACAATTTTTTTATTAAACAAAAAAAAACTAAATACTTTTTGTGGGTAACAAAATTATGTTATTTTTTAAGTGGATTTTTTATATTTAAATTTTGTTTTATTAGTTTCGAGTTTTTTCTATGGGTAGTGCAAGTAGCACAGGTGCAAGTATTGGTGTTGGTGTTAATATAGTCACCTAGGCGTCATATCCTGTGAATCCTTTTACAGTTATATTTTTTATGCTACCGAATTTTATTTAATTTTTTTTTTGCTGCCTGCTTATTTTATGAAGTTTATGGTGCCTTGCTGAGATTTTCATAAACAACCTTTTGTTTAACGGCGGCATTTAAATAACATTATTGTGCTTGTTATTGTTAGGGCCCGAAATACAAATTTTTATTAAGTTTACATTTAGGACTTTAACAATTCAGTGGCGGTTTTTATTTTAACATAAAAAATCTTTTTAATATCTCTTTCCTTTTTTCTTTATCTTTTTGTTTGTTTTATGTGTGTTTGTAAAATAGGCGCCATTTTAACACTCCATGATGCCAATTTAAATATCAGCACAATTTTTATATATATATTTTACATGCTGCTGTTGCTTTTGTTTTTGTTATTGCTGTAATAAAGTTTAAAGTGTTGGTTGTTGTTTTATTATCAATATACAAAGAAAAAGTATTTTTCTTTAGAAAAGTTGGAGACTTTATATCGCATTAACAAGCAAAATTCTCTACCAGTTTTTATAAAACAAAGAAATATTTCAATTTTTGAACATTGTAGTACAAAAATTTATTTTAATTTGTAACAAAATATTAATTTTTATTTGTGCTTTTTACATTTACTGTTTCCCTCGTGATATTAATCATGAGCTATTTATTCAGTGCAATAAGTAACAGAGGCAATAGCTAATTTTTAGGGATCATCTTTGAGTCCAACATTTTTTAGCAAATACTAGACTAGATTAAAAATTTTGGTACAACTCTCTGTAAAATAATTTTAATTTATATATTTTTTTGATTGTGTCCAAGAAAGTTTTACTTCAACCAACATTTTCCTTCTTATTGAGATACATATTTTTCTTGGAGTTTTATATAAAGTGTTTTACACAGTTTATATTAGCTTTTTTTTGACATAAATCAAGATTTCATTCTCGTAACAAAAACAAACTGGTTAGCGCGTTGCAGTATCTTTTATTTGTTTGTGTATTTCCGTTCATTTTAAAATATTTTTTTTAATTTAATTTAATTTTTTTTTTTATATTTTATTTTCATAAAAATGTCAAATTTTCTTATGCAGTGTCGTATTTTGTTGTTGTATTAATAACAAGACCAGACTAGATTTTGTTTTGTATGGGAAATCTATAACTAGATTTCATTCAAAATCTTGTATGAACTAGATTTTGCTGCAGTGTAAATTCCCTATTAGGTAATGAAAAAGAGTTTTAAAATTAATACAGTCCTATTAATAAAAAACACTTTGTTGTTTTTATTTTTATTGTGTAAAGCCAGTCCTGTCACCACTTTATATAAGCAAAGATTTTTATCAAAAGTTATTAAATTTGAATTTTATTAATAAATTTTCTTTAACTTTCATGACATGTCATCAGCCTACAACATTAAATAACTTTTTGCCATGTCTACTCTTACTTAAAATTATGCATAAGTGTATAGTGGTGTGTGTGTGTGTGTGTGTGTGTGTGTGTGTGTGTCTGAGTCTGTGTGTGTGTTATCAGCTAAACAGAAATCTTTGTTCTGTAAAACGTTTTGTTCTTTTGGCCCTTTGGCCATTTGATTAAAATTTAAGATTAAAACAAATTATTTTCCTTCCTATGGCCAACAGCAAAAACAAACAAAAAAAACGAATATAATGGCAAATATTTAACGTGTTTACGTAGCTGAACATCTTAATTTATTTTTGTAACTGATTTTAATCATGCCACTACCACCACCAGCAGCATTTAAAACAAGAGCAGCGCGGCAGTAGTAGCAGAACCAACTCACAGCAAACAATGAAAAAGCAGCCATAAATTTATGAATCTTTTGCACAATATTTGTTTAGGGTTTCAATAACAAATACTAAAGAATTTGTTAAAAATAAAAGGAAAGAAAAGAAAAATAGTTTTCTATTTTAAAGGCAAAAGTGGTGTTTCGTACAGTAAACAACTCCTCAATGACTTTTAAAATAAGAAAAAACAACATTAAGAAACCAAATAAAGTTTTATTAAAATAGTTAAAGTTTTAAACATAAAGTAAAAAAAAAACTTATGCTTACAAAATAAAATTGGCTTCCACTAAAAATTTTAAATTTTTCTTTTAAAGTTTTTTTACTTCCTCTGAAAAAAAAAAAAAAAAAAACCCTCCATGTAATCATTTGTAAACATTAATTTTCTTTAAAAAAAATTAACAAAAAAAGAGAGTGAAAGTATGTGTTTGTTTTGTATTTTATAAGGACGCGTCATCCAAAATTTTGGTGTTGTCACGCAAGGCACTTCAATTTTAAGTTATTTTTTTAATAATAATTTGTAAGCCGCCGTCATCAACTAAACGAAACAATCACAAGCATATGAAACATTTTGAACATTTTATGTGTGTGTGTGTGTGTGTGTGTTTTTGAGCTTATAAATATGAAAGTAAATATTTGTAAAAGAGTGTCAATTATTTACATTTTATAAGGGAAGTATATCGTTTGCTACATCAAAAAAGGTTTTACAAATTAAGTCTCATTTAAACTACTTAATTAAACGGGAAAATGAAATACCTCTTCAAAAACGAGGTTTTTATTAATAACGAAAAGTTTGTATAAATTGAATTTGAATTAAAACCTCCCAAAATGAAACTAATTGCATTTGGCAAATAGAATTTTAAATTCTAACTGCCAAGTTCATAAAAAAAAAAAACATTTTTCTTTAATAAGGGCTTATTAAGGGCATTTTGTATAATAAATTGGTTTAATAAGCGTTTATTAAACAAATATATTTTTATGAATTTGGCTGAATGAATATTATTTTATAGACTATATTTCCCGCCAAGTTAAAAAATTTCTTCTCTGTAAAAAGCAGAACATCAGGTATAAATTATTATTATGATCATGGGCTATAAAAGTACCGCAACCTTTAAGATCTATTGTGCAGACCAGCATTCAACTAAAATCCGTATGAATCTCTTAATTATCTAGTTCTCCTGGGACCAATTTCCTGGGACCAATTTCTGGCTGCCTAAACAGCTCATTTTGCATTTTGCCACCGCTGGGCACGCGCATACAAAATAATACATCCTTTCTCATCCTTCGTTTTGTATCACACCAATTTTACTCACCACATGAGTCATTAGTAGCGGTAGGCTGACGATCTACCCTATGTAATAAGGGTTCAAACGAAATCAAATGAAATTTTAAAATTTTTATACAAAAAAATATTAAAATTTCAATACAAGTTGCTAGATAGTGAATGCTACGATTTGGCCTCTATTTTGCTTATAAAAACATTTTTTTTTTTTTTCAAAACTAGTTTGCCCCCAGCAAGCTCTTGCTTCTATGGCATGTCACACACCAGTTTTGCTTGGAAAATAATTTCTCATTGCCGGCCATTGACTGAAATTAATGATTATCTGTAAGGAGTTACCTACTGACACATTTTCAGCTACAAAGTGTAGCCAAGAAAACTTTGGTATGCAAAACCTTTGTTGGACATATTTAAGTATAAAAAATTAATGGGCTTGAGCAAAAGACTTTTTAAAAAATTAAAGAAAAATTTAAAAACGATAAAAACTTTTGACTGAAATTCCCAAAATAAAAATAAAATTAAAGCCAATTTAAGTAAATCCCCAAAGTAAAAATTAAGTAAATACCCAAATTCTTAAAAACAAACTTGTTATTTAATGATTTCATAATAAAAATAACTTTTTTAAGATTTAAACAAGCAAACATCAAGCAACTGTTAAAATTAAATACCAAGAAAATTTTTTAAAAGAAAAAGTTCTTTCTATTAAACAAAGCTAAAATGCATTAACACTTAAATACAAAACACCCCATGCTCTTTTAAAAAATTATAAAAAAAAATGTCTCACAAAACATACCCAGACTTTAAAGCAAAATCGTCGCCCCCCTATGTTTTAACAAAAACATTTTTTTTTAGCAATATTTCTCTAAATATAAGTTTGTTTAACAGTTGAATTTATATTTTATATATTGTAAAATAAAGGGGAATACAAATAGGCATAATAAATTAACACATACATTAAGGACATTAAATGCTTACGAAAAGGAATTTCAATCTGTTACTAATTTTTACATTGTCTTTTCTCTTAGTAGTAATACATATAAAAAGAAGAGGACTTCAAAATCAATAGGATTAAAGACTTGAAAGATGGTGTGCGGCTAGGTTCTAAGGCTTCTATTCTAAATTATAATCCTTTTTTATGATTAAAAAGACTTATCCTTCAAAAGTGCTCGTTCGACATTGAAGTATCTAGCAATACTAAAAGAAATTAATGTAAATATATGGCGTTAAAAATATAAAGCTCACTAGCCAAAAAAAAAAAAAAAAATTCAAAGGTGTGATTTGCTATAATTTGATGAAATTTTTTTCTTACTATTTAAACAATAATCCTATTAACTTCTCTGCAAAAAAAATTTTTAAATAGGGTTAAAGTCTTAATGGCTTCTCATATATCCTTTTTTTGCAACACTAAATTTTAGCTGTCATTTATATTTTAAGCTAAAGTAAATTATTAAATATTTCGTAAATAATAATTTGTATGCCAATTTTATTTCTATTAAACATTTTTCATGTATCCTTAATAGAGAAAAAATTTAATTTTTGCATAAAAAGTAGATTACTATTTGTACTATAATGCCATTTACCTCTCTGGTTAATATTTTTTGTATACTTTCAAAAATAAACATTTCATTCTTATATCCTTTATAATTAATTTATTAATTTCATTGTAATTGAGCTTGGAATTTGGTGAAGACTGTTTTAAAAATATGGAAATAAGATACTAACAGTCTCCGATAAGCTTAAGTTTAAAATGTGATCCATTATATTTAGCTGCAATATATCCTTTAAAAAAAAAAATTTTATTTTCTTTAAACTTAGAAATTTAAAAATATTTCCTTAATAAGCAATTTAGCTCTTTTTTAATCATTGTAAGGACTCATGTAATTCTTTGTTAAGCTAATACTTAAAAAAAATTTTAAATTGCTTAGCAACTTTAGGAATATACTCGTACTTTTAATTCTTGAAAAACATTTTAGTTTTATGTTTTATTGAAATAAAAACAGAATTTAATAAAAATTTTTTTGCTTGAATGTAGAATTTGCTTATTTTCAAATGTGCAAAATTTTATTTCAATCGCTGCAAAGACTTAAGTGACTTTCATATATCCTTTTTTAGAAAAAAATTATTTTTCTTTAAAATTATTATCCAAAAACTACAGTTAATATCGAATTTTTGGCAAATTATATTTCAATCAATTTTATGTCGTTTTCCATTGAGCTTTATTCAGGTAATTATGGTCAGAATATTGTGAAACTTAATAATTGAATCTAGTATTTTATTATTTACATCTGTGCAAAATTTTACTTCAAACGCTGCTAGGATTTAAGAGACTTTCATATATCCTTTTTTAGAAAAAAAATAAAAGTCTTTAAAATTATTATATTAAAGCCCCCGTTAATGGCCAATTGTTTGCAGCTTATATTTCAATATATTTTATGTCGTTTTGGATTACCTAATTAAGCATTAAAGAATGGTCAGATTTTGTTTTTTTTTAATTTTTTAAAATTGAGCTTAGAATATTCTTATTTATAACTGTACAAACATTTTTTTGACATTAAGGCAAACACTTAACTAACTCTCATATATCCTTTTTTTTAGAAAAAATTAATTTTCTTCAAAATTATTTTCCAAACGATGCCGTTATTGGTGAATATACTGCAGGCCATATTTTAAAAATAATCGAGAATTCAAAATTATATTCCGGCTGCAAACTAAACGTTATAAAATACATTTTAAACAACATTAAGTTTAAAATTTTTTTTTTAGTTTTATTTGGCTTCTTAAAAAAAAGGAAAAAATAAAAAATTAAATGAAAATGTTTTATTTTTAAATTTCTTCATGATTTTCAGAACACTAGATATGGTTTTTTAATGAAGATCTTTCAAATTTTTAAAACATATTTAAAATGTTTTTTATTTTTATTTTTTGTGGCACCCTTTAGATCTAACGTATGACAACAGGCATCAACGAAAGAATATATTTTTATTTTTTTTGTTTACTTATTTTGCCAGCGTTTACAAGTTCATTTGCTAACACATTTTCTTTAAGAAGAGAATATCCCCAAAAAGAATCACTACAGATTTTTGAGGTTTTCTTTCTCCCTATTTTTCACATATTTAAATTGACAAATTGTTATCAAGCTTATAAGCATACTTTTAGGAACTTTTTTTAGGGTAAGTGGGGGAAGATGTATATTTTAATATACAAGCACATTTATCAAATTTCAAAATGTATGAAAGGAGGTAACAAAACAAGAGGAGTGGGAGTAAGTAAATATGCGGGAGTGTAAATGTTTTACATTTTCATTTTTTGAAGTGTAAATGAATTTTAAAGCCAACAGCAGACAGTTCAGTTAACAGATGATTTTTGTTTATTACAGGGATATTATTTTTTATTATTTTTTTTTTATATAATTTAAATATTCCATAAAATGTTTGTTAGAGAGTTAGAGTAGTTGCTAACAAGAAACTTGATTAAGTGTTAAGTAAGCAAAAGCTTTTTTAAGGCAAGTGATTTTTATAATGCAATTTTTTACTCATAAATATTTCCAGTAAATATTTTTTAATAACAAATAATGATCATGAATATTCTGTGCTTAAACTTAAAAATCTCAACTGATATTTAAAAAAAAGTATTCAAGGCAAACAAAGTGTTATGAAAGTTATGTACGTTTTTGTTTTTAAACTACTCAGGAATTAATATTAATCATACGTAAAAATAAGCTGTAGTCGTAAAACCATTTTTTTAGAAAAAAAAAACATAAAATTTAATGTTCATAAAAAGCTTAACTTAATGAAACTTTTTATAAAAGAAAAAATAATGAAATTTATTTACAAAAAAGTTTTCTTGAAATTTTTTGATGTACTAAAGAAAAGCAAGACCAAAATATTTGCATTACCAGAAAACAAAAAATAATCACCCCTATTCTGCGTTTCTATTCGGATCGAAATTTTCTCCGTTTGGCAATTTTGGTATTCTGGGCTTCTATTCGGATCAAAATTTCTCAGTTTGGCAGCTTTGATTTTTTTTGTTCTTTTTCACTCTGTTTCAATCGAATTTTTTACGATTGTATGTATTCTGCATTTCTATGTAGCTACGTTTTTCTAAGTTGGTAATTTGTTGGCGGAATTTTTTCGATTTTTATTTTTGTAATATAAAAAGTGTGCAATTAAAAAAAAATGTAAGTAGAAAATGCAATAAGAAAGATTTTCAAAGAAAAATTATATTATTTTTACTAAAATTTGTAATTTATTGCAGGTCAAAAACAACAACACCGGAGCAATACGAAAAGCTGGTAAATTTGATGGCTACCAAGGACGATATTGCGTGTGGATACCATAACCGTCCTAAGAAGTCCAAGCATTCTGGGAATTGGTGGCAAATGCGTCTTTATCAAGGCGAAAGTTCTTTTTAAATCTTAAAAAGGAAGCTAATTACTTCACACATCAATACTTAAAACAAATGGATTGCTGGTGTCTCTCAATATCGCCTTTCAATTCTTGATTCTGCATTCTGGAGCGCAATGTTGTCCTCTTCCAACAATAAGGCCGCTGCTTTAGATACCATTTCTTCTTTTTTTTGTAAAATTAAGTAGTTCGACAGGATTTTTCACACAGGAATAGTTTATGCACAAACACTATTTTAATACCACCTTTTGTATCTTTTTACAGTTCAATTATGTGTTATTAATAATTAAAGTTTCTATAATATTTGGTTTATATTTATTTAAGGTATTTATTTTATTTATCACTATTTATTTCTTTGTTTACAAAATGTCTTCTCTTTCTGTTCTTATTTCATAACAAAACAGATGGAATAAAAACATTATTGTCTTCTTCTATTTCTTTCGATTCAGTTTTTTGCTGGAATACCATCTTTCGATCGTAACGTAACTTAGTCCGGGAACGTAATCGAAACCCAGAATAGGGGCGAATAATTTTAGTAGTTACTAAAAATTTTTAATTATATATTTTAAGGAGCAATAAAATATCCATTCCAAACGAAACCAAAGAAAACCAGTCACTTATTTTTGACTGAAAATTTCGCTGACTAACTTTTAACTTAGCATTCGCTTGTTTTTACGTTTTTTACCGTAATCCATCTCAATACACCATGTTGCGACAGCAAATAATATTCGATTTCAAAACAAAACCCCTGAAATATGAAATTTACTTTGAGAAAGACAACCTGCCTTTAACTTTAAACGAATTAAAGTAAAAAATAAAAAAATACACACACTCACATTTAGAAAAAAACAATTTGGCCTGATTACGATTGCGGTTGTTGTGAAAAAAATCTTGCTTTGTGGCAAGCATAAAAGAAAAAATACGATTGCCCTTCCTATATTGGAATTCAGGACTAGATAATATTAAACAGATGAGCAAAGTTGCCTGTAATAGTCACAAATAACGACACTCATGTAAATTCGATTACGATAATGACATTCTTAATAAATCTAATTTTTATATATAATTTTTTTAAATTATAAATAAAATTTTAAGGTGGCTCTGTGCCTTTTTTGTATTACTTTTATACGAAAAAAATATTCAAACGACAATAAACAAACAAGTGAGTGATTTTGACATTTCTATTCCCACAAAGAGAAAAAAAGTGTTTTACAAAGGGCCTCAAATGTTTAATTTTTTCATTTTCATTTATTTATTTATTTATAATAACCTAGCCTGTATAGGCCAAAATCGGTTAAAACAATTCTACTAACAAACTAGTACCTTCTCGTTCGCCTTTCTTTTAATTAGAATTTTTGTGTAAATTGCAAAATTTGCAATAAATAAAAAGCTTAATAGTAAACTTTAACAAAAAACTTTGGGCTTTAAGAAAATTTAAAACTGTTTGTAAAAGGAAAGTAGCTTAGTGCTGGCTACCTTTGTTGAAAGTTTTAATGATTTTACTCCACTGTGAAAAGCAGACGTTGAATGTCCTTTGTTATTTCAAATTGAAAATATATTGAAATATAAAATATTGTCTACAAGTATTTTTTTTTTAAACCAAAAAATCTCTTTGTTGCTAACAAAATTTTTTTAAGAAAAAATTTTTTTTTTTTTAATTTCAGCCGTTTGCTTTAAACAAATTCAAATTTATTTATAACACGAACGTAGCATAATGCTGGCTACTGTTTGCTAAAAATTTTATTGATTTTACTACACTACTAAAAGCAGACGCTGAATGTCCTTTTTTATTAAAACCTAAAATATATTTTATAGTTTTTGTTAAAATATTGTGTTTGGAATAATTCTTTATTAATTAAAAATTTTGCCGTTTGTAATACGACGGTAGCATAATTCGGGCTATCTTTGCTGAAAATTTTATTGATTTTGCTACAGTATATAGAGCAGCCACTAAAGGTCCTTTTTTATTATACACAAATTATATTAAAATTTAGGTTTTAATAACAAAAAAGAACTAAAAATTAAACACAAATTTAATAAAAGCTATTTAATTTGTTTTGGTATTTGAAACTTTTAAGCCAAAAATTTCTAAATAAAACAAGTGGTTTCTGTGCACCTTGTATTAGTTTTACAAGAAAATATATTCTGACGACAACAAACAAGTTTGACATTTCTATGTCTGCAAAGGGAAAACAAATGTTTCTTAATGGACCGCAATTTTGTACTGAAACTAGTATGTTATTGTTAAATGTGCTTTTAATTCAAATTTTAGTGTAAAATTTTTACCAAAGCATTTATTTATCAGCTTTTTGTCATTTAAAGTAGCAGCGAACGATAATTTTCTACATCGAGAGCCTGAATCTAAAATAGAATATTAATTAAACTTGTTTTTAACAGGTATATTTTTAACTTATTTCTTATTTAAGCTTCATAAAACTTGAAAAGTTTTTTGTTTTTATTTTTATTCTTCTTCAAGTCGTTATAAAATTCCAAGCTTATTTGTTTTCTTAATATTTATGAATGAAGCATCGTAACTTGTGCTTATCATGTGTGTGTGTGTTGTTATTATAAAAACAAATCATAATAAACATTTTAAATTAAGCAAATTTTGTATGTTTGTTTTTTTGCTATAATTCTAGAGTCAAATAAATAAATAAAGTTTTGCTTTTTCTCCACAATTTAGCTTTATTGTTTTATTACTTTCTTGCTGGCAATCAATTGTCTGAATTTGTAAAGTTTAACAAATGTTTTTTTTATTTAATATTTAATTTTTAATTTTTTTTTCTAAAGAAAACAACAACAAAGCTTAAAACTTTTTCTGCTTAGCAGACATTTGGCTAGAATGCAAAACAATCAGGATGTTTTTTATGCTTTAATTTATTTTCTGTTCTTTTGCATGTTTATTCTAAGAGGAAAAGGGCGACTTGTAGTTTGTGTTTTTTTTTTATTGTTTTTGTGGAGTTGTAGTCATCGTTGTGGTTTTTCTTTTTTAGTTTCTGTTATTATTATTATTATTTGGTAGTAAAATGCTTTTGGAAATCAAGTGGAATGACCTGAATTTTATTTATTTTCCAACTAGCAACATTTTATTGGTTTTTAAAAAGTTTTTGTTGCGCTTGTTGTTGTTGTTGAAAAATTTTTTTTTTTTAACTTTGCTATTGCCAAAGAATTTAAACTCAAAAAAAATTATATGAAATCTAAAACAAGTTAAAATAAGATTTCGTACTCATTTCAAAAATCATTTAAAAATAGATTTATGTGCTGTTTCCGCAATACAAGCTCTCAAGTCGTCTGTCTATATTATGTGAATTGAGAATTGAAAATAGTCAATTTTTTGTTCAGTAGTTTTTGTAAAACAACTCATTCATTTTAAAAAAAATTTCATTCATTAAGAATTCAAAGACTTCTTTCTGTGATTTATCCGCCATGTGAAAGTATTGTCGATAGTTGTCACTAAATTATTTGTGAATACTAAATTTGTTACCAATCAAAAAATTTAGTTCTTTTAAAAATATTTGGAACTGCAATACCGCTTTCCCTCAACAATATTTTGAGCTGTACAACTGAATTTATGATTGGAAACAAAATTAGTTGTCACAACCAAAGTTGTTTTCCCAGTGTAGGCTAAAGTAGGATACTATGAGCTCCAATTAATTCGCCTAGTCGTTGGAATCACGACTCTCATATCACATATTCATTCATTCAATAAAACAAACGATTATTATGGATTTAAGCTTCAATTCGAAACTTTAGACTCTCCATTATACAGAAAACAATTTTGATTATGTGAACTAAATTTGTTTCCAATCAAAAATTCATTTGTGATAATAAAAATTTTTAGTTGTGACAACCAGAATTCAATAATACAGTTAAAAAAATTAATTCTGTTAAAAATATTTCGAGGTTTAAGACCGATTTTCTATTAACAACACTAAAAAATTTCACTATCACAAGTGCATTTTTAATGTGCAACAAATTTATTTCTCTTAAATGAATTTTTTGTTTGTATTACTGATATTAGCAAAAATAAGCACAAGCCCTCTAGAGGTACTGTACTGTGGGATATCAAGTTTTTAATTTTAGCTCTTGCTTTTCTCTTTTTAACCACATTTGAAGCTAATAAACTAATATTAATCAAACGCCTTGATATATTGCGACAATAGAAAATCCTTGTTACAGCTCGAAATATTTTAAAGAGAACGAAATTTTAAAGTGTAGTAACTAATTGTGATTGCTAGAACCAAAATATTTTATTATCACAACTGAATTTTGATTGATAAAAATTTTAGTACTTTCAAGTTGAAGTTGTTGTCTGTGTGTACACGAGCATTCAAAAATAACACCTAAATAAACACACAAAAAACAACTTCAGTTATTATAACTAAATTTGTGTCCAATCAAAAATTCGGTTGTGATAATACAATTTTTTGGTTGTAGTAACCAAAATTCAATACTGCAGTAAAAAAAGTAACACGGATTTTTATAATTGCTACTATAGCACTTGAATTTTTGATTGGAAAAAAATTTAGTTCTCACAACCAAAGTTGTTTTCTCATTGAAGAATTGCCATAACAAATGTTTTATTTTAATAAAAAACAAAGCAATAAAAGTCAGAGAGAATAATTTAAAAAAGAAATTTAATGTTGGTTTCTAAGATACAACGCATTATCTATTTAATACTGCAAAGTGGTTTGACATATGTGAGCATAATTTGAATACGGTTGGTTTTATTTATTCAAAATAAAAATTGAAAATTCCAAAGCAAAAAACTAAGCATTTTTGAAGTGTAAGAAAACTTTTTCTTTACTTACATTGAAAGGTGCTTTTTTAATGAAAAGAAAATAATAGCAAATTAAGGTTTGCAAATCTGTTTGCTTTTAATTTAAGCCATAAGCAATTTTTTCCTAAACAAATGTTCAGCTCAATTAAATCTCTTAAAATCTAAGAAAAATTTTTTTATGGTTTTATAACTTTTATTGTTAACAAAAAATGTTGTTTTAGTCTCATTAAAATATATACAAACAGTTACACGCCTAGCTGGCTGCCTTAAATACTCGTTATTAATAACCCTCATATGCTGCAGGGCACTTAAACACCAATAAAATGGAATTTCTTACAACACCAGTAGTGCCAAATTAAATGATTTCATTTCAAGTGGAATATTAAATTATTTACTGAATTACACTAGAAATTTTAAACATTTAAAACACAAATTCAAAAAAAAAGAAACAGAAAAGGAAACAATTTTAAAATTGTTAGAGAATTTTAATAAAGCACGTTTAAACAATTGCTTATTATGTGCTTGTAGTTAGACCTCCCTCACTGACATCCCCTCGATAATAATGACTTGATGGTTAATGTGAGTTTGTGTGCGTGTATGTGTATGTGTATGAGTCTCAAGGGGAGACTCTGTTAAAAATAAATGACATTTAAAACTAAAAGAGCAAAACAAACCCTTTTGCTAATAAAATGAAAAGTACAGGACAACACTTTTGTATTAAGGCATGACTGGCTGACTGACTGAATGGCTGACTAAATGACTATCCCCTTTGCAATTTCATATGCATATAAGAACTCGCCTGTCATTTGGCAGGTATTACATTCATAAATGTGTGTGTGTGTGTGTGTGTATGTGTGTTTGTTCTTATAAAAGTGTTTACAATTTTCCAGCTGCAGGAATGAGCATAATAAATGTTATTTAACTTAAGGATTATTAAATACATTTACATCTACTATTTATACTTTTTTTATAGTTATTGTTATAGTTTAACATTTTTGCTACACTTATTTCCTATATAACATGTTGCTTTAACTACAAGTATGTGTTGTCCCCATGTGAGCTGACATCTTGGGAGGAAATTCTTGCATAAGTAAAGATGAGTGGGTGGTTGTAAGCGTATGAGTGAACGAGTGTTTGCGTATTTAGATAGGGGTTTTGTAAAGTATGCTGGCATAAACATAAATATGACTTTAAATATGATTTATGTGCAGCTAAAAAAATTTTGTTTTTGTTTTAGATGTACAGGCAAGTGCTACCAGAGCAGTTATCAACCTGATGTAGTTTAGGTCAGATAAGTTTGAAAGGTCAGAGAGAAATTTATTTGCTGCACAAGTAACACAACTAAGCAAAAAGATAAGCCTGTTGTATAAAACACTTAAAGAAAAATAGGCTTCAGCAAAAGTGTTACATTCAACCGGAACGTAAATTTTGTTTAGAAGTTAAATTGAAAGATACCGATGAGTTAAAAGTTAAATAGAGGCTGCCTTCAGTTTACTGCTCCAATTGAAAAACAAAACCCCATTTTAAAAACACAACACAAAAAAAATTAATCAATTTAAAAGCTTTGATTATGGTAGAGGGAACAAAAAAACGTACACGTATAAAGGTTTTAAAGGTTACAACTTAGACTCTCTGTGTAGAAAATTATCGTTTGCTGATACTTTAAGCAACGACAGCTGATATGCGTTTCACAAAAAAAAAAATTTATATGAAAATTCAAATTAAAAGCAAATCTACACAATTGCCAAATGTCAAAATCAGTCACTTGTTTATTTTTTGTCGTTAGTTAATTTTTTTTTTTTAATTAAAAAAATAACTAATTGAAAGCTTGTTGACTTTAAATTTTCATATACTAAAATAAATTTAAGTTTTTTTATTATATTTGTGTTTAAAATTTTAGTTTTTTATTAAAAACATTAATTTTAATATACTTTTGTGTATAATAAAAAAAGGACCTTCAGCGGCTTCTTTTAGTAGTGTAGTAAAATGAATAAAATTTTGAGGAAAGGTAGCTCTAATAGAGATACGTTTGTCTTCCAAATTTTTTTTTAATTGCTTAAAGCCAGCTGCTGAATTTTTATTTAAAAAAAATTTTTTTTTTTTGATACAAAAGATTTTTTACCAAAATTATTATATTTTTTGGCTTGTGAAACGGGACAGACTTTATTTTATATTTCAATTAATTTAGCTTATAACAAAAAAAGGACATTCAACGTCTCAAACTCAATAAAATTTTCAGCAAAGGTAGCCAGCATTATGCTACATTCGTATTACAAGCAAATTTAGATTTATTTAAAATTTTAATAAAAAATTATGTAAGTTATTTCATACAAAATATTGTAACCAAAATGATATTTTTTGGCCTGAGAAAAGAGAAAGCCTTATAGGCAAAATTTTTTATTTCAATATATTTTAAGTTCTAAAAAAAAAAATACATTCAACGTGTGCTTTTAGTAGTGTAGCAAAATCAATAAAAAATTTTAGCAAAGGCAGTTAGCACTAAGCTACATTCGTACTGTAAATAGTTTTACTTTTGATTAAAGCCTAAATTTTATAACCACCCAGCTCACTAAAGAAAATTTTACATAATATGTAATTCTAATTAAAAGAAAATCGAAACTGTAAACTTTAGTCAAAATTGTATTTACATGTTTTTCTCTTAGTACGAAGAAACAAGTCAAAGTTAATCACTTGTTGGCTTGTTGTTGTTAGCATATTTTTTTCTAATAAAACTAATACCAAATACATTTTGCAATTAAAAAAAATAATAAGAAAATTGGTTTTTTAACAGCCACCATAATCTTTTCTTTTTAAATAAAAAATATTCGTCGTTTTTGTCATTTGTTCAACAAGAGTCTAAGAAGTTCCTTTAACTAAAGATTTGAAGGATTAAAAATTCTACGAAAATATACCTCATACAGTTTTGAATAAGTTTGCTTAACATTTCATATGGCTAAAATGAAAGATTTGCACGATTTCCTACGCCGATTTACAATTTGAAAAAATAATTTAATATTAAATTTCGTTTTGATCAGTCTTGTCAACTTAGTGCTTTTGAGGAAATTAGCCTCTTTTAGAAATTTTTATTTTGTCGGTGTGGCGAAATTGCGTAAGTTTTTTAAACAAAAATAGTTGGTGATAAGCAAAACAAACGTATTAAGTTTTTAACTGCTTTAAAAATACCACTTTTTTCTTGATTTTGGTGCTTTTTGAAGTCCAGAAGTTGACAATGCTGGTTAACACTTTGCGCATTAACAAGAGTATGCCTCTCAAAGTATACATTTATTTGTATTCCAATTATTTTTTGACATTTAGGATCTTAGAGGAATTTATAATTAAAAAAAAAAAAAAAGTTTATAAAACAAATACAATTATTTTGCCTTAAAAGACAAATAGAGTTTTAATTTTCTTAAAAAAAATTGAACACGAAAACAAGACCTGACATTGACAAATTAGTTTTGAAATAAAGAAAAATTAAATGCAGCAAACAAACTTTCATAAAAAAAAAAAAAAATAAAAATGCTTTAGTCATGGGGAGGGCAAGTAAAGCAAACAGAAACCTAAAAAAAAAATGTAAAATATAAACTTACAACAAGTACGAGTACGAGTACAAAAAAAAGAAGACAGCACTTAAATTTGTTTTTTTTTTTTTTTTTTGTTCTTACTTCTTTTTATTTGTCAATTGTCTGTGATAGCAAAACCACTTATTTAACAAAGTTCTAACAGTTTAAAGCCTAAAGTTTATGCATTAATCACTAAACATGGCAATTCAATGTTTTTTTATTACAGACTTTTTTATATTAAAATAAGCTGCAGTGGCAATGCCTTCTTCAGACCGAAAAGTTGCAAAAATTTTAGAATTCATGCAAACAACCAGTCAGCCAGTCACTTTTTGATTTTATTTAATAATCACTGACTTGCTTTCACTTTATGTATTTTTATTTAAATGACATTTAAGTCGACTTTTCTGTCTTGTTTAAAATCAGGATTAAAAAAGTTTTTGTCACTAAATTTTTTTTCTTTTTAACAAACTCCACACTTGAGTTTCTTAATTTAACTAACAAGTTTCAAAGATAATTTTCTTTGTTTAAATATAACTGCTACAACAGCTGTTGATAGCAGTTTGCGTCAAATACATATGCCTTTTAGTTATATATTTTCAGTTGCAACCACCACAAAAGCGTTTTCAACTTTTGGCTTTAAATTTACACAGGAAAATATCTTATTTTTTTTTTAATTTAAGTGGAATCGTTAGGTTTCGTTCTAAGACATTTTAATAAAACTCCAGCATATTTTTGGGCGTAATTAAATTGTTTAAAAAATGTTTTGAATTAAAAACAAATTATGTTCCTTTTTAAAGCGATAGATTTATTCCACAACTAAAGAAGAGCCATTATGACATGGAAATTTTAAAATAATTTAAATTGAATTTTTTAGCGATTTTGAGTAACAAAATTTACCTTTTCCAAGCTTTCGATGTCAATGGAAATTAAAAAAAAAACTTTAAATAGGAAATTCTAGCGATTTTGAATGAGACAATTGTCCTTCGATATCGATGTAAATTTTAAAATAATTTAAATGGGAGTTTCTAGCGATTTTGAATACCATATATTACCCTCTTGAAGCCTTCGATATTGATCGAAATTTTAAAATGATTTAAATAAAAATTTCTTGTGAAAGTGAATTTCATAATTTGATTTCTAATTTTTGCAAAATCTACTAAGGTAGATGGTAAATAAGACTGTTGAGAGCTTTAAAGGGATACTAAAAAACGTTTAACTGTTCAAGCTTAAGCTCGAATTATAATTATTTATTTTTGTGTAAATTCTTAGCAAATATTTTTTTTTTTTTTTATTTATTTTCTCACCAACCACATTTGGTTATGCTTGCCTAGCAATAAAAAAAATATTATAAAATTGTAATAAAGAACCTCAGCTTAACTCTTGACTTGTGTAATAGCCAAAACTAAGTGGCAACTGTCTGTGCTTTTCAAACAGATTATTGTTATTTGATTGAAAAACTTTAAAACCAAAACCAAAAAATAAAATAAAAGAAACAAAAATAAATAAAATGCCATGAATGTGAAGAAATCTTTTAATGGTCAACTGCAGACAATTTGCATAAAATCTGCCTTGAGCAGCTGTTGGTCGTTTAGAGGTTTGGTTAAGCAGTTTGTAACCCAAGTTAAACTTTTGGTAACTTAAGTGTTTGTTTATTTGCAAACGTTTCTTCTTTAAAACAACAAAACCATTGTGTTTTTTTGTTATTTGTTTTTAAGAATAGTTTTTAGTTGTAAAACTGCTCCCAAAAATATGCAAAACATTTTAGCAACAAAAGTGAACTCATAAGTATGCTATTTGTGTCTTTTTTTTAAATTATGCAGATTTTAAGGTTCAACAAATAAATTTATTTATTTTTATTCTAAGAAATTTAAAATGATTTCACATTTTAGTTTGTTTTTTATGAATATTTTCTTGTTAACACCAGGCCTTTTAAAGGTCTTAAAGTATCATTATCTAAAGTGATAGACAGCAAGCTGTAAGAAAGTTTTTGTTACAAGAATATAAAAGCAACAAAAATAAAGCCCCTAAAGATGTCCTCCTTGTGACAATGTTGTTTTAATAAAATGCAAAAATATTGTAAATGAAAAATGGAAAGCAACCAAAAAAATATTTAATTTTTTTATTTCGTATTTTAAAGTGGCCATTTTTCCTTGTCAATCATCAGTAACATCTTAAGCCATTTGGTTTTTGTTTTTTCTTTTTCATTTATAAAAAAAGGCATTACGTTTTGCTTATTATATTATAAAGCCAGAAATATGCTGACACATAATGTAAATTTAATACTAAAAAAAGGAAATGAGACCTTTTAGGAGGCTTTTTATTTTAAAATTAATAAAAGTCTTATACAAATTTAATTATATTTTCAATTACAAATTTAATTATTTTTAAAAAACTTTCATTGTAATCCATCAAACTTGCATTAAGCACTGAAAGGTTTCTAAACAAAAATTAAATTAATTTAAAATTCCTTTAAAATTGAAAATTCCTTTGCAAAATTTTATTTTAAATTAATATTTTACTTTTGTAAGTATAACTACTTGTAATTTATTTTATGGAAAAAGTAAATTAAATTTTTGTTTTGTTGTTAGTTCTAAGTATTTTAAACAAGTTAAACCATGCAGCTTTTGTATTACCAGGAAGCAATTGAAAAAAAAAATTATTTGAAAACAGCACGTTTTGCTGTTCGTTTTAAATTAAGAGCCTTGTTTTTCTGCCACAGCCTTATATACGAGTATTTGCTAAATAATCTTAATCTCCAGAATATATTAAATAGCACATCGAAGAGCTGAGTTGAGTTGAGTTTTTTCTTTCTTGTGCAAGTTGTTATACATGAACGACTTAATTTGTTACAATTAGTGTTTTTAGATTTTTATTTTTAATTTAATAAAAATTCTAAGCCAGCAAGCCTTAAAGTATGCAAATCATTTTTTAATTTAAACAAGCCTAAAGTAAAACTTATTTTTATTACAAAAAAAAAAAAAAAAAAAAATACTGAAATCCTTTCCAAGAACGATAAAATATCTTTTTTTTACATTAAGAGAAATAAATTAAAAAAAAAAGTTTAATAAACAAAAAAAAAATTATGAAATAAATTTTTTATTTGTTATAATATCAAAATTGAAACATTCCAAAAATGTTTAATTAAAAAAAGGATTTCAAAATAAGCAGCAAAACAAAAGTATACACAACAATTTACATGCTAGAAGGATTAATATTTTATACCTTGATGAAAGTTAGTAGATAAAAGGTCAGATAACATCTTGGAATATGCATATCACACTCAAGAGAGACCTTTTTAAAAAGAGAAATAATTTGCTGAGCATGTAATTTTGTATTCTATTACTCCTACCGTCAACTAATGGTAATCACAGAACAATAAAATTAATTTTAGCTTCTAACGAAGTCATGTAGCTCTATGGATTCCAATTTTATTAGTAGCAGTATTTTTTTTTAACCAAGTCAGTCATGTGAGTAATTTTCTTTAACATTTTAAATTAAACAGTTACCAAATATTTATGTATGAGACTCTGTATGATTTGCTTTAGAGAAATCGCATTTTTAATTGATTGTGCTTGAGTAAAAATGTTTATGTAATAAATCAATCAAACCACACAAACGAACAACAGGAAAATCGCACACAACATTTGATGAAATCAAGTTTAAAGCACGATTACGACCTGTTTATTGTTTTTTGCGCTGTTCGACACGATTAAATTTGAAAAACTAAATTCAAGCACGGGCCTTAGCCTTGATTAAAACCTTCAACAGCACAAAGCCGTATTTCAATTGAAATAAAGGGTGTCAGAACAAGAACGCAAGATTTAAATTTGGCGCCATTCGAAGTGTCATTGTTTGACATTTGAACAATTGTTATTGTTTGCTAGTACAAGGTACGAGGTTAGTAAAAAATGACCAGGGACAGCGAAGGGAGTTCGTTAATTGGGTATTGGAGAGACAACATGAAAATGCTGATTTTGCCGATAAAATCATGCTTCGTCAATAGGCAGAATTGCCGCATTTGGCGTGAGGAAAATCCTCGAGTGATTCACGAGAAGCAAATGCATCCTCAACGTGTCACTGTGTGGTGTGGTTTTTGGGCTGGAGGAATCATTGGACCTTTTTTTATGAAAATGAGGCAGGTCAAGCGCAAACAGTCAATGGTGTTCGGTATCGTGAAATGATAACCAGTTTTTTCTTGCCTAGAATTGAAGAAATGAATGTGGAGGGCTTGTGGTTTCAACAAGACGGCGCCACATGTCATACAGCCAGAGAAACAATTCAATTGCTGCATCAGGCATTTATTTAAAATTTAAATCTTGCGTTCTTGCTGGGACACCATTTACATATAAAAAACACCCGTGTTTCACTACACAATAGTTTACTTAAAAATGTGTGATTGTTGATTTAATGCGAGTGTTCAAAACACATTTGTACAGACACTGATTGTGTGCAAATTTCGCACACGTGGTATTTATTAAAGTATACTTGAAAGCCACACACCACTACAGCCATGTGTAATATGTTATAATAATGGAAAGTGCTTGTAAGCCATTTCAAGTATGCTTGTGCAGCCCTTTAGTATTTATTGAAAGTAAAAATAAAACAAACTCTTAACCGAACTTTGTGGCTGAAGCGGTTGAGTTGCGAGTTAAGGTTTTTAAATCTAGAGAAGCCCTGGTTCGATGCCTGTTAGTGTTATGAGTTGAATAAAAAAAATTAAGCAATTCTTTTTATAACACATAAATGTAATGAATCATAGAATGCCTAAAATAAGCATTATTGGCAGCTAAAGCTAAAGGTGGCTGATCGCTCACAAAAATCATTTATTGCAAATGCGCTATTGTAAGTGATTCTTTAGCGTTGTAATGCTTATATAATTGCTTCTAGGTAAGCACCATTTTTGCTGGGTCCAAGGTTTTTATTTATTTAATATTAAAAATTATTTTAAAATTAAATTTTTTTAACGAGTATTGATGACTTTGACTATTAGCTGCCAGGGTCTAATCCTGCACAGTGATAGGTTAGTACTACTACCCACTTTTTCTTCACCTTGATAACTAAACTAATTTTTAGAGTACAACTTATAATTTTCTTTCTTTTAATTAAATATTATTTAAAACAGATTATCAAAGTTAATTATTTTCAAGCCACCAAAAAGTAGGGTATGGGAGAAACTTTAACAAGTTCTATAAAACACACCTTAAAATCACTTTAAAAAATAGAAGATAATTAAAGCCAACGAGCAATAAAATGAATTGCGTTTTACATTTAAATATTAATAAAGGTAGCAAATATTAGGAAGTTTTTTTACCCTTAAATTTTATTACAGTTTTTTTTTTAATGTTTTGCCTAATAAGTTTAAGGTTAAACGTATTTAATTTAGCTTATAAAAAATATGTAAAGGAAATCGTTATAAAATAAGTTACAAAAAGAGAGATTTTTTTTTATAATAAAAAGTTTAATGCTGGCCAATAATAATGATTTAATTTTATGGTTGCTATAAATTATGCTCTTTTTTAATGTTTTATTATTTAACATACAGTTAATGGCCTGGTAAGGCTTTTGTTGAAGCTATTAAAATTGCATTTGAAATCATTAAGGCTGCCATAAAGGAAATTTTAAAAACAGCCATAAAATATGCTAAGGTTTTCTTTAAGTAATAATTAAAAAAAATTTAAATAATAAAAACTTCAAGTTTAGTCTTAATTAAATAAATTTCAAAGCTAAAATGTAAACTAAGAAAATTTTGTTTCCGTAAAAAAAAAAATAATTTCCTGCTGAAAACTTTTCCTTTTTTTTCTCTCATTTTTCTTATACAAGTACTTTTTTTCTTCTTTGGTTTATAAAAGTATGCGGCTGCTATTTAACCCAATTATGACAAACTTTCAAAACACCTTAATTTAGTATTTAATATGAAAATTTTTAACCACATAAAACTTGAACATGAACCCCATATAAAATTCAACCTTAAGCAAAGAAAGCAGAGCATAATTATAACAGCAGCATAGGCAAAACTAGTTTATGCAGCTTGAAATGATTTTGGTGGCGGCATATGCTAGAGCACTGAAAACCGCACTAAAACTGACTGTATTCCAAACAAAACAGAAGTTGAAAAAATCTTAATAAAATAAATTCTGTTTTCCGTTCTCAAGAAAAGTTTAAAGAAAAATCTTTAAAAAAAACTAATAAAAAGCATATAAAATAGTGAAATTAGAAACACCTTGCGGGTAGAGTGCATGCTTGGGTAATTTTTAAAATTTTTGCTTAAATAAAACTTTAATATTTTGCTGGTTTTGTTTTATGTTTTTCCAGCACCATTTTTTTTTTTACTGCAAGTGCAATATTTATAATTACAGTTTTAATAATTTATTTAAGCATATGCTTAAGGTTTAATCCTCTTAAATAATTAAAGTATATTTTTAGGGAGCTAAAAAAAGCTTTTTAAGTTTTACCAGCAATAAATTAATTCAGTTTCAATTTTCAGCAACATAGAAGAGAAAAATTAATTTTTTTTATCACTGCATACTTTTAAGCGCTTTAGAATATATTTTTAAAAAGGGAGTATTTTAGGTAAATTTAATGAATTGTAAACAGAATTAAACATTTTAGGACAATTAAAAATAACTTTTTTTATTTCACTAATTAAAATTTTAATTTAAAAATTTTAGGTTCAAATAAATTTTCAATTAAATCAATTAAAACTTTAATTAAAAAATTTTCAGCTTAAATAAATTTTTAATTAAATCAATTATCTATATAATAAGTATCATAATTTTGTTTAATTAAAATGTTTAATTGTTGTATTACTTATTTCCCACCGCCTTGATTTTGTTCTGATATTACCAGTATTTCATTTTTAATTGCTGCAAACTTTTCACAGAAAGTTTTGTAGTTTAATTACCTTTCACTTGGCTGTTGTTGGCACTTGTAGAGAAAACAAGTAATATTTTCAATTACTTAAATGTTTTTTGAAATCCCTAAGCTCTAAGCAACAATTTATTTATTACAATTAATTAAAATTTATGCCGGCTTAAATAAATAAAACTTTATTTATTAATTAACAAAACTCTTTGATGATCCTTACGTTTGGCCTTTAATTTTTCATGTGCCCATGTAAATTTTGTAAAATGTTGTTACATTAACTGTTTTTTTTTTCTCTTCTAGTTAATAAATTAGAAAACGAAAAGTATGTAAGAAGTGCTTATTTTCTTTTAGTAATTTTGGGTTTTCATAAAAGGCAACAATATTAACACAACCTCATCATATTGTAGTCTCTAATGAGTTGACTCTAAAGAACACTTAATATTCATTCTATTTATTTTTTGTAGCTTCCTTAGAGACCTTTATTTTATTTATTAAGCTAAAGTGCTGCTTAAGTTTTAGCCCTTTTCTTGTGGCTCTTCTCTTTCCATTTTTGTATTTGTTTGTCTAGCGTACAGCAAAGATTTGAGCTGAAAACCAACTAAGTGAATAAATAAACAAATTAGTGGGCTTGTGGAGCTGGAGTTTTAAGGTGGTTTCATCACTTTTGTTAGTTTACATTGTTATTTCTCTAATTAAGTTGTTATTTTCAATTTATTTATAGAGCTTGATTAATTAAAGGAAATTTTGTTGCCTTTGGGTTGACTATATCTTATCAAATAAAATTTTTTTATTGAGAGAACTTTGAAAAGGTTTTTCTGGGAAATTAAACTAATTAATCAAATTAATTAGAAACCAAAAGCAAATTTTTATTTAACATTGAAAACCACAAACTACAAAAACAAAATATTACTAAGCCTAAAAAATTTTCGTCCCTTAAAAAAAGAAAATGGCCTCATTTTAATTTAGAATAATACCACTTTCATAGGGCATTATCATAGTTGGAAATTAAAAATCGCTTTTCTTATAAGAAGGGTACACCTTTCCATTCCTTTTTTATTGCTCTAACTTTTTGTAGCAAGACTTGGTTCCAACTCGTTCAGTCTATCTCAAATTTGGTTCGAAATATGTTTAGGGTGATCTCTTATCTTCTATATAATTAAAACTCATTTTTTGTTTGCTTGTTCGCTATATAAATTTTTTTTTTTGAAATTGGCTACAAATAGTCTACAAGGAAGGTCTTTATATACTTTTGAACCCCATCTTTTAACGATTTCTACTCGCTACTGTCCGTACTGAATTTAAGTCTCAAATTATGCTATTATTTTATTTGTGAATAATAATGCTAGAAAGGGCATGAGCCACTTTACAAAGTAGTAAATTTTTTTAACCATTAAAATTATACAAATAATAAAACCAGCTAATAAAATTCAATGAAAATCATAAAGCTTGTATTATGGTATAAAACCGCTGAACTATTTTTCGACAGTCGTATCAAATATCACTTGATTTTGATCTTTTAAAATCCAATGAAAACCTTAACTCTTATATTGTAGTGTAAAACCCGCATTATTATGATTGTAAAATAGACGTATAAGACTTGTATGACTAACTTGTGTGTCCGACATGTATACTCGACTTATAAGTATTGTATGCTGTTGGTAGGAAGCGAACAATTTAAACGCCAAAGAAATTTTTATGAAAAACACTAAAAACTATTTTACAAATTGAGTGGAATAAATTTTTTAGCCGATCTCCAACGCTTTTAAACTCGGTTTTGAACAAAGAAGAACAAAGGGATGCAATTACATATTTTTTTTTTTTTATTTAAAATAATTTTATTGGAACATAAAATTTTTGTTATTTAACGACATTTAAAAAATTTTAGATCAAATGCTTTTACTTTCTAATATTTTAAATTTTAAAATTGCAAGACTTTTAGTAGGTTTGAGATCAACTAAACAAGTTGGACATAAGCTTGATACCAACCAATTCAATTGGATCGAGGGGCTGAGGAAGCCAGAGCAATCGGTGTGGAAACAGCACAATTTTTTTTTTTTTTATGTAAAGCACAGTCCAGATGAATGGGAGAAGCAATATGCAGTATAGCAAAAATGATTTGCCTAGACTGGATAAATAGCAGTCGCAGTTATCAAACTTGGTTGGCTTCGACCATAGTAGCAGTGGTTTAATTTTAAAATTTTATTGCAGAACTTTTACAAAGCTGACAGAATTTTTGTTTTTGTTTTTTTTAAATTAGCTTGCTTTTGAAAAAGATCTTTAGCAAAATATTTTTATTAAAAATCATCTAAAGGATATAAAATGAATTTAAAAAAACTTATAAAATCTTAAGATGACGACAAATAAATAGTTGCCCAAAAAATATAATATCAGAATTTTAAAAAAGTATTTTATTTTGTTTTCTATGTAATGTCATCATTAAAATTTAACTATTTTTAAATTTTGCTTTCTTAAAAGTTAATTTCCTAAAAAAGTTTTTATTAATTGGTTTTCATTCATAACAGAGTGTATTTCTTCTTACAGTTTTTTTTTTTTACTGGAATTAAATTGACTTTAATTTTCCTTGTTTTGCTTCATTTTTAGAACACACTTGTAAGGATTAAATGAATTATATTTTTGTATATTTACAATAAAGAAAAAAATTAATTTTACTTGAGTTGCTTGTTTTACTTTAATCTTTTCTTTTTCCTTAACATTTATTTAGAGCATGTTGCTTAATGGTTTTCGCTGTTGTTGGTTGATGGGCCTGTCGTTGCTACAATTTTTTTGTTTTCTTTTTTTTTTGCTTCTAATTCAATTTTGATAAATGAAATGTTTTTGTGTTTGTGTGTGAAAGCTATATATTAAATTAAAAATTTGTTATGCCTTTTTCCGTGGCAAATTAAAAGGTCTAATTTTAAGAAATTTGTTATTTTTAATTAGAAAACAAGTATGCCAAGCAGTAGCAGCAGGCATTACAGCTAAAGAAGAAAAAAAAAAGAAGAAAACTGGCACAGAAAAAAAATCATCAGCAAAATGAAACACAAGAGCAGCCATGACTTACTGCTGCACTGAGTGCCACTAACTAAAACCAACTGCTACGGAAGGAAGGACTAGCCATTAAGCTATAGTAGCTGTCAAAATGTCAACGTATAGTAAAAGATAAAATAAATTGAAAAAAAAAAACAGAACGAATAAAAAACATAAAACAGAAATGCTCGAACTATGAAATATGCAACAGGAAAAATTATATAAAGATAGAGAAGACATCTATATAAAAGCACTAAATGAAAATTATTAAATGAAATGAAACAATTTAATAAAGAAAAAAATAAATACAGCAAGCAGAACAAACAAAATAATTAAATAATGAAATTGTAAAGCACGTTTGTAATTATTAAAAATAAAAAGCTACTAAGAGCTTGTATTAGATTATAAAAAAGTGAAGCATATATTCAGCCTAATAAAGCTAATTAAATTAAAAGTATACACACGTGCGTATAAATTGTAAAAAATCAAGTGAACTTTGTTATTTTCAAGTAAGTACGTTAAATATTTTGATTTTTAACAAAACGTTAATGAGAATATAAAAAGGAATATGGTTTAATTAAAGCACCTTTAAAAGAAAGTATTATATTTTATATTTGTTGCCTTAAGTACATTTTTAGCATATTTGTAGACTTAAAAGGTCGTAAAAAGTTTTACTGCTGAATGTGTTTTTGTTTTTTTAATTACATAAAAATATTTAAAGAAAAGAAAAATTAAAATACATTTTTCTTTTCTAAAAGATAAAAAGTATTTAATGATTTACTGGGGTTTTCAAAATAAATTTTTTTTTAGTTTTTTCAAAAGCTAATACTGATAGGATTCACGTATGTATACTTATAAAGACCTGTGTGGGTAAGATGGTAAAAATAAGCACAGAGAGAAAATATAAAAAGCAGTAAATGGCAATCGATTAACTAGACAAATTGCTGCATATAATAAATACTTACTGAAGTCTAGACTTGTGCTTCGTAAATCAGTTTAGTGAGTGCTCCTTTACTTACAAAAACTAAAAAGAAATAGTTCGTTCATTTAGTTCTCTTGATCTCTTGTCTTTTTATCACTTTTAAATATACAAAGTTCAAATATTTACTCTTCATTGTTCTTGAACGTTTTTTATTGTGCGAAATGATATCGAATGGAGTTGAAAGAAACAAACAACAAAACAAATTTCAAAAAATCTTAAAATCCTTTTTTCAGTTTCTTTTTTAACAATTTTATTGAAAATTTTTAAATATTAGGACTTAAATGTACTTTAGCCACTAAAGCCTAAAGAAAAACTTTACTCTATCAGCCTTATGCAAAAAATTTAACGTAAGCTTTTAAGTCAAGATTCTCTATATTAGTAATTTGACACCCAATTGGGAAGAAATTACTTTGGACTATTTTAAAATTTCTTTTTTAAATTCATTTATACTCCAGCACTGTTGCTCTGAAGGATTTTTATAATTTCCAGAAGAAAGATAAAAATGACTGAGTGAGTCACATACCGTTTTAAAGGAGAGGTCCTCTTAATTTCTAACCTGCCATCCAATTGGCCAGAAATTCTTTGGAAGCATTTTAAAAATTTTTTAAATTCCCTCATAGCCCAGTACTGTTGCTCTGAGGGTTTTTATAAATTTCCGGCCAAACCATAGCAGATTGCAGGATACGATAGATACAGGCTTAAAGGGCAAGTCTTAGGTTCGTCCGAAAATGGGCAAAACCGGGTTATGAAGAAATTTCAAAAATATTTGAAAAATACTCAAAAATAAGTTTTTTCCAATTGGGTTGCAGATTATAAATATAAAGTTCCTCCCGTTTAAAGTGTATGTCAATTTCCGTAATCTGCTATAGTTCGCCAGTAAATTAACAGAATCCTTCAAAGCAATAGTACTGGATTATTAGGGAAGTTCAAAAATATTTTAAAATTATTGCCAAGTAATTTCTTGCCAACTGGATTTGAGATTACTTATAAAGAGGACCTTCCCTTTAAAACGGTGTGTATTCCATCCCGTAATCTTCTATGGTACGTACGTAAATTGAAAAAATATTTATAAACATTGAATGACTTAAGACGTATTTCATAAATACTAAAAAACGTATGTTATTACGTTAAAAGGTATTTATTTTAGCTTATTTATTTACAGCTGCTTGTTAAAATTTTATTTTTTAATAGTCATATTACATTTTCCAACTGAATCCTGTGCAATTCTCTTTTCAGTTTGTTTGTCTAAAATGCAATTTTTGTAAAAGCAAAAAACTGGCAATTTTGTATGATACACACAGCTTTCTTTTCTTCTTATGTAAGTTTATTTCATTAAAAATGAAGAGTAAACAAAAAAAATGGGATTTCAAAAACCGAACTTGTTCGTTCAGTGCAAATGAATGAATAATAGTTCGTTAGCGTATTACTCAAGACTACTGTAGTTCTTTGACTTCCACCGAGAGGCTTTAAAGTTAGCTGCGCCCTAGCTGAAAGCTTTTGCTGATTCTTCTGTTTGAGACACATGCATCCCTTTTCGTTCTTCTCTTGATAACTCCCATAATAGTAATTCAAAGGCAGACCTGTCATTTTAGCTAAATTTTTTTAATCATTATTGTGGCCAAGAAAAATATAAAATTTCTTTTCTCAAAAGTTAAAAATAAATTATTTTTGTTTAATAGTTAAAAATTATTCTTTTAGTTTTTTGATCCTAACACTTCACTTTGATTAGAGAACCTTATAGTATAGTGCATAGCTTATTAACGTATCAATGTGGGGCTTGTAGACTTAATTCTTGCCAAGACTTAGAGAGCCTGTGCTTGATAAAAAAAAAATTTAATCTTAAAATTCGCTTCTGTTATTAAATAATAAAATAAATAAATTCGGTTTGGCACAGATTCCATCTGCTTTAAAATTTATTTATTGATTATGGCAACAGCAAATTCAAAGTCTCTGAAGCAAATCTAATATTTGTTTTGAATAAATAAATATTTCTTAATAACCAAATAAAAATAAATACTTCTCTCCTCCTTAAACCAATCACACCTTTTTTCAAACAGCCTAAGTTAAGTGCTAAAACAAATTATGTATGTAACAGCTAAAATGCTTTGTTTTAAGCAAATGTACACGCACAGCTTTTATCTTTCACCAATAATCTTTTCTATCAATAAATTTTCATTGAATATCTATTTCACTGAAAATGTTAAACGAAAAATATTTATTTTGTTATTCAATCTTATTAAAAGATTACGACACACTCAACCCCTGAATTTTTAATATTTCTTTTTTTTTTTTGTTTTCAAGCAACAAAAAATCTATCAATCATTTACGCATGAAAACATTTCAGCACTTTAAGTATCTTTTGAGTGTATAGGTATGTGTGTAGACATTTTACATGTTAAAAAATAAAAGCAAAAAATAGAACACACATAAACAGCCCCCTCACCACCTGCCAGAGGTTAGAGCAGTAGCAAAATTTTAACAACAAATATTGTGTAATGGATGCCTAGGGTTTTCGTATATAAATCCTTCAGGTAAATATTTGTATAAAATTTTGAGAGTCTTCCTTCCCTTAACAGGGATGATGTTTGTCAAAACAATTTATTTATTTATTTTCGTTATGGTATCTTTCAAGGCAGAAGTGTATGGATTACAGAACGTTTTATTAATGCCGTAGTAAATAAAAGGGTCAAAGCCTAAAAGCATACACAGTAATAGTTTGTTTTGGGTTACTTTTTCCAGTTATGATTTGGCAAAGTAACGTTTAGCATTACAAAGAACATAACGACAGGGTTTTGTCAATGGAGAAACATTTTTAAATTAAAAAAAAAACTTGAAAAAATAATAAAATAACTTTTTTTTATCTTTTTAGAAGTAGTTTTTTGTTTCATAAACAATTTTCTTTATTTTAATTTTATTGTGTTAAAAATATAAAAAATATGTGACCCTGGCTAAGAAAAGGTGGCTTATGACTCAAAAAGGAAATTGCGAGAAACAGCTGTTAAAGATAAACAATGCATTTCGTCAGTTTCTTAGTAGTTTTTCTTTTGCATTATGAACAGTCATGCCCAAAAGGCAACCAAAAAAGGCAAAAGAGCATAAATGAGATAAGTTCGTGTGTGTATATAAACAGCGATCATGTTTTTAAATTTTTTAATTCCATTTATTATCTTGATTCTGGATTTTCAATAAAATTCTGTTTTTCTTTCATTTGAGCTCTTCTCTACATTCTCTATATTTTTAGTACACTTCTAAGCAAGTTAGGACTTTCTAAAAAACTATCGAAACCAAAAAAAAAAGTTGAAAAATTTTTTTTGAGCCTTAAGCCACCTTTTCATGGGCCGGGTCACATATCGTGAATTTTACAATTTTAGTTCCAATATTTCTTTATATTATTATTTATGCGACTTCAAATTTCAGTACAATTTAAATGAAAATTTATATTTATAAAGAATAACGCAATTTGGCCCTTGGTAAGAGAAAAAAAAAAAAGGAATTGATGATGACAAGAGTTTTTTCCTGTCCGAGAACCAAAAAACTCAAATTGGTTTAAATGAAATTTTTTTTCTTTCAATACTCTCCCAGCTGTACAGGGCAATTTTTTTTTTAAAACAATACAGAATCTAGTATATAAATTGCCCTGACTAAAGAACTATTCCTTTTGTCGCGATCAATAGCTAAAAGCAAAAAAAACATTACTTTCATTAAACATTACTTTCATTATTGAAAAAAAAAAATATATTTTTTTATAGAAAACAGGCACTAAAGAAAAACTTTTGAAAAAGGATTTTTTACCAAAAAAAATCCTGTTAAAAAACCTAGTGTTTTGTAAAAAATATTAAAATTTTTTAATAATCACAAATAAATATTAATGTTTTGTAAGGTTTTTGAATTTAAAATAAATTAGTTACATAATTTTTTAGTCTTTTTTTTGAAAAAAAAAAAAGTTTTTTAAGAAATAAACTTTTACTGTTCTTTAAAGGTAGACTATTTTTCTTTAAAATAAGTATATTTTGAAGACTTTTTTAATACAAAAAATTTCGAAATTCTTTTTTCTTTGAAAACTTTTGTCTCTAGAAATAATTTTTTAATTTTAAAAAACCTAACGTCTTGAAAGAAACAATTCCCGCACTTGATATTGAATTAAAACTTCACTTGACTTTAAAGTTAATTTTTTTTTTTGACAAAAATATATTTTTTCGAAAGAAGACTGGCCCTAAGACTCATACCAAGTGTGTTTTATCTGTCAAAAATTCTCTTGACCATACGGAAATAGCGCGGGGGCAACGCTGAGCAATTCCAAAATTAAATTTTTACAGCACGATTTGTAGTGAAGTTGGCTGCAACACAACTGTTTTTTTATTTTTGTTTTTCTGTTAGGTATTTTTCTTTTTTTTTTATTTATCTTTTTTAATTCTATTTTTCTTTGTCTTTAGTGGGCTTTATGAAACTAGATGATTACCGGCACTGAAGAGAATAAGCAGCCAGCGCTCTTCTTTAGGAATGACGCTCTTTGGAAAGAATATTTTTCTGCAAAATAAAATAAAAATTTAACTTTTTTGCACAAAAAGATTTATATAGCAAAAAATCTGAAACTCTGTTTAAACTTTTTTTAAAAAAAAAAAAGTTTTTCTTTGAAGATTTTTTTTTTTTTTTTAAAGTTTTTTTTTTTGACAACTTAATAGTATTTTGTAAGTGTTTTATGATAAAAAATTTCTAGTCAAATTATTTTTTTTTTTTTAAGAAAAAAACCATTTTTATTAAAAATTATTTCAAATAATTTTATTTTTACTTTTTATTAAAAATAATTTTTTTTTAAGGAAAAAAAGTTTTTTGTAGGAAAATAATTTTAAGTGTTTTTTTTAAAGATTTTTTGAGAAAAGTATTTTTTATTCAATTTTCAAGATCTTTCTCAGTAAAAAGAAAATTTATAAGCAATTTTTTCACAAAAAGATAATTTTTTTTTTAATTTTTTTGTAAAAATAAATATTTTTATAATATTTTCAATAGTTAAAATACTTTTTTTATAAAAAAAAATTTTAACAAAATGCCTTTTAAAGATAAATAAACCCTTCTGCAAAAACAAATAAACTACTCAAGGCTGTTACTTTAAACTTAATAAAGATAAAACTTTTTGTCATCCTTTTCATAATGTAGGCTTATTAGCTTAAATATAAATATCCATAATGTCCTAGGAAACCAACCATTCAACACAATATTCATAAAGTTATTCCAATACCAAAATCAAACAAATTTTTATGTTTCTTACACTCTTTTTTCAACAAGAGAATAAGTAAAATTTAAAGTGTGCCAAGGTGTGTCTGGGGTATAAAAAACAACTTCTTGGGTTAATTTACAACACTATTCTTTTACTCTTTCCCCCTTTTTTATGCTATTTATACACACTTATCGATATTAAAAAAATAGAAAAAAAGGGGAAAAAAGGATTTTCATTTTTTTATATATCCTTAAGTTTCACATTTTTCTATTATATCGGGATAATGGATGGATACGATATAATCACGTATGGCTTTTATAGAAAATTATACTTTTTACACACTTACTTTGCTCACTCACACTCATGAACATGTAAGCGTTGTAAGTGATTGTGCAAAACTTGTGTTGTTCGTTTCCTTTTGTTATTTCTTCCAACACAAATTACTAGTATCGTTCAGGTGCACATTTAAATGGAATCCTAATAAATACAGATTCTTTTTTATAAACAAAAATAAATAAATATAATTTTACTTGGTATCGTTTGAATAAATTATTTAAGGATAAATGAATGAAAACAGTAAGAAAAAAAGAGAAAACCTTTTTTTTTAAGATTATCTTGTCATTCCTGCTGTATTATTTTCACTGTGTCTCTCTTTGTCTGCATGTGTGTGTTTGTGTTTACTTTATGCAAATATTTGTTAATATTGTTGTATGGTAATTTAGGCAACAATTCCAGTTATCTTGATGTCACTATTTAAGTGTAATACGATACAAATGATGTAAATTAAGAACGATACTTAAGACATGCGAGTAGAGAAAACAAGCCAAAGGAACTATTTAAATTGATGCTTGTCCACACAAAACACAAATAAAACACAAGCACTTTTAAAGGAAAATAGTTAATTAATCCAACTTTCAGTAAGCGCTCTTAATAAAACACACGTTTGTGTGTGCACAATGGCCTGCAGTACAAAAGAAGGAAAGCAAAATAACTGGGGCGAGGAAAGAAGAAACTTTAAGAAGAGAAATGCTACGCAGCAATTGTTTCTAAACAAACATTAAGAAAACAACTTTGGTTGGGAGAACTAAATTTATTATCAATCAAAAAATTCAATTGTGATACTCGTAGTCGAATTTTTTAATTCTGCCTATAGCAAATCGCTTTCATAGTTAGAAATATTTAAAAATATTATAAATAAATTTTGGATAGTTTTATTGAATTTTTTGATCACAACAAAATTTAGTGCTCATAACCGAATTTTTCTTTTCAAAGAAATTCTAAATATTAAAAAGAAGAATGAGGATAAAGTATTTAAGACTTCCTTTTTTACGCCAACAGCAGATCAGAAGGTTTAAAAAAAAACTTTGCGGCAGATAGTGTGGCACAGGTTGGACCTAACACTCAATACTTTTCCACTAGAACTTTATAATTGCAGTAGCCGTTGAAGTGAAATCAAGTAGTTGGCAGCTTACCATGTGTTAAGAATTTCTTATACTCAGAAAACAACTACGGTTGTGAGAACTAAATCTGTTGCCAATGAAAAACTTTGTTGTGAGAACCATATCTTTTAACTGTAGTAAAGAGAATTCGATAACACTTTCCAAAAGTTAATTCTTATAAAAATATTTCGAGCTGTAAGATCGATGTTTTATTCTCACGATTACGAACAATCGTTTATCTCAACTAAGTTTTTGATTGTCAACAAATTTAGTTTTCATAATAGAAAACAACTTAGTTTGTGACAAGTAAATTAGTTTCGAGGAAAAAATTCAGTTGTGATAATCAATTTTTTTAGTTGTAGTAACCAGCATTCCATAATATAGATCAAAATTTAGTTCTCCTAAATATATTTTGAGTTGTAAGACTGATTTTTTTTGTCATGATTGAAAAAATCGATTATCACAACTAAATTTTTTGATTGGAATTAAATTTAGTTCTCACAAATGAAGTTGTTTTAATTTAAATTAAATAAATTCATATACGTTTTAAAGCGCTAAAAAAACTAGTTAAGCTCTTTTGTGCTAATCTTGACCGCCCTTGACCTAGTTCAGCTACTAAGGTAAATGAGAACCTATAAGCTCCCATTTAGTATTTCATTTAAAAATCCTGCCTTTAGCTAGTCAACATTAGAAATTATTTTAGTTTTTTAAGCTCATTATTCATGCTTTTCTCTTTTAACATCTTTTTGCTGGTAAATATTATCCATCAATTATTTATTTATTTATTTTTTTAAGTGAATATGTAAGGCTTGTTTTTTTCCATTTTACTGCCAAATATTTAACAGCAGTGATTTTGATTTGCGTAATTTTCAGCTTCATTAAGTGTTTAATGTCTGTAAACGATATAACACAGAGTGAAGAGCGAGAGAGACAGCAAAACAAATTTTACACACTCACATTAACATAATCATATAATTTTATTACCCTTCAGTAATAAGGCAACAACAATAACACACACACATGCTTTGGAGCATTAAAAATTTTTCTTTGTCCTGAAAGTAGTAGAAAGTCTTTCTGCCAATACAATTTGCGTATGTAGTTACTTACGCTTTGGTAAACTTGAATGATGTTTATTAACAATTTTGCGTAAGTTGTCAGTCGTTTATCATATTCATAATGTCTGCTTGTACGAGTATATCTTTTCTGGTGCTGTTTATTGTATTTGCCTTTCCTTTTAGTTCTTAAAGAGATAAACAAATTTTTTCTTTTGCTGGGTAAAATTTACACAAACTTTTTGATTTGAAATGGAAATAAAACTTACTTAATCTTAAAGGATATACTTTGTAAACATGGTTTTACTAAATAAAAAATAAATATTAAAAACCATATAATAAAGAGTTTTAGCTGGAGAAAATTTTTATTTAAAAGTGAAGATTATATAGAAGAGAGATCAAGGTGAGATAAAAGGTTTGGCGACAGTAACCTTCATATTTCAAAAGCCATATGTAGGAGTTTCTTATTTTAACTTTTTTTTAAAAATTTATAAAAAAATAATTGTGAGATAGTGGGCTTAAATTCCGGCTTTCGATAGCGATCGAACGAGTGCCTTAAATTGGTTCTGTTTTCACAGGATTATAACTCAGACCATATTGCTTGTTTTCCATTAGATCCTATTCCCTGAGAGGGAATGTTTGTGAAAATAAATACGTATTTAAATATGAAATTTTAGCAAAGACAAAAACCTTACAGATTAACATAGCCAAATTTGCAGTTTACAGAGCTCTGTTAAGGAATAGAAAAAATATTCAGCAGGAGAAAACAAGAACCTGCAAGGATTAACAAAAAAAATATGCAAAAAGGGTCGACTGCACGCACAGCCTAGTAAAATTTCCAAAACAGTTTTGGGATTTAAGAAAATTGACTTGAAAAAATGATTTTTTTGCACTTTTAGAAAATTTCTCTACTGGACCACTAGTCATTTTGGACAAAAATGGAATTGCACACGTATATAGATGTGGTAGTCGAAGGGGTCCACTACTGGCCCTGCCTAGTCAAAGTGAAAAATGTACAACGTTTTGAACAAATCCATTGTTAAATTTATAATTGTTGAACAAATAGACTAGACATTCATAGAAGTTTAAAGAAATGGGCGTGGCAATAAAAAACGTATGATACTCTGTTCAATTTATGAGAGTTCTGTGCAGTAAAATGAAGGGATATCTTTAAGGAATAAAAATAATATTCAGAAAAAGTGGGCGTAACAATGGGCGGGACCAGAGAAAAGCATATGATCATTAAAAAATTTATCAAATTGTTTTAATTAAATTAAAAAAGTTATCATATTGATAAAATGTATTAATTGAGTCATAAACGAGCTATTTTGCTTAAAAAAGGTGTAAGTAAAAAATCAGTTATTAATTTTATCAAAAAAAAATTACTACAAATTAATTTTTTCAAAAATAGCAGTTAAAATAGTGAAAATTAGATGGCATCTTTAAGCCATTGGAGCATATTTCCTCTTCTGGAATGCCAGTACAGTTACTAAACGTAAATATTGGAATTTTTAACACTTTAAAAATGTAAGAGCTCAAATATGCCTCTAGTTATTCAAACTAGAGGCATTTTATTTTGTTTTACCGTGTGTTGCCTGCAAAGTTTAGGCAAACAATTTTTATTATTAATTAATTAATCAATAGCATTTAGTAAAATTTCATTAAAAAATTTAATAAAAACAAAATTTTTATTTCATTTTGGGATTTTGCAGGATTTTCTTTGCTTATTTTTTTTTTTTTTTGTGAAAATTTTTTAATAAAAAATTTCATTCTAACGAGCTTACCCAGGACATAAATGCAATTGAGGACAGTTGTAATTAAGATGTACAAATCCAATCATACTGATGACACACACACATACACACAAACCCATCAACACTTAAACTTTAACTGAAACTTGCATTCACTGTGTAGCAAACCAACGACACTTGAAATTGAGAAACCTAAATTAAAACACTTAAAAAATATACCGTGTTGCGCTTAAAAATTTTACCCTACGAACCATCACTAATTGAACTCAAAAATGACATTTCAGCAAAAAAAAAAAAAAAAAAGAAGAAAGAGCTTATAAGTTGAGGCAAGACCATGCACTCATTTGTAGGTTAGGCAAAGGGAAAGAAACTTTATTTCTATCAGCCAACGGCAGCAAAAGTATTAAGTGAATGAACGTTAAAAGCAACAAAATTTGCAGAGACATCAAGTAAGAATTAAAAAAAAAGTGCTAAAACCCAACCAATGTAGCAAATTACTGGCAATATACTCGTGCTCATGCAGTTAAAGAAGTTTTGAGCAGCAACTCAAAATAACAAAAACAAAAAAAGAAGAGAATTAGACGCAGCAGCATAAATGGAAATAAATTTAAGCTGCCAAAGTAAGTGGCACTAAATGCATAACGATGACGAACAGAAAACAAAAAACTGCACAAAAATTACAGAAAAAATAGAAAAGAGGGGAAGAGAAGGAACTGCAAAATAATTTGCAGATTTGAGCTAAAGAATCCAAAAAAAGAAACACCAACTTTTAATATTCAATTTAAATCCAACTAGCATGAATCCAAAGGTGATGAAATTTCAAAGTAAAAATGTAAAAGAAAAAAAAATTTTTTTCCATGAAATGCAATCAGTGCCTGTTTAATATGCACCCAAAAAAATATGCAGCAAAAAAAAACATTCTCCCAAAAAATCGTCACATTCGCTATCGAATGAAATGAAATTTAATTTTTTTTAGTATGAAAAATTAAAAAATATCGATAGATGAATTTGGCAGCCGCTTTACCACACAAACAAAAAAAAAACTAATTTGAAATAAAAAAAATTTCTTATTTTAAGCCCCAACTTGACAATCATTAATTAACTGGTGATTATCGTTTAAGCATTGTTGACTAAGCCACAGTCAGGAATACACTAAAAATGGCGACTTCGACCTTAATAGAACACAAACTGCCAGTAAACTGAATTATTTGACTTAAACTAAAAATAAAAAAAAAATTATCTGAGAGATAGAAAATTAATTTAAAATTCAACCTGATTGCGAGTGTCATCGTAGTCGAATTAATGACAAGCCGGCTTTGCCAGATATTAATATTTCCTTTACGACAACGATATTCATTATTAATAACATTATCGAACGGTAGAAGTCGAAGGAGAATCCCACATTGAATTAAAAGCCCAAAACAGCGCATTCAAAAATTTGTTCATACAAAAACACAAAAATTACGATAGCTTACATTCGATATCGAATGCAATTGATTTCTTATGTGGTTGGTAGAAAATCAATTTAAAAACTTTCCTTAAATGAAACCATTTAAAAAATGTCGTAACGAACAACTCGCACTGTGACTTCTAAGTCTAGAATTTAAATTTCATAAATTTCTTTACTGTTGCTTTGTACTGGCTGTATTTTGCTTTTTTAATTAATTAAAATTTTATTTTCAAACTTTTAGATAGGGTCTTGTGCCTAGTGTCTTTTTAAAAATTCCAAATCATATTTGTCAGTTTATTTTGCTGTTTTCTATTTTTAATAAACAAACTCATGTGAGTGTCATTTCAAAACACAAGCCTTTTTCATTTCCTCTATTAAAACAAATGAAAAATAATTCAACATTTCCATAAGCATTCTGAAGTGGAAGAGTGACAAGTCAATAAGTCTTTTGCTATGTAAAGTGCTTCAATTAATTAAGAAAATTAAATCTTATATTCTCTTGCTCATTTGCCCATCAGAGTTTTGCTTTAAATAAATTTTAATTATAAATTTGAAAGATAAGAAAACTTTAAACCACCAATAGTTAAGCAACAATGTTGTGTTTAATGTTTAATAACAGAAACAAAAAGTAATTACACAGCACAAGTCTTGTATGGCTACCCAACAAAGCAATAGCAAAATGTAGTTGACAGCTACACAAAGAAAGGACAAGAAAGAAACCAAGACAAGACCGGACAGAACAGCATAAGACTGGACAGGGCAGGACATGACTTGGAATTATAAAACACATTTTTCTTAATTTAACTTTCAACAACATGTCTTAACAGCAAAACAATGTCAAGTGACTTAGTTTACACAGAAACTCAATTTCTTTATTAATTAAAATTTTTTTCTTTTATTATTTAACACAAACATTCATATGCTATCGCGGTGAGAATTTGCTTGAAATATCTTCAGAATTTTATCATTTAAATATCTAATGAAAAATAAATAAAACAATTCAGAAATTTCACCTAAAATAAAGAATAACCCAGTAAGAGGGCACTTTTTTATTTTATGCTAAAATCACACGGTCTTGTTAAAACCCTTTATCATTCATATCCATGCCATGCCGTTTAGTTGAGGCCCCAAGAACTTAGTTATCATGTTCCTGCAAACGAATGTCGTTCACAGTGATCGCAATTATGTCCATATCTTGAAAAAAATTAGGCCAGACTAAAATTTAGCACCAAACAATTTTTAATTATTTTATTTTATTTTCTTAATTTTTTTTCATTAAAAAATAATTTTGTTATTAATAATTTAATTTTTTAATACAATTTTTTTAATTTTTTCTTTCAAATATTTTTTTAAAATTTTTTTTTTTTAATAAAAAAAATTATTTTATAATAAAAACTTTTTAATTCTTTTTTATCATTTTTCAAATTTTTTTATTCAAAAATATTAATTTATTTTTTTAATTTTTTTATTATAAAATATTTTTTTTATTAAAAAAATATTTTTTTAGTAAAAACTTTTTTGAATATTATTTTGTTTTTTTTTTAAATTTTTTTTTAAATTTCTTATTAAAAAATAATTTTTTTTATTAGAAAAATTGTTTATTATTTTTAATATTGAAAATATTTCAAACAAATTTTTTTGTGGAATTTCTTTAACGTATTTATTTCAGTGTAGTGATTGTATGAAAATATTAATAAAAAAATTATAAACATCCTAACAAAAGAAATTTATTTTTAAATAAGTGGAGCAGCAACTTCTAATAAAAACATTTTTTTTTCCTTATTTTTCAGTGAACTAAAAAGGCAAACAGCCTGCCAAAATGTTAGCTAAGCAAGCAGACAGAGGCATAATTTGTCATTGAATATGTAGAAAATAATGAAAATAACTAGAGCAACAACTAACTGCAACAAAAAATATTAAAACAAAAAAATAATAAAAACAAATGAGCAACATTGAGAATAAAATAAATAACAACACGTGACTCCCACTATAAAAAAACACAGCAGGAAACAAAAGATAACGGCGTATTTGTACAACACACAACTCACACATAAATAGGCATACACACGTTTACCTACACATTTACCCAATCACTGCACTAAAAATTTTATGAATGAATGAATGAATAACTAAACACAAAGAAGATTTTTAGAATGCAACAAAACAACAACAGCAGCATTATTCATAATAAAAAAATAGTTACGTGATGTGACGCTGACACATAAAAAATAATTCATTTTTCAATGTTAGAAAAAATAAACTTTAAAATTAAATAATGCCAAGAGCAAAAGGCACAACACAGAGATTTTTTTGTATGATTCTAATTTAAGTTAATTTTAAAATAAATTTTAAAGGAATCAGCAAGATAACAATAAGCACATTTAAAAAAATAATAATTTTTTGGCTGCCGATAGCTATTTGCTTTTGTCATGAACAATAAAATAAACTAAATTAGTAGTTGATAAAATTCTTTGAAACAACTAAAGTATAGCTTAGTACTTTGACTACACTCAAAATGCCCATAATTTGATCAGCCATAATATAAAGAGTATTTAAAGCTTTCAATCTCAATGCAGATGTTCTGCATTTGGTTTTGAAGCATCACACACTTCAGTTGAAATCAAGAACCTCTTGTCTTGCAAATGTTTGAGTTATTATAAAACAATAAACAACAACGTGAACAACCACAATAATGGTAAATCACAAATAAGATTAAAGACAATATAAGCCAGAAAAAACCACAAAAACAACAACAATAAAAGATTGGTTATAGAAAATGGAAAAATGAAATAAATTAAAATTAAGTGTCAACGTAAAACTCAAGTACTTGTGCACAGAAATATGTTTTTTAAGTAGTTCTTTAATGTTGTTGTTGCCACTATTTTTCACTGACATTACGACACAACAAACTATTTTCTCTGCTGATGTTTTTTTCTACTTTGCACTACAATAAACATAAGTATTGAATTGAAAAATATGTAATCATCTTTTGTATACAGGAAATGCATGCACTCAAACTAACACAAAACAGGGTGATGTTTCTAATGTTATGGACGACGAGAGAACATTCAGTTGAATACTTTTTTTAGTATAATAAAATATTCAGCCTTACAACGAGTGTTGTTGTAGTAGGAGAATTTTCGACAAACTAATATAAAATATATTGCTGGAGCTATCACATATCACTGTTTTCAAAAATATAACGACACTCGCCATCAGGTAAGAAGGCTATACATATAACGGGTGGTGCAAAATTCTCCCTACCACTTTGATTGCCTATAACTTTGCTCAAAGAAAAGATAAGTAAGTTTTGTTTTCATAAAAAGTTTATTTGGTCTTTACATTTTTTTTTCGTTATGATGGGAAAATTCATTCATAATAAAAAAGTTGTTGAATTTTGTCATTACTTTATCTTACTGCAATGGCTTTCTAATTTTCACTCCGATTTGGATAATTTACTGCACTATAACTTTTGTAGCCAACATCTAGACGAATTTTTCTAGCGTTACTTAGGCTGCTGTTGTATTTTTTTTTCTTTTTTGCACGATCATTGTCATAGACTCCGGGATTTTGTTGCATTGAGTGTATTATATATTTTGTAAGCTCTGTTCTTATTTTAGCAATTTTTTCTGTTCTTTTTGCTTGCGCTCTGTAATTAAGTTTTGCTTATATCTTTTCAAAACTACATTTACAGTGCTTTTTGAAAACTACAGTTTTTTGCAAATCTTTACACCTGGCCATGGTGGATTTTCAACAATATTTTTTCTATTTTTCTTTTCCATGGCCAACAAATAAACTGCTACTGAAAAAAAATTCTTTTTTAAATTCCAGAGTTCCCACTTCACCTAGCGAGTATTTGTAATTCACAATAAATATTTTCTGGCTGCAGTGACCAGGTGACTTGTTCCCGCTCTTAATACTAATTTTAATTTTTACATTATTTTATCGCATTTTGGTTGATACAACTACAAATTGGATTATGACAACCGACTTTTTGACTTAAAAAAAATCCATTCTAGCCATCATTTCTGGTAGCTGGAGCAAATGTCTCCTGTTTAAAAAATATATTTTTTTTGCTTTATTAAATTTTAACAAAATTTTTATTTTGTAAAAGTAAGAAAATATTTTCCATATAATTTACATATTTGAATTTTTAAAATCTAGTTTGCATTTAATGACAAAAAAAAAGTCCATCTATTGAAAAATCACTTTAAATTTACAATTTGCCATTTGCAATAACTTGACTTGAAACTTATTTATTGTTATTTTCACAAATGTATTGGTTAGTTAATGTAAGTGTGTGTTGTGTGCGCTTTTTGTATTATCCCCAAAGATGTCAATAAATAATTAATTCCAATGGGAAATAAATTTCCCACTTAACGAACCCAAAAACAACATGCATCATTGTCAAAGCTTACAACGAAATAAAATACCAATAACAATAATAATAATAACATACAGTTACGCACACACTATACACACACACACACACACACACACACACACTAATGCACACAACAGCAACTACACAATCCATATGAACAGCAATGCAACAACAACAAACAATTATACAAAACAAATTATCACAAGCCATGCAGTGACAATTCTGCTTGAAACAAATAAAGTTCATTTACTAACACCATCATAAAAAATATATGTTTTCATACGCACACAGTTGTTTACTCAATATATCATGCACTCACATGCAAGTGCAAAACCTCGCGATAATCAAAAGTTGTTTAACAGAGAGAAAAAAAAAACATACACATGCATACAAACTAACACATACATAGAGAAAAAAAGTATGTTTTAGTTGGTTTAATTAAAAACAGTGTGTCTCTCTAAAAAGAAACAATAAATTTTATTTTTTAGAAAGCCATTTACACTTGGAAGATTTTTCTTGCTGACAGCGCTGAGCTTTGACTGGCAGAGAGAAAAAGAGATACAGATATTGATTCTTATTCTCCCTGTTATTGTAACAACACAAGCTTAGACCAGGACCACACACAGCAATTTTAGTTGCGCGATTCTAGATTTTGTGAGGAGAGCGAGGAAAGAAGAATAGAAAGGGGTAAAAACTTGCTTGTACTCAGCAATTCGTTTTTCTTCTCTCTTCGTATCTTTTATAAAGATGTAAAAAAAGAAGACAGACAGCTTGAAAGCTGAATGAATGACTGCATAAGAATGCTAAAATTGCCGAAACAAAAAAAATTAGTGTGTAGACAAAAAGACAATTTTCAAAGAAAATTCAGAAAGAATTGCTTGCCGTGTGTGATCCTAGTCTTACAAATTAAGTGCTGGAGCCTAATTCTATTAGTCGTGATTGAAATTGCTTAAAAATGGAATAAAATGTCGGTAGCGCAAGATTTGCTAATTCTGATACTCAATAATAAACGAATCGAAAGAATGCTAATGTTTGTGTTATACAACACTAAGAAATGTCGTTATATGCTATTTGATAACGAGTCATAGATTTTAAATCTTTAACTAGTTTTTTTCAAAGTGGCTCTGTATTCAGTGCGATTCAGTAACTTACAAACATTCGCATCGAAAAGAAACCATAACGATATTCAGTTACTTTTAGACAAAAATATTCGGTACGATAGAAATCGTTACTAGATAAACTCGTACATCTATCGCCTAAAATAAGGGTGTAATGCGACTTATAACAGCATTATTTGAAAACGGTTGGTCCTATTAGTTAGAAAAGAAAATCCAAAATTCCTTAACAAAATTTACTTTAAGTCTTACCAATATTATTTTTAAATTAGTTTAGTAGTTTTAAAAATATCGTTAAGGTTTTATGAAAAAAAATGTGATCTTTTTGTAAAATTAGGAAATTTTTAATTTACAAAAAAACAGTTAAAAGTAGAGAAAACAAAAATTACCATTTAGCTTCATTAATGTCAAACAAAATGATCCCATTTTATTAAAATAGATTTTATTCACAATATTGTTTTTAAATCACTTAAAAAAGTGAATTCTGTATTCCGAAATAAATAAAAAAAAAAAAATTTTAAAAGTTTCTGGGTAACTAAATGAACTTTTTTTTCTAGTTTCTGCAACTTTTTTCCTCCCAAAATAACGCAAAAATAATAAAAAAGAAAAGCAAACGAGTTCAGTGAAATTATGATCTAAATTTTCACTTCCTAATAAAGTAGTATTCGAATTTGGCATACAAAATGGCACTGATTATCAGTTTGACATTTTTTTTAATCGATTCCATAAAAAATTTAATTAATAAGAAAATTTATACGAATAAATTTCTTTTTCAAATAGAATTTTTTTTACTTTAAACAATTTTTTTTTCATTTAATGTTTCTTCCATTAAAATTTTGTTTAAATAAATTTTATTCGAATTTTTTGTATTCGGTTTTTAATTTTAATCGAATATTATATTAATTTGAAAAATATTTAATATTCAAAAAATAAGGTCTTATCCTAATAAATTTTTTATTCGAGTAAAATATTCTACTCGAATAATATTTTTTTATGAAAAAAAATTTTTTTTCTTTTTATTTTGATTTCTCAAGAGGATTATTGAATGGGACACATATCATTTTAAAGAGGAGACCATCTAGATTTTTCTTCTACTACCCAAATACTTTGAAATTACTTGGAATTATTTTAAAAAAAAATTTTTCTTGAAATCTCCATTTATCCCAGTGCTGTTGCTTTGAGGGATTTTACCAACTTTGGGATGAACTATAAAAGATTACGAGATGGGATATATATCATTTTAAGGGGGAAGTCGTCTAGATTTGTCGTCTGCTGCCCTAAAACTCAGAAGTTACTTTGGATTATTTTTAAAGGTTTTTTGTAATTCGTTTATACCCCAGTGATGTTGGTCTGGGGATCCTAGCAACTTCTGGACGAACCATAAAAGATTGTAGAATGGGACACCTATCATTTTAAAAACATGACTGTCTAGATTTTTATTTTACTACTCCAATACTCAAAAATTACTTTAAATTATTTTTAAAAATTTCTTACATTTTAGTTTTACAAATTTTAGCTTCCTCAAAAAAAATTTTAGTGACGTATTGAAAAATCAATTTAAATCATTTTTTTTAAATTGGTTATTTAAAAGTAGGCGTGGTCAGTTAAAAAATATATGGCCAGTCTCTTTGTAAAGAGTATAGAACTCGTGTGCTAAATTTCACAGAACTCTTTTGGGAAATAAAAATTAAATTTTTACAGCAAACAAGGAATTCAAAAGAAAATTAATTTTGTAAGCTGTTCAGAAAGAAACGCAGAAGCCAATCGTCTGGAAAACACTGAATTTTTGAAATATTTTTGATTGAGGCAATTTTTAAATGTGCCATAATTTTTCACCTTAAACCTTAGGATTCATAAAAATTCTTTTAAATTCAGTTGCAAACTTATATTGTTCCACTGTAATTTTCAATTTAAAAATACACAATTCATTTTCTGAATTTTTTTTTTTTTTTGTTGCTGGTATAAAATTTATATGCAAATAATCGTAATACCCTGGCACTGACACTCACATACGAGTAGATACCAAAAGATACTCTTGTTCATATAACAAATTTTTTATATAAAAAAATAATCTTATTGTATTTTTCTGTTTTTTTTTTATTGTTGCTGTTATTGCTATTGTACAACAATTATCACATTTTCTTGTATATTGTAGAAGGCATTTTATCACACAAATACGCTTGTACTTGTACAATGAGCGATAATCAATGTAAATTTTATCAATAAACAAAAATTTATTTCACAATAAAACGAACACAAACACGCACACAAACAAAAAACCCCTCCTGTTTTGTAGTCCTTGTGGAATCACACTAAAGCACGCACTCTTTATTTAGGTATAAATTGGAATAAAAATTTTATTGTAATTTGGCTGTTTTCAAGCATTAAAAAAACAACAAGCAAATATCTACCTGAATGCATCCATTTTGTGTATGAATTTTCATTCAAAATTATTTTACCTTTAACGGTCTAAGTGCTTCTGGCTTTTGTGCATAAAATTCAAATAAATTTTTTTTTCGAGCAAATGAGTATTCAAGCAGAAGGAATAAAAATATTTTATATATAAAAATTTTAATACAACAAACAAAAAAAAACATGCAAAAGCGTCCTCAATTTTGGAAATGATATTGTGGCCATTAAGAGTTCTACACATGATAACAGTTGGTAGGGCGGTTATTTAATTTTTTTTTGAAACGCATTTCATTGTAAAACTTGTGGTTTTACTCTGGCAGACTGTTTAAAGGTTTCTTTTGATTTTATTTTATTTTTATTTTTTTTTTTTTTTTTTATAACAGCCAATTGTTAAGAAATACCATGACAAAATGTATTGATGCGTAAAGAAATTAGTAAAAAATAAATAACTCGAAATCGACTTTTGTTTTTATTAAACTCATTTACACTTTATTTGAATAGCATTTTAATGCTTTTCTTTTTTTTATTAATTCATTTGAAAAAATTGTTAAGAGAAGGTTTTTTTTTAGGATAATTATAATTTTTCAAACCAAATAATGTTTTAAAGCAAACTGCAAAATGTATATGAAATAAAAGAAAATTTAAATACAATTTTTTAAAAGAATAATTTCTTAAAATTAACATATTTTTATTGGAATGAAATATTCAAATCCAATAATATTTTTAAATTGATCTTCTTGCTCTGAATAAATTTTTATTGAAATACTAATAAGAAATAAAAAACACAACAAGTGTGACCTAAGTCTAGCCTTGGCTAATTGCTAGGCATTTTTAAAAAAAATTTTTTATTTTTTTAATTTTTATTCTTCAGATAATAACTCTAATTACGGATGTCGTGGTCGTGATAAAATTACAAGCCGGTGTAATAAGGCTGAATATATTTTCTTTTTTACTTGAAAAAATTTGCATCCAACTCAGTTATTTATACGAATAAAGTTTTTTTTTATCTACAAATATGTTATTCCCACAAGTTTTTCTTAAAAAAAATTTATACCAAAACTTTAGCGGATAGTTTTTTACTCGTATACTTTTTTTTACATACAAATATTTTTTATTTTGTTTTGTTGAAAAAATATGTTCTGATATTTTTTTAAATAAATATTTTATGGGAATAATAATTTTTACTCGAATAATATTTTTTTCTTAAAACAGGTTTTATTCGAATAATAATTTTTATTCAAATAATATTTTATTCATATTATTTGTTTAATAAATTTTTCTATACGAATCTTATTTTTATGCGAATAAAATTTTTTATTCTGGTAATAAATTTCATTGATTTTTTTTAATCGTATAATAATTTTAATACAATAAACTAATTTTTATTCGAATAATATTTTTTAAGCAAATAAATTTTTTTCAACTGATTGTGTTTTTCCAATAAATTTATTTTTCAATTAAAAATTTTTTACTCGAATATTTTATATGAATAAATTTTATATTCGATTAATAATTTTTATTCGAGTAAAATTTTTTTTATAATACACAAAAAAAAATTTTTCTTTTAGAAATTAAATAAATATTTTATTCAGATAAAATGTATTTTTGTATGCTCGAATAATATTTTTTATTCGAATAAATGTTTTCATGCTACTTATGTTTACGTTGAGTAAATTTTTACTTGAATTTAATTTTTTTTAACTAAACTGTACATTTTATGTATTCGAATAATAATCCAAATTTTTTACCCGAATAATTTTCTTGTTCGAATAATAATTCTTATTCAAATAGTATTTTATTCAAAAAAGTATTTTATTCGGGTAATACATTTTTATAATCGACTTATTTTTATTCGAATAAAATTTTTTTATTTATTTTTTTTAAACTCATTGTTTATTCCAATTAATACTTTTTTATTCTATTAAAATTTTTTATTGGAGGAATTTTTTTATTCTAATTAATTTTTTAATTTAATTTTTGTTGAAATAATATTTTTTAATCATGTATAATTTTTGTTCAAATAAAAGTTTTTATTCTGTAATAATTTTCTTTTTAAATAAATTTTTTATTTTTAGTTTTTTTTCTTTGATTAAAGTTTCTTGTCTTGTCTGCAGAAAATATCCAGTGTTTATACAGCAATCGAGCCTGTGGTCTCAAGGATTGATAGGTGAGTACACTACCCGCTGTAATTAAAATTAAAATCAAGAGTGGGAACTAGCCAACTGGTTAGAAATTCTTTTTAAGTCTAGTATTCATTAAAAATTCAAAAACTTCTGTGGCTGATTTGCCCGCCATATCACACAGTTGTAGGTAGTGGTTTCTTAAGCAACGAAAATGGTTTTAAGCGAGATCAGTACAATGACATAGCGAATGCACTGCTGTCTCTTAGTCTTTGTTACAGAACCTTCAGCAGTCATTTCTACTGATGCTCATATTTGTCAAGTGTTTTAATGCTGTGACGTTAATTATTATTAATGATTAATGAACAAGCCATTAAAATGTTCAATAATTTTTCATTATCATTATTTCAGTGCAATTTAATACAATTTTAACCCTAGAACGTCATCCTTCGTCAAAATGACGAAGCCCGATCTTATTTTTGAATTAAAACCTGTTTTCTCTGTTTGTTTTGATCTCATTTTTCGTATAGCGTTAGTCGCTAACAAGCGAACTGCGCGCGTCGTAAGTGCTTTTTTTTCGCTTTTAATTTCTTGCCGTAGTCAAAATGACAAAGGATGATGTGTCGTATTGTATAGCTTTTATGTTATATAATCCTTTGTTTAAAAAAAATGCCAAATGAAAGAAGATTTTGCAATGTTAATTTTACAATTAAGAATAGAAAAAAGTATATAAATTTCTTTATTTATTGATTAAAAAAGAACTAAATATGAATAATAAATCTATTTTGGTATATATTTTCGCTCACGCTATATATTATAATTCCTTGAAATAGGTGGTAGTCAAAATGACGAAGGATGACGTTAGTGTACAAAAAATAAGGATGATATTCTAGGGTTAAGCACAAAATTTAGTTACAGCTTTCAGGCATGTCCTTAATGCTTACGGCAGTTTGGTGTATTTGTGTTTTCTTATTTATTTGCTAAAAAATTACTTTAAAAATGTTTGTTCACCCATATAGTCATTAATTTGCTCTTTTATGCATTCATATTGCACAAGGATTCTGTTAAAAAAGAAAGCAAAACCCTCACCCGCTACTAGTAAGCTGAACGTAGGCACGTTGGTAAGAGCGCATTTACACACCCACTTCTACGATATTTGAATGTGCATTTTATGGCTCTACGTGTAATTTTTTTCTTGTTTTTTTTTTTAATTTATAACTGTTCAACAATACGCCCTAATTTAACAATTACGAATTGTAATCACGCAGTGGAAAATGATTAAGTGTTCGTTTGTTCGCTGAGAACACACCACAATGTAAAACAATATTAACAACAGGAACCAGAATAATAATAACAAAAACAACAACAACAACAACAAGAAAAACAATTTGTAATGATAATTACAACAATAAACTGATAGAAAATATATAAACAGGATGTACAGCGATTTGCACACCAGGAATTAAACAAATTGTAAATAAATACAACAATAATAAGGACAGGGTTAAATAGCAACATTTTAAAGGGTTTACATTTCACACAACAATACGGGATTTATTTAAAGAAATTATTTTCAAGGCACAAATTATTTGAAATCTAAAATTAAAAAAAAAAAATTTCAACAATTTAAATGTTGAATTTTCAGTGTTTTGGAGCTGCTGTAGGGTGAGTTCACCTACAGCTTAAATAAAAACATGTTTTTGGCAACATGTTTATAAACAAATGCTAGCAAATTATTTATATGACTAAAAACAATTTGCTCCTTTGTGTCATTTGCTGAACTTAAACGAAATAATTCCTTAAAAAATCTTTTCTTTTTTTTAATGCTACTGTAAACGTCTGTTGCTGTTTAAGAACTTTGACAAACATAATCATAATTTAATTTAATTTTCAATGTTTTTTCTAAACATTAAAAGTCTTCAAAGCAAATTCCTGGTATTTTCATGCCACTAACACTATCATTAAACGAACAATAAACAAACTGAAATTGAAATTGAAACTTTAGAAATACAAATTACATTCGCAGCTATACTTTTCTAAAAAATTAGTTTGACATTATAATTTGTTTTGTTTGTTAATGTTTTTTCTTCAATTTTTTTTTATTTCATTAAATAGAAAAACTTTTTCCATTTGCATTTGTTTATTGTCAGTTGTAAGTCATGCCACACCACGTTAATAAGCAACCAACAAGAGAAGATGGTCCCCAGCAACAAAGACAAGCAAATAAACTAAGAAATGAAATGAAAAACAAAAACAAAAAATAAATAAAATAAAAGAACATTGAGGGTGAAAACTATAAGAGACTTAAAGCCACCTGTTTTGTTACCATCAGCAACAATATTAAACTTTGTTAAAGCTCGTACAACAAAATATAATAAAATTATTTTGTTAATACTTTTTAACAATAAAATTAATATTCACCCAGTACTCTTATATGCAAGTAAAAGTTGGAAAATTATCGCACTTTTGCTTGAAGAAAGCAAAGCCCTAAATGAGTTTTGCTGGCAGGAAACACCATTCCATGGCTTGTTTTCAATTAATAGGGAGTTTAAGCGAAAGATATGTAGTAGTGTTTGCTCAGTATGAAGAGTTTATTATTAAAAAAATTCATGGTCGAGGCTTAATGGCAGAAAGTTAGAAAATAATTTATAATTTTAAATGAAAAACAACATTAAAATTAGTTTTTGCTTAAATTTTTATTCAATATTAGAAATAAATTAATTTTTTAGTTAAAAATATATCTAAAAAACTCTAGATCCAAACAAGCAGATCGTCTAGGAAACACTCAATTTTGAAAACACTCAAGCTTGTCATACATATTTTTTAAACGATTTGATTGCTCATTTTCTATAAACAGCACATTAATACGTTCCACACAAAATCCTAGTCAATCTTAATCAATTTAGTTATTTTTTAAAGTAGCTTTAAACACACTAACTCTAAGACTGAATTCTAATACTTCTTACAAACAAAATTTTTGTTCGAAAAAAATTTTTTAAAAACGTCAAATCTACGGCTGAATTCATCTACTTGTGCCGAACAAATTTTTTTTTCAAACAGCTTTTCAAATATCAACTATAAAACTAAATTCAATCACTTGTGGCAAACAAAATTTTTATTTGAAAAATATTTTTGTCCGAATAAATTTTTTATTGAAAGCAGTAATCCTAAGTCTAAAATCCACTTGTTCTAAACAAAATTTTTCACTTCAGCTTAAAAACATCAGCTACTTGTTTCGAAAAAAATTGTCCGAACAAATTTTTGTTCCAAAAAAATTTTCACAACTTAAAAAAGTCAGCTACTTGTTTAAAAAAAATTTTTTTTCGAAAAAAATTTATTTTCAAATCACTAACTTTAAGTCTAAATATACTTACTTGTCCTATATAAAATTTTTGTTGGAAAAAATTTTTCACAACAAATTAAAAAAAGTCAGTTACTTATTTCGAAAAAAAATTTGTAGTAACACCAAGTCAAAGTCTGAATTCATCCATTTGTTTCATACAAAATTTTATATGTACTTTAAGTTTTCTATCCGTTGGAAATAATTCCAGTAATATAGAAAAAATTTAAAAAAAAAAAAATTTCTTCGGTGCAAATGTGTGAATTTAACATAAAGAAACCATGTTTTACATCACTCTCTCTCTTTTTTACTAGAAAGTGATTTTTGAAAATATTTTGTTCTTCACACAAATTTTTTAGACGATTGAATTGTCCTGTTCTTAAAAATTAAAAATTTCCGCTCATTAAAATTCTTTTACTAAAATAAGTTTTTTGTGAAAGAGAAATCAGTGCTTTTTATGTTAAATTGGCCTTAAAATTCGAAAAATTTCTTTTAATGATTTAAAATATAGCATGTAACACTTTTCTAGCCAGTTGCTTAATTTCCAGAATAGAAACGTTAGCTTGATGCTTCTTAAATATAAATTTGATTTAATAATTAATAGCTGCATATTTGCCGAACTAATTATGCCCTAAAGTTTACTCAGCTAATTAATAATTTTCTTTATATTGCAAAGTGCTAAACATTTAGCTGGCGGTGTAAGTATAGGAAAGAAAAAAATAATAAAAACCAAGAAAATAGTTGAAAAAATTCTAACGAGTGCAGATACTTTGCATTTGAGTGAAGCATAAGTTAAACTGAAGTACAAAGTAGTTTTATAAAAGATCTCTTTGAAATGTAAAAAAAAATTTTCAATAAAATGCCAAATTGTGAGTAAATATTTTTAATTAACAAAAAAAAAATTAAATAATTTTTCTTTTTTTCTATCTGCTTGTTAATAACTTTTTTACTCGCATTTTGTGTGCAAATTCTTATATTTTATTTTTATTTTGTTTAAAATAATTTTTTTTTCAATTTTATTTAAAAATTCTTTTTTACTATAAAGTTTTTTAAATGCATAAAGTTTCCATTTCTGCTGATAAATTAATAATTTCTATCTTGTGTAAATAAGTATGCAATATACATGGAAACTGACACCTTATAATATGATTATAATACAATACACTCCACTTAAAATTACTCTATCGTAACAGCACCTTAACTACGTCCGCTTACTCTACCACTCACTTTCTTTCTCTCTCTCTTTCTCTGTCTCTCCTTAGGACTCAGCAATAACGATGCCACAAATTAACCAGATTTTGATTACACTTAACATTAACCATTATGTGGTAAATAGAAATGCAAATATAATTATGATGTTGTTCTAAACATATAAACACCAAAGCAAACACACATACACATGGACATATCACACACATATAAAAACTAAATAAGAATTTAATAATCATATATGAATATGAAAATGCATATTCAGTAGGGAGGCACTTCAAAAATTAATGATAATTATTATTAATTATTTATTTTTAATATTTTTTCATTTTTCTAAAGAAATAAAGAAAATAATAACAAAAACAAATTTACGAAATGTAAAACAAATTTTTTTTAATCAATTTGTTATGAACAAAAAAAAGTGTAAACATAATTCTATTTAAAATCTTTCAAACTTCAAATTAAAATTTTAGAGATTTTTTTCCTAAAAAATCGATAACTTTTCCATAGCAAAGTAGATATTGATATATTAATTAAGTAAAAAAAATTGTTCAATATTTATTTTGTAGAAATAAAAATATTAATAATTCTCAGCAAAATTATTTTCGATAATTTTATAAAAAATAGAAAAAAAATAAACTAATAAACTATTTTCTAATATATAAAATAATAGATAGCTTTTTCTAAAATAAAATGGTAATCGCAACTTTTTTCCGTAATAACTATTTCCAGAAGCTTTAAATAATGAATCACTTTTTCCTAAACGATTAAAATAAACGATAACTTTTTGATAAAATAAAAATATAATAATAATCGATAATTGTTTTGAAGAATGTAAGAATTTGTTGTTAAGATTATCTTAACAATTTTAAAAATAAAAGATTAAAATTATCGATAGCTTTTTATGTAACAGAATAAACTTTAAAAAAATTCATAGATTATAAAAGTAATTGATAATTTTTCCCATAATAAAAAAAGTAATCGATAACTTTTTTGAAGAATGTAAAAAGTAATCAATATCTTTTTTTGTTAATTTTTTTAATAATCGCTAACTTTTTTATAAAAATAAAAGATTAAAATTATCGATAACTTTTTTATATAACAGAAATTTTTTTAAAAAAATTATAGATTATAAAGGTAATTAATAATTTTTTCCCATAATAAAAAAGTAATCGATAACTTTTTTGTTTAAAAGTAATATAATCGATAAATTTTTTTAAAAACAAAAAATTTATTTTATATAAGAAATTATTAATAAATATATTATAAAAAATTTATTTCTTTACTAAAACCACTTCTTAATTTAGAAAAAACAGTTTAACTGAAATTGATTTTTATTTAAAAAATTAAGGTGGCCTTTCTGTTCTTCACAAACTCTATCATACTTATTTCATTGTGCTGGTGTGTTTTGTATCTTTGTTGATTTATTAATGCACTTTAAGTGAGTGGTGTGAATGTACACGTACAAACATATTTTCCTGTGTGTATGATTTATAATAGTTTTGTGGTTGCGCTGTCCTGTAATATTAATGCATCATTTATAAAGAGCGCTACTTTGCAACAAATATATTTATGAGCAAAACAAATAAAGGATTGCTTAATTAGATGGAAGAATATAATTAATTCTCTTACTAGAACAGTTTTTTTCTTTGTCAAAGTAGATAAATTAACAGCAGCAGAAGAAATAAAAATTATGGTAAAACCAATAAATAAATTTGTCATTAAATTTGTTCAAAAAAAAAATAAACAATTAATTTATTCGATACTTAAGTTCACTGAATAAAAATTCTAGTTACTGATTTTTAATTCATGTAATTAATGCTTGCGGTTTATACGAGTGTGTTTGTCATAATTTAGTTTGCCTGATTTATTTTAGAATGCAGTTTTAATCATACAACAATAAACGCTTCAGTGCATTTTGCAGATCGTAATCAAACAAAAAACCACAATTCATTTTAGACAGATAAATATGGGCACAAGTTGTTTATTTATTAAAGTGTGCGTGTATGTGTCAAGTTGCTGGGGTTCCTTACAATGTTTGTTAACATTAAATAACACGCGCCACTAGGCTCTCTTACCTACGTCTAAAATTTAGACTCTAAATCGATGACACTCGCTTTTGTCTGTCTCTGGCTTAAATTAAAGTATTCTCTTTATTTTCCATTAAACAGCTAGTGAGACAGCCTGAGTGCACTTGCTAAGAGAAAGTTTTTACTGAATTCTCTCAATTCTTTTCTTATTGCAATTCTTACTTGCTTACCAACACAACCGGTAGTTTTCACTTAAAGGCCCTGTGATTTAACTCAGACAAAATTGCTTTTTCTCTCTGTCTTATTAACTCACCCTTTATAATGTTATTTTCTTTACTCACTTAAACCAAAAACAAACAGAGATTTATTTATGTACCTGCATGGTTGGTGCTGAAATGACAAAATGTATCAAGAGGTAAACAGAAATTGTTTACAATACAACTACATAGTTGTTGTTGGTTTTTGTTTGTGCAATCACCTGGTGAATGTTATAACAATTCTATAAAACTGCTATCAATGGCTATTATATGCTTTTGATGTAACAGAAAGTAAGAATATGAAAATATCGAATAAAGTTTGTGGTAAAAAACTGTTTAGTATAGAGTAAAAATTAACTTATTTTATTTATCAATGAAAAATAACTGACCTTTTTCAGGACATGTAAAGCTGTTTTCAACATTAATGATGAAGATGACTTACCTAGAAAGAAAAACAGAATAGAAATCAATTTAAAATCAATAAAACTTTTTTATATATATAAATATTTTAGGGATTGTAAATTAAGATTTTATTTGAATTAGAATCTTTAAAAAATTATTTAATAAAACTTTCTCTTTATAAAATATAAAAGTTTGAGAAAAAATTAAATGTTTTAAAAAAATAACACTAAACTACTTAAAATAAAAAAATTATAGCTTTAGAATGATCGAAATTTCCATTTAAATTTTATTGAACTTTAAATCGTTATCGACTGCCGTAATTTGCTTGCTGGTTTTGACTTCAGCCTTGATTGCCGTTAACAAGTAAATGCTATTTTATTAACTGTTCGTAATTTAGTAAACTAGACGAAAATCATGCATGACAATGAGCAACATTTTGATACTTTAACTATTTAGGACTTAACACTTCAAGGACGTGGGAAAGTCATCACTTTAAAATTCTCTTGGGAAATAAAAGGAAGTCAGCACAGCACATTTGTTGAGCGTATGGCGGCAACTAACAATTAACTAAAACCTAAAAAAATTTTAAATTCCTAGAAAGCCGTACACAAACAAAAAGGAATGTTCTTTGAATCTTTACAAAAGATCTTACAAGTCGTAATGCTGGTATGACTTTTGACGATAATGATGAATTTCAATAAAGATATTCTAATGGAAATGGTAGAAAGTTATAGAGTAAAATATAAAATTTTTGCATTTGTAGCTTGTGGTTTGGAAAGCTACACAAATTTATCAGTTTTGCCTTAAACACTAAAGAGCTCAAATATGTTTTAGGAATTTTTTTACATTAAATTATATTTTATATTAAAAAAAAAAACGTACAATTTAAAAAATTAAAATAACATATTGATTAACTTTTAAATTGAATTAATTAAATTACATTCAAAAATTCTTATATTGATTTAATTTTTTAACAAGTTAATCAATTACTTTTTAATTAAATCTAACTGATTATTTATTGTATCATTGAAATACGTAATCAATATGAACACTTTGTGTCTCAATGAAAGAAATAATACTATTGGCTAAATAATTAATTAAATCAATTTATTTAATTTGAAAAATTTTTAAACGGCTTTTATATTATAATTTTTGTCTATGTAGACATACAAGAAAATTAAAAAAAAATTTTTTTGCATAAATTAATATTTTAACTCAGTCCATTAATACTTTTAATTGATTCAAATAACAAAATCATATTGCTACGATGAGTAGTGAGTGCATGCTAATGAATCTCCTAAAGATGGGTTGTGGGCTCAGTTGGTAGGAGCTTGCTTAGTCCAATATGACCTATCGACGAGTGACGACCGCGCGCGGGCAGGTATACGTAACAGCATTCCCACCTTCAAATCGAAAAAAAATTTAAGTTTTAATTGAAACAGTTAATTAGTTAATTTAATTATTAATTATTAATATTATTAATTAATTAATTAATAAAATTATTATGTATTTAAAAAATTATTATTTAATTAATAAAATTAATAATTAATTAATAAAATTATTAAATAATTAAAAATAAATTATTAATTACATAATTAAATAAATTATTAAATAATTAATTAATTTAATTGAATTATTAATGAATAGAATTATTTATTAAATAATTACATTTTTATATATAATATATAAATTGTTAATTTATTAATTAAATAATAAAATTATGAATTAATTGTTTTAGTTAATTAATTAATAAATTAAAATTAATCAGTTAGTTAAAAGTAATTAATTAATTAAAATTAATTAAATTCTCTTCAATAATAAAATTCTCTTTAAGAATAAAATAAAATAAATTAATTAATTAAATTAATTAAATTAACTAATTTAATTTAATTAATTAATTAATTAAATGAATAAATAAACAAAATTAATTATTTAAATAAATATTATATATAATTTAATTAAATGAATTAATTAATTTAATTAATTGTTTCAATTACATTTTTAATAATTTTTACTGATTTTAAAATATCTAATTTTAATTAAATTTTTAATTGAATGTATATTAAATAAATTAAAAAATTGTTATAATTGGTCTATAACTTGTTTTTTCTATGTCGTTTACAGATTTTCGTTTTTATTTTTACAATTTCGTTGCTTTTTGTTTTTATTGAAACCCATTTTTTAACATTCTTTTCCTTAGAAAATGATAAGAAGAAAAAACACTGAAATCCTAATTGCTTTTTCATTAGACAAACGAAAAACAATAGTGACATAAATTGACTTTATCTGTAATTATAATCAGCTTAGAGAGTTTAAATATTTTTTTTTTTTTAAATTAAATTAAATTTAAAGTGAATTCTCTCAGCAACAAAACAAAAATATAAGATGAAGTAAGTGCATGGAATTTTTATTTTTACTTTTTTTAAAACAGAAATTAACCAAATTAAAAATTTTTATTTAAAGACACCTATTGTGCGGCGGCATTAATCCTCAGCTAATTGCTTTTTTTTTTTTTTTTTGCCTTAAATGTGGATTTAATGTCTCTTAAATTTCATTGTCAAAAGATATAAGCCTTGAATTCATACACACGCACACGTTTTCCACAGCACATGTTTCATGTTCATACCTATCGGTTCACTTATCAAAGGTGTCTGTCTCTCTTTGTGTAGTCAAAAGTAGGCAGAAAAAACTCATTACAAACATGACACATTGACAGTTATTTTTCTTTTAGAAAATTTTACTTTGTGTTTTGAGTTCCTTTTTTTAGGAGAAAACTTATAAAAAATAGATACGATTAAATATGACTAATTGTTTCATGTCTTTATTGCTGTATGGAATGTTGTTGTTGTATTGCTGTGGCTGTTGTTGGGTTTTGCGCTTCAAGTCACAACAAATCGCATTTTAATGACTTGCAACTATCCAAAATGAGAGAAGGCTTAGCAACAATATGTGACTGCACATAAACACGAGTTAGTATGCTTGTTCTTGTGGTTATGTAAGTTAGACTTGTGTACAACTATTTATTTCAGCTGATCTCAGACGGTTTTAAAATCGGTTTCGAACATACTATTATTACATATTTTTCTTTGATGATTTTATTACAATTTTATTTAAAAATTAAATTTTTGTTATTGAATTCTATTTAGAAAAACTTAAATCCAAATGCTTTCTATTTTAATATTTTCAATTTTAAGATTGCATCGTCCTTACTAAGTTCGAGATCGTTTGAGACCAGCTGACCTAGTTCGACACAAGCCTACTGAACACTAGACCATATTAATTTGGTGTTTGTATTGCACAAGCGATCAACTCGTCTAAAAAAATTTGTATGACAAACACTAAATATTTTGAGTACTTTTCATATAAAATTTCCACAAGTCTAAAATTGCTAACTGCAACTTCTTCACATTTTATTGCTTTAAGAACAATTAAAAAGATAATTCCTTTTTTGGCTTGAATTTACTTTACGCACAGTTCAAATTAATAAAAAAATGTACTACAGGCAGTAGAAAATTGAATTCTACGAAGAAAATATTTAGTAAATTTTGTCTTTTACGTCCTTATTTTTCGAGTTTGAACCAATTTCGCAAACGAGGCCGGTGTTCGCTATTCCACAAAGGATGTAAACCTTTAGTCCGGCCAAAGGTTTACTACACAAAAATACTAATCCAAAAATGTTAAAACACTTCCAGAAAGTTTAGAACCTACAGATTATTTTGCAATTTCCATTTACCCCACTGCTGTTGCTCTAAGTGATTTTAGCAACTTCGCCTATAAAGATTGTGGGATGGGACACATATCATTTTAAAGGAGAGGTCGTCTCATAATTTTTTTTTCCAATTTGCGGGCGTGCGTAAAGTAAATTTGTTCCCCTTTTTTTTTCTTTAAAATTAAACTTTTAATTTTATTATTAAATTTTGAAACACAAAAAAAAATTTAATTTTTTATTTTTTTTTTGTGTTTGTAACACTTTATAGAGACAGTTTGATGATCATAATTTTTCTTTTGTTAAAACCAACTCATAATCGGCTTAAATGTTTAATACTGCATGTTGTTCACATGGGCATGAACAGCCATACAAAATAAAGAAGAAAAAAAAAAAGGTTTGACTATCACGTGCCATTTTTTTCAGGTTTTTGCTCTTACGTTGCAGCAAAAGCTGTTGAGTTATGAACACGTTTTACGGTGCAGGGGAGGAAAGCAGAAAAACAAACATATGCCAACTAACTAATCATGTTGCATGCTTTAATGTGTAGGTAAGCCTTGTTTTTTTTTTTTTTTTTTTGGTGCTATTGTTGTTAGTTTTTGTGAAGATGGCTGTGACTTTTTTCTTAATCGAACATGTTTCTTTCTATGCTGTTGTTACGATGTTGTGCTTATTTGCCTTCAAACATTTTTTTTTATATTTTTTTTTCTTTTCTCTTTTTGTTGCATATTTTTCTTGCCTTTAATTAAAAAATCTAAGATGTAGTTTTTCGTCGCTGAGTAATTTATTTGTTTCTGTTTCTGTTTCTGCTGCCTCCCAACTCAATTCTGCATGGAGACTCAGTAAAAATTTGTTATAAAAACTTGAAGCCAGGCATGAGCACTGAGGGTTACCTACAGTAAAAGTCATATAGAGTAGGTTATTGTTCTCTTAAAGGAAAGCAGGGCCAAAATCACTACATTCGATGTCGTGTTCCTCGATATCGAATGCGGTGATTTGGGCCCTGTTTTTTTTAAGAATTTTAAAATCTTGTTAGAAAGCTATTTTTCTGTCTGACCACTTTTGCTCTTTAGTGTAGGTGTGCAAAATTTTTAATGAATCACAATTTTTTTGCCTTATACGCTTTCTGCCAGCAGTTCCAGTTCACAGACATTGACATACATTTAATTTTTTTTCACATTTTTCGTTTCTGTACGCTTTTTTTTTATTTAAGTTTTCATTAAGAGTGTTAAAGAGTCTTTTCATTTCCACACTATTTTTACCTCTATTTTTAATGATTTTTCTTTGAAAGAAAAAAAGAAATAAATACTGAACGAAAAATTAAATAAACTTTAAACAGAGGAACAGGCATGTTAAAGCTTAATAAATATTAAAGTTAAAATAATGCACAAAGGATTTAAATTTCCCCCGAAAAATTACTTAATATTTTTTTTTTAATTTTTGTAATCAATAATTTTATCAAACAGTGTGCTCTTTTTGTATGAAAAAGTTTCAACATGTCGATAAAAGTTGCTCGATACCGAATGCGACAATTTGCTCTCAGATTTCCTTTAAGTAAAAAACAAATTTATTATCTTGAATTATTCCCAACAATTCATAGTAACATTCATTACATAAAAAAAACAACACTCCTTAAAACTGTGACTCACAAAAACCCATCAAGCTTAACGTAACTATAATAATTTTCTTTCAATTTTTCTTCAGTTGATTTGCTAATCATGATTCCACAAAAAAAAAAAAAAAAAACAAATCAAACTGAGCAATCAACAATTAAAAATTAAAAAAAAGAAACGCTAGTTAACGTTTAATCAAACTCATATCGAATGAAGCAGAACATCAAAGCAACAAAACTTAATTAATTATAAAACAATAACACAGCAATAATAATAAGAAATAATCATAATCATAATCATCATCATTATCAGCAAAATAAATTAAATGAAAAAGTGAACAGTCAAAGAAATAACAAGAGAGCAAGTAAGAGAGCATGAAGAAAAATTTTAATAAATAAATTGTGGTTTTATTTACAAAACAAAATCAAGAAGCCTTTTCTTCTGCTGCTATTTTATTTTCATTCTCCTCCCCCAACCCTATAAAAAGTAAAATGATTGAAGATGATTGCTTTCCATTAGCAAAATATTTATTTGTATCTACTGCCAACCAAAGGCACACAAATAAAGCTAATCGAAGAAAGAAAGAGTGACTCACTTAAATAGAAAATAACAAAAGCTGAAAAGTACCAACGACAAGGGGAAGGAGTGCTCTAACAAATATAAACACAAACGCTAAAAAAATCAAATTTTTTAAAGAAAAATTGAAATATAAAAGTCTTCTTTATGAATTTTTGGTTAATTTTTTAAATTAAAAAACTTAAAAAAATTAAAAAATTTAAAAATTTTTTTTTATTTGTTAGTTTTATTTTACCTTTTTCTTTTAAATAATATGACTATTTTATTAAGCTTGCTTATATTCTGAAGGAGCTACAATCGATATAATAATAATTTTTTTTTTAAATAAGACCTCAAGCTTAATAAAATAGTCATATTATTTTTTTTTTTATTATAGTTACACTTCCCTTCTCTAATTGTATTATTGTATCATAACTAGAATTTATTAAACAGCACTAACAAAAACTCAACTGCGCAAAGAAAAAACTAATTATGATAAAGAGGAAATTAAGAAGATTTGCTTCAACGCACAAGTAAATAACAATAACAACAATAACCAAAAAAAAAGGAAAACTCAAAATCCGCAAAAATAACAAAGGAAAAAAAAACATGAAATTGTTGGTTGCAAAAGAACTGAAACAACTAAGAAACACGTACCACATGTATGAGTGCAGCCAGGAAAGTGTTCGAAAAAGAAAATGAATTAAGACATTTTAAAGTGAGCAGAGGATTTAACCTGAATACTAAATTAACTAAAACTTAAGCTTGTTCGAAGAGCAAGTTCAAAATTGTTTGACAGCTACATGAACTAGTTGCAACTGGGTTTGGTTCAAACATCTTCTCAAATGCGCAATTGAGTTAATTAATTTCAAAATTATCTTATCCTGAGCGTGATCAAAAGTGAATCTAGATCAACTAGAACTAGTTGCTGCTAAGTTAAGTAAAAACTAGAACATGTTTTAAAGCTCAGCTCACACAGTTAACTAATTTCAGAATGGCCTTACACTGAGCGTTGAGTTACAGTTGCAGTTAGGCGTGATTTGAACATAAGCATGTTGTCAAGCTTGCCATCGAATTCAGTAACTTAAATACCCTTTTCAATATAAATAATTGTCAATATTAATAATGAACATAAAAATAGCAGTTAGTGATTGCCGGTCGTTCAAACAGAACAGACGCATATAGAACTTTGAAAATATCATATTAACAACATCATTTTAATTATTCTTTTCAACTGAAATTATTATTATTTACTAAAACTCGGTGTCTTGAAAAATTAAAGAATCTCCTTAATTCTGCTATTTTGCTTTGTATTCTAACAATAAAAAAAATGAAAATTTTTTATAAAATTTATTGTTTTGGTTTCAAAATTTGTATCATTAGTTACTCTTATTATTAAAATTTTTAAGCTACCCTCGTAAACTCTACTACAAAAAAATTTATAATGAAACACATTATTTAAATTTAAAACTTCTGTTTTTGCTATTAGTGATGGGCAGTTGTGTGAAATTAGTACTTTGGTTGGTACTATTTAATTTAGTAAGATTTAAAAAATGACTAAATCTTTAAACAAAACACAAGCTTGTTAATTTAATAAAAAATAAAATATTTTGGCTTTGGAAAAAAAATTTTAATTTTTGGGACTTATAAGTCTAGATTTAAAATAAAACCCTTTTTAACAACTTAGCCCATATTAAAAATAATTATTTTAGCAAAATATCGAAACATCTTAAGAACTTAAATTTTAGTAATTTTAAATTTACAAATTTCTCTTTTGGGTATTTTTCAATTATTGAAAAACTAAAATAGAATTCGTAATTTTTTTGCAGAATTTTAAAGACATTTAACTGCTTTACTGCTATTTCTGTTTATTTTTTTTAATACTTTTGACTGCAAAATCAAGGTCTTTGATAGTTGGGTAGGTTGGTTTGCACAAACATTTCGTTTGCCTTTATTTTTTTGGTTTAGAATTTATATTATTTTTTAATTTATGATGATTGTATGTGTCTTTAAATAGCCTTATTTGGCTTTAGCTGCTCATGAATTGCTTTAGGCATACGACTCTAAAGCCAAGAAATGAATCAAAAAGAACTCATTCATAACTTTTTTCTGTTTGTTGAAAACTGCAGCACACTTGTTGCATACTAAATAGGGATTTAAATGTCATTCATTATTTTATGGTTGTGCGTTGCTGTTTCTTTACTACAAGTCTTTAAGTAATTTTTGTTTGTTCTGAAGAATAATAAAAAGAGTCTGTTTCTTTGAACAAAACAATAAAAAAATATAATTTTTTTTCAATACCTAAATTGAAAAATCATGTTTATGAATTATGTTGTCTGTCTTGCTAATATGAGTGGTTTGGCATTCATTTTTATTTTCAAAAAAAAAAAAACAGTCAAACATTTCAATATGAGTTTTGTTTAGAAAGACAATGATTGTTAAAAGAATTTTTTTATTATTGTGAAAACTTTTCTAAAGACTTAACATTTGCAACAGAAAATTAATGTCATTAAATAATTATAAGTAAAATTATAAATTAAAAATTGAGATATAAAAAATTACGATATTACAATTTTTCAACAGAAAAATTAACGACACTAGAACTTTCTTATAGAAAAGTTAATGACATTTCAATTTTTCTATGGAAAAATAACAGCATTGAATTTTTTTATGGAAAAAATAACAGCATTACAAAATTTTCTGTAGAAAATTAGAGGCATTACAATATTTTTGTAGAAAAATTAACAGCATTTAAATTTTTCTATAGAAAAATTAACAGCATTAAAATTTTTCTGTAGAAAAATTAAGTGCATTACAATTTTTCTATAGAAAAATTAAGTGCATTACAATTTTTCTATAGAAAAATTAAAAGAATTACAGCTCCTCCATAGAAAAATTAAGCTAATTACAATTTTTCTATAGAAAAATTAAGTGCACTACAATTTTTCTATAGAAAAATTAAGTGCATTACAATTTTTCTATAGAAAAGTTAAAGGCATTACAACTTTTCTAAGGAAAAATTAATTGCATTAAAATTTTTCTAAGTTAAAATTAACGGCACTACAATTTTTCTATAGAAAAATTAACGGCATTACAATTTTTCTATAGAAAAATTAACGGCATTACAATTTTTCTATAAAAAAATTAACGGCATTACAATTTTTCTATAGAAAAATTAAAAGAATTACAATTTTTCTATAGAAAAATTAAAAGAATTACAATTTTTCTATAGAAAAATTAACGGCATTGCAATTTTTCTATAGAAAAATTAAAAGAATTACAATTTTTCTATAGAAAAATTAAAATAATTACAATTTTTCTATAGAAAAATTAAAAGAATTACAATTTTTCTATAGAAAAATTAAAAGAATTACAATTTTTCTACAGAAAAATTAAAAGAATTACAATTTTTCTTCAGAAAAATTAAAAGAATTACAATTTTTCTACAGAAAAATTAAAAGAATTACAATTTTTCTATAGAAAAATTAAAAGAATTACAATTTTTCTATAGAAAAATTAAAAGAATTACAATTTTTCTACAGAAAAATTAAAAGAATTACAATTTTTCTATAGAAAAATTAAAAGAATTACAATTTTTTTATAGAAAAATTAACAGCATTACAATTTTTCTATAGAAAAATTAAAAGAATTACAGCTCTTCCATAGAAAAATTAAACTAATTACAATTTTTTTATAGAAAAATTAAGGGAATTAAAATTTTTTATAAAGAAAAATTAAAAGAATTACAAATTTTCTACAGAAAAATTAAACTAATCCAATTTTTTTATAGAAAAATTAAGGGAATTAAAATTTTTCTACAGAAAAATTAATGGCATTACAATTTTTCTAAGGAAAAATTAACGGCATTAAAATTCTTCTACAAAAAAATTAATGGCATTACAATTTTTCTAAGGAATAATTAACGGCACTACAATTTTTATATAAAAAAATTAATGGCGTTACAATTTTCGTATAAAACAATTAACTGCATTACAATTTTTCTATAGAAAAATTAATGATATTAGAATTTTCCTATAGAAAAATTAACGCCATTAAGATTTTTTTTTTAAATTTAACGACATTATAATTTGTTTTTCAATTGAATAAAATTTTTCATTCGAAAAATACTTTTTATTCAAAGAGTATTTTTTATTTAAATTAATTTTTTTTCAAAACAGCTCTATAGAAATTCTCTCCTTTTCTGGAGCGTGTTTGAATGTGATTTTTGCAGTAGCTTTGCTGATGTTGTCTTCATTATTGTTTTTAGTGTTTATTTTATTAATGGTACTTTTGTTTTATTGTTATTATTTTTAGTAAATTTTTTGTTTTTTGTTTATTTTGCTATTTTAGCTTTATTTTTTTCGCTCTCTTTCTCTTTATGTCAGTGTTATTGTTACATAATTATGTGATTGTTTTTTAGACAATTAACTTCTAAATTGACTCATTATTGTAAAAAAAGAAGAAAAACAAAATATAACAATAATAATAACAACAACAACAATAACAATACTTAAAAATAGCCAATTTTAGTTGCAGGATTTAAATTATTGTTTTGTATTTATTAACTGGCTGGTGTTCAAAGTTTGTGGTTTTTGTTTTTGTTTATGTAAAGTCCTTTTTAGAGGTTGTTGTTCTTGTGTATGTGTAATGTAATTTATTAATAAATAATGTCGGATAATTATGTACAAATTATGTTAATAAAATACAAATAAAATTTAATTTAAGTGAAGTTTTAGCAGGAAGTCAGTCTCAGTCTATCTTTTTCAAAAAATAAATAAAAAATTATTTTTATGTTCAACCATAAGAAAATATTTTAAATTCGATATGCTTGAGAATAGCTTAATGATATTCATCAATTATGTTTTTTAAGCTTGTAGTGATTTCCAGCTTTTAGCATTACAAAATGTGGAAGTTGAATTTTAGTAATTTTTCTACATAAAAAATGTTTGTAAGAGAAATTCTATTGGAATTACTGTTTTGTTACAAAGTAAACAGCCTCTGGGCCAATTCTTTAGTAGAATACGCACGTTTTATTATTTCATTAGGAGAAATGGATAATGGATTCATCGATATGGAGAAATTTTCAAAAAAAAAAATAAAAAATTCATCTAATTTAATCGATGTTAGTCTATAAAATTAAATCAGCAGCTCAAAAAATATCAGTATGGGACTTTCGTAGGCCTATACAAAGAAATTTCAAAATAAAAAAAAAAAATTTCTTTAAAAAAAAATGAAAATCCCATCAAGATGGGGGACTCGCGGGTTGATATGGCGAAAGTGTTTCCACTTTTTTCTTAAAAAAAAAAATAAAACATCAAATTCATTATGTATAAAATTTCGCAGCTTAAGCTTTACAGCAGCTCAATAAAATGCACGATTTATTGGCGATCTGTTTGTGATAATTGTAATTTTAGTATTACGAAAGAAATCTATATAAATTGTATTTTATTATTATGATTTTTAAAGGCTTTTCATTACTTTCAGTCAGTATTTAAAAAGAAACAGAAATTTTTGCTACAAAGTCACACATCTTTTTTAATTTTTAAATCGTTTTGCAAAATGTATAAAACAAAATACAAAACGATTTACAGCAAAAAAGGCACAAACAAAACGATTAGATTTGCATACAGTCGAAATGTATTTTTTGAATGAATGAATCATTCGTTGCTTGCATACTAGTAAGAGAATACCACAATGCCTCGTGTAAAGAATTATTTACTACAATGTTGTGTGCTCTCGCAGGAAACCAGACAGTCGTGCTTATGCATATGTGTGTTTCGGCTCTGTTGTTTTGATTTTCGGGCTGCCTACGTTTAAGTGAGTGTTACTGGTTTTTAGAAAATAAATCAGAGCAAATGTTTGCAGTACCTTTTATTTGTATTCGTTTTCTACTCTGGAAAACTACAAAATGCAGTGATTACAAACGTTTCGTTTTATTTCTTTGCGAACTTTGCTTTTAATATATTTTAGAAAATCCTATAAATTTTATTTTACAGCTCAACTGTTTGAGAACAAAGACTACTCTGAAATTGATAAGCATTAGGCGAATTTCTATTGTTTGCCATCATAAATATAATTCCTTATTTTCTATTAACTAATTTCTTAATTACCTACCTTTTTTCTTTACTTCTCAAGCAAAAAAAGAAGCTTTAAATTTTATTTATATGACTAATAGTTCCATTGAATTGCATGGAAGCACTTGAAATATTTTTTTTTTCAAATCTTTTAGCAAAAAATTTTAAATTTTACCTCACTTAAAGACGTTTAAATATTTCGTTTGACAGGCCTTAAGTGCGTAGTGTGTGTAGCCAAACAAATATTTATGGAATCATTTCAATAAAACTTTTTATAACAAAAGCCACTTACTGTCTAGAATTTTAAAGTGAAACCGACACTTCAACAAAGAAATACATTAAAAAAGTACTTTTTTTTAAACACTCCCATACACCTACACAAACAAGCAAACAAGCAATCGTGCATACAGCAACGCATTATTGTTATAAAATAATCTAACAAAATATGGCAAATGAATGAGTGACTGAATGAATTACGAGTAAAAGCTGTTTTTAATTTAAAATTTGAAGAGATTAAAAATTAAACAAAAAATATATGAAGAAGAAAGAAATATTTATAAATTCACATTCATATGAATACACACGCACACACATGTGCATACTCAATCACGTACACTCTCTCTGCAGGCGCTCGTAAGGGCATGAAAAAGAAAATCTTTTAAATAAAGTACTTGACATATCCCCGCCAGCAATCTAGTAGCCGTTCACCAAAATAACACATTTTTAATGAACTTCTTTTTCATTTCATTTTTTGAAGAGTTTTTTTCTGCGTTTTGTGGTATTAAAACGGATTTTTTATTGGCCACTGAATAATTAACTTTAAGTTAGGTTTAAAGCCATCTAAAGTCACACACTATTGGCTCTGTGCTAGGTTTTGGCAGTGTTTCGCAAAACGTAAATACTAAAAATTGGTCGTTTTTAAACCCCAAACGTACTTTGAAGCTTGACAGGCGAATTGTGGGTAAACTAAGCGTTAAAGGGTAATTTAACCCTGGAATACTAACGTTATTTTGTACTACATAAATAAAAACTTAGTAAATTTAAGCGTAGTGACTGAAAATGTGTTGTTTTTACTTAAAAACTATTCTTAAAAACACATGCAAAATTTAGTAAAATTAATTGCAATTGAAAAAAAGCTTACAAGTAAATTTTAGGTACATTAGCATTAAAGAGTTAAAATACGTAAATTTTTTACTTAAACAAATATTTAAAAAAATGTATCCTTTTTTCTAAAAAAAAATTTTACAAAATTTATTTTGATTTTGTCAATTGTTTAATTATAAGCTAGCGTCTTGAAAAAACAGCTGATCTATATTTTCTTTTTAAAAAAAGGGGAAAAAAGTGCGTGCGAATCAGAATACGGGTGATAATAAAAAAGTTTCTTAAAAAAATATTCCAAGTATTAACCGTCACTCATTCTGTAAAATAAGCGAGCAAATCGGCTGAAAAATTTGTCTGAAAAATTCTCACTATATTTTTTATACATTTCGTAAGCTTTCTGCTTAAACTAGACTAGACTAGGCTGCAATTTAATCTGCAATTCTTACATTTACCTAATAAGGCAGCCTTCTTACACACTTGGTATATGAAACAGCCCAATAGCAGTGTTGTCAACTTAATGCTTTTAGCTCTGTTTTATTTATTTTTAAAAATTTCTATACAGTAAATATTTGAGTTTTAATGGCACTACATTTGTATGTAACTCGTCAAAGCACAGCGAGGTTGTAATGAGCAAAACAAGCGTATGCATTTTGTAATTGATCTGTCAAAACAATTTTTGCTATAATTGTTTAACTGAATATTCTAATTTTTGTTAAAAAAATAATAAAATAAAAAATTTTTTTAAATAAAAATTTAAATTCGCGCCTGTGCAGATTTTAGTGCTTTAAAAAAAACCGTTTTTTTCTTGGTTTCGGTGTTTTTTGAAATACAGAAGTTGGCAACGCTGCACATTAGTGGAAGGTGTTTTTTAAAGTTAGCTGAGTTGCCTGCAGGAATTTTATTTGAGTTTGTGTGTGTGTGTGTGTACTAGTATATCTTTTTCTTATTTAAAACCAAACAAGCAGGGATTTTTGAAATGTTTTCTTTGTTGCAGATAAATTGTTTGCAGATAAAAAAGGGCATTTCTAGCAAATACTTTGAAAATGTTATGCTCAAGTACCTTCACTCAAAGACAATCGTTTTAAATTGAACAGAAACTTAAATGAAATTTTGCAAAATTACTTTAATTATTTGTTATGAATGAAATATTTTCATGAGACAGTTGCTGCAAACCGTAAAGTAATTTAAAGGCCACTAGTTTGCATTGCAGAGAAGTTAAAAATTGAATTCGTGGGTAGCAAAATAATTTTAGATTGTTGATAAAAAACTAAACTGACTTTGAAATGAATTTGATTTTCAGAGAAATGTTAGCGGCACTCTTAATTAAACTTGATTTCCATTAAATCTAAAGGAAATTTCGAATAATATAATAATACCCCAGTTGAGACTGGGCCCAAAACAAATTGTTCGATATCTTATGAATCCTATCGTAATTTTAATGGTTTTGTATAAAAAAATGAGTTGCTTAACATCGAATGCGGTGATTTTTTCGAAAATAAAAATCATTTTATGGTAAACTATCAGAATCTTTTTTTTTTTTTACTTAACAAAAATTTTCTAAAATTATTGTTCTACTTAAAAATATGTAAAGGGTGTTTTTTAAATCGCAATAAAACAACGATGGATTATTAGATTGACATGAATTTTATTTATCCGAAAGATAATCTTGTGGCATTACATTTGAAATATGATTTCTGGCATATGACCGCCACGGCTGGCTCGGATGTAGTCCAATCTGGACGTCCAATTTTCGATGACTTTTTCCAACATTTGTGGCCGTATATTGGCCATAACACGGCAAATGTTGTCTTCCAAATGGTCAAGCGTTTGTGGCTTATCCGCATGGACCAATGACTTTACAAAGCCCTACAGAAAGTAGTCTAGCGGTGTTAAATCACAAGATCTTGGAGGCCAATTCACGTGAAATTAGGCAGTCACCAAACGTGTTTTTCAATAAATCGATTGTGGCACGAGCTGTGTGACATGTTGCGCCGTCTTGTTGGAACCACAGCTCCTGAACATCATGGTTGTTCAATTCAGGAACGAAAAAGTTAGTAATCATGGCTCTATACCGATCACCATTGACTGTAACGTTCTGGCCATCACCGTTTTTGAAGAAGTACGGACCCATGATTCCACCAGCCCATAGAGCGCACCAAACAGTCAGTTTTTCTGGATGTAACGGTGTTTCGACATATACTTGAGGATTAGCTTCACTCCAAATGCGGCAGTTTTGTTTGTTAACGTAGCCATTCAACCAGAAGTGCGCTTCATTGCTAAACAACGGCAATCTCGTTTTGGGCCCATTCGACGAATCTACGCAAGCGTTGTTCAGGCGTGAGTCTATTTATGATGAGTTTCCAAACCAAACTGAGAATAAATCACTTGACAGCTGTTAGGTCGGTCGCCATCTTGAACAGTAATGCCAACTTAAAGTTCTATACGTCTATAAAAAACATCCTTTATATTCGCTTCTGCAAAAAAAATTTTTTTTACAATAATTTTTGTTCTAAAAAAAGATCTATAGCAAAGCTCTAATAAGTTTTATTTTCTTTTCTAAATTTTGGCCCGTTAAGTTTAGCAAAATGTGACCTTTTGTCAATCCAGAGCAGCAGACAAACAGCAATTTTTTTAAAGTAAACAAAAATTTACTTTTTGTAAAAAATTGCATTATTTTTTTTACGAAATTTTCTGTTTTTATGAAAATCACTTTTTTTTAATTTTACCCAACAGGAACTTGCCCAAATTACGTAGCATTGCAACATTTTAGTTCACTAATTAAAATTAAATTTAAAAACTTTAGCATAAATGTAAATTCAATTTAATATTCTTTCATCATTGCCTGAAGCCAAACAAATATCTTCGTGTAAGCAAATAATTTTTGTTAAAAACTAAAAAAAAATTTTTTGTTATCTTTAGCGAAAACCCGCAACCCACCAGACTAACTAACTAAAACCTATAGAATCATTAGCCATTTTTTTTTTGTAGAGTTGATTTTAAGCGGGGCATACTTAGAGACAGAGAATAAAAGTTGTGCTGTGTATGTTTTAATGCTTTAAACAACAAAAATTGCTAAAGGGCTGGCTGCAGCATGTGGAAACACACATGCAAGCAAACCAACAAACATACATATTTAATGGTAGTGTGTTGTTGCAGTCATACACTAACCTAGAGTTTGTTTACAACAATAAAAAATTAAATTTAAAAACAATAGATAAGTATAGACCCATATAACAACAAACATTAGTGGCGTTATGCTTGGCTACTCATCAGGCAATAAATGAGCAAAAACCCAACAAAAAAAAAGAGTATAAAATCATACCCAGAAACAGCTAAACGTACGAGCGTATGTATGTACCTAGTTTTTTTATTTTTTAGTTTTTGGTTTTTATTAGTAAAAGTTTTTTTTTTTTTTAATTTGTAGAAAACAAACAATCTATTGAAAAAAATTTATTCAAAATAAAAAACTAGAAACTGCGATTGAACAAAAAAAAAAAAGCAGTTTAACGAACTTTTTATATGTAGATGTGCCGCACACCATTTGCATTCTATACACACACACGATTAATCACAGAACAGGCAATACCCATCAAATAATTCAGGATTTTTATAGATTTTTTTTCGTGTTTCTTTGCAAACTTAACTCAACTTAACTGGTGATGGCTAATACTTGTGTGCTGTGCTGTTTTACACGGTGAAAATAACTTCGGTTGCAAGAATCGAATTTGTTAACAATTAAAAAGTTCAGTTGGGATAATATAATTTTTATTAAAAGAACTAAATAATAAACTGTTTTATCGAATTTCGATAGTTACAACTATAAAATTTGATTATGACAACTGAATTTTTGACTAGCGACAAATTCAGTTCTCACAACTGAAGTTACTTTCTGCATGTAACATAATTTGTATAGAAAAATTTTATATTAAAAATTTTTTTATCAATTTTATTTTAATATTTTAAAATAAAATTTGTTTGAGCAATTTTTTTTTTTTAATTTTCTAAACGATTCTTTTGCTCATTTTATTTTATTTTCGTTTCATTTTCATGTTTATTTTTGTTTTTATTGTGATCGTTTAAAAAAATTTTGTATAGAAAACATTTTATTAAAAAAAAATTTTATATAAATTTTTTGTTTAATTTTATTTAATTTTTTAGTTTATTTTTTAAAATAAAATTTGTTTGAGTAAATTTTCACTTTTTAATTTTTTAGACGATTCTTTTGCTCTTTTTATTTTTTAATTTTTATTTTTGTAGTAGACAATTCTAACCTTTGTGTGACTTAAACTAAGTTTGTAGTCTACCGCCCAGCTACTCAAAAGTTACTTTGGATTATTTAAAATTTTTTTTGTTTTTGCTGTTGCTCTAAGTGAGTTTAACAGCTTCTAGACGAAACACAGAAGATAACGAAATGGGCGACACACCATTTTAAAGGGAGGCTGTCTAAATACTTAGAAATTACTTTGGATTACTTAAAAAAATTTTTTGAAATTATACTTATACTACTGTGCTCTTGCTCTGAAGGATTTTTACCATCCCGATTTTGCATATGAAAATTACCAAAATCAAAAGGGAATTTAATCTGTAGGTTTTAAGCTTTCTGGAAGTATTGTAACATTTTCATAAAATTTCGTAGTCTTTATTTTATGATGTAAAACCCCTTAGAACAACAGTACTGGGGTATATAGAAATTTAAAAAAAAAATTTTAAAACAATACCAAGTAACTTCTGAGTATATTGGCATTTGATTACAAATCTAGAAGACTTCCGCTTTAAAATGATGTATATATTGTCCCGTAATCTTCTATGGTTCGTGCAGAAGTTGCTAAAAACCTTCAGAGTAACAGCACTGGGGTATATGGAAATTTAAAAAAAAAAGTTTTTAAATAATCCAAAGTAACCTCTGAGTATACGGGCGGCAGAATACAAATCTAGACGACCTCTCCTATAAAAAGATATATTTCCCATTCACAATAATAATAATAATAACAGTAAATATTTCGAGTAGAGGTACGATTACATTGTGCACTACTTTTCGGTCAATATTTTTATAGTCTAATATAACTCGTATTACATAAAATTAATTCAAATAATATAAAATAAAAGTATGTTGTATTTTAATAAGAAATTAAACTGATCGAAACGTATATTTTTTTTAATATATAAACGTATATGTAAATGACATGTTTACTGTGACCGTAGCTAAAACTTCAACCTCAATGGTGAGTTGAGGCAACATTTCTTGCTCACAAAATAAACAGTGTTTTTTACTAAAGCAGGTTTCATATTATAAATAATACAGAGTATTAACATTTTCATTAAATCGAGTGAGACCGAAATCGAATGCAAATCAAATAGACTGTCAAAAAATCTAAAGGAAAATATTTTCTGTTTTCATACCGTCACACTTCAAATAAAATACAAAACGCGGCAAATAATTTCACAGCTGATTTTTAGTTTTTTCTTTGGTTGCTTGTACAAAAGCAATCCTGATAAAATGAGCACTGTGATAGCTTAGAAAAAATTCTAAAAATCACAAAAACCTTAATACTGCCAAAATACTTAAAAATTTCACCACACTTGCTTAATATTTTGTTTTCATGCTATTGGATTTTTACTTAAGACACGAATTTTTGATATGTATTGATACTAAATACGATAGTCTGAAACCCGCTTAAGTGACACTTTAACTTAATTGTGAATAAAATCAAAACTACTTCTACAATTGTAATAAAATATAAATTATTTTGCTTGAAACTTATGAGACTATAAGTTTTTAAAAAAATACTTTACATTTAAATGTTTGTCTATTATAAATTATTTTATGCAAATTAAAAGACTTTCTAAAAATTTTAATTTTTTGTTACAACTTTTACAATATTTCTTAAATTACTAAATTGATTTTATAACAGTTTAGGCAGGATTTAAAGAAAATTTTGTTGGGGAATTTTGAATTTTATTTTTTAGCAAATAGAACAGTTTTCGAGTAAAAATCTTAAATTTAGAAAAAAAAGATTATCTCAGAAATTGAAGCCAATTTAAAAAACGATTTTAAGATTCAAAATACTTTGAAAACAATTGTAAGTTTTATGGTGTTAAAAAATTTTTTCAAAATGATTAATTCTCAAACAAAATTTTTTAGTTTCTAGTCACTCATAAGATTAACGTATTTCAATAAGAACATTTTCATTACTACAACTTAAAGTTAATGTTTCAGATAGTTATAGTAAGCTTTGGTTATTTTACAAAAGAAGCTGACACTTAAATTTTATTTTATTTATTTTTTAGCACTTTTTAATGGAAACCGTGCTTCACAATCACCGAACCAATCAGAAAAGACTACATATAGTGTGTACAACAACCTTTTTGGCAACATAAAGCAAAGACAACAATAGAATGCTTATAGTTCACATTAAACTTAGTGTTAAGACAAACTTCCCTTTTGCTTATCAGATGCTTTGGGCTAAAGTTTATTTTTAATAACCAAAAACTGTTTATTCATACGATAACATTATTTAGTTTTTATAATTGCCCTTAGTGCTACATTTTAGCTAGCGCTATATGATTTTAATGCTTTTAAGCAAAAACAACTTTTGGGTGTAGTAATTTGGTTCGATTATTATGATTTTGCGAAGCGTAATTGTTTTAATTGAAAATGTGTTTTTTATTTATTTGCCAAACAAAAACATTTTACCAACCGCTAATTATAAATTTGTGTGTGTAACAAAAACTGTTAAAATTTTTAGTTTGTTATTACAAATTGTGTTTTTATTTTAGTTTTTGTTTTAATATTCTCATATTTTGTTAAACTAAATTGCTTCTATTTTTAACTCTATACATTATCCAAATTGTTTTTGTAATAAATTTTTGTTTTTTGAAAGTAAAAATAGCAAACGCCTAGAGTTTTAATTACCGATTGCAACTGAAAAAGGAAAAAAATGTTTTTTTTTTTTTTTTTTTTTTTTTTTGTAAATTATGCAATTTTATATGTCTAATGGCTTTTCTTTGTTATGCATTTAATGAAAAATTTAATTTTTATATAGATAAATTTTACAAAATTGAATTTCTTTTGCTAACTATAAATTTTAAATGGAAAATAAATGTATTTGAGGAATGTAGTCAAAAAAAAAGTTGTAAAACATTTTGTTGCTGTAGGATTTGTATGGCAAAAATTTATACATTTAAGGTACAACAGCAGCCAGCAGTAGTAACAATAATAACAACAACAACATATAAAGAAGATGAATATAAATATTTCATTTTTTGCAATATATCTATTTTTATGTTCACATTTTATTGCATATAAAGTCATAAATATTTAATACACAGTGTAACTCTAGGTCTTTACAGTCTTCCTCTATCTCTCCCTTTTTTTATGATTTTGCTTACTTAAGCCATAAAACTTCAAAAAGAACTAAAAAGAAAAAAAAAAAATATTTTACATAAAAATTAAATGCAGCACAAAAAAAGGACCAACTTACACGCACTTACACATACACTACTAAACATATAAAGAGATTTTGGGAGTTGTTAGAAATTTACCAAGAATTTTAAGTTAAAGTAAATTTTTAAAACTGCTGAAAAATCTATGCTTGAAGTACTCACATTTTGCACTAAATTTTCTATTGAATTTAAAGTTTCTTAAAAAAAAAATTTGTTTTCCGGGGTCTAGAAGTGGTAATTCTTATACAAAGAAAACTACTTTGATTGTGAGAACTAAATTTGCCAATAGTCAAAAATTCAATTGTGATAATTCAATTTTTTATTTGTGACAATAGAAAATTTGTAGTCAAGTAAGAAAAATTTTTTAGAAAACTAATTTTTAGTTTTTAGTACAGAATTCTGGTGGCTACAACTAAAAAATTTGATTATCTTAACTGAATTTTTGATTGATAACAAATTAAGTTCTTAAAATCGAAGTTGTTTTCAAAAATTCTTGATTTAAAAAAAATAAAAAATTAACTTCTTTGTTTAAAAGTAAGCAAAACATATGCCGTTATAAGAACTTAAGTTATTTTTAATCAAAAATTCAGCTGTGACCGTTGAATATTTCAATCGTGACAATAGAAAATCCGTTTTACAGCTAAAAATATTTTTAAGAGAACTAAAATCTTTGTTTACATTATGGAATTCTGGTTATTTGATGGGCAACAAATTTAGTTCTCATAATCGAAGTTGTTTTCTGTGTGTATTTTTGCAAATTTGAGAGAAATGCTTGGCTGGAAAAAATTAATTTGATTAATAGACAATAGCTTTAGAGTAAGATGTGTAGAACTTACTAGAGAGCCTTAAGACATAGAAACGAAAATATTGTGCTGGCTGCCAACTAGGGTGAATTATAATTGCCCATGACAACAAGGATTCTCTCCTTTAAAAGCTTTAAGAAACTTTTCTGCATAGAAATGGCAGGATATGCTGGCAATTGTAGTCTTTTCAAATCAAAGGCCATGTACATGGCAATCAAGAGTATTCTTAGTACAGGCACATTGTGGTTCTTTTTTTTAATCAGTATGATTTGTTTCTTTTCATTTAATGAAAACTTTTTCAATAATAGTGTTGAATAATTGCAAAGTTTGGAGGAATTAAATAACTGGCAAATCAACTTTTAAGGTTGGTTCATGTGGTGAATTTAAATAATCTATTAGATGTTGCTTCATCTGGAGCCACAGCTGTACCAATAGTTATTATCAGACAGCTGAAACCGTTGTGCTATTTATTCAATGCACAAAAAAGCATTTGTTTAAATCATGTTCTAAGTGCGCTGAAAAACTGACTGTTGAATTTAAAAAGCAAAATGCAAACATTCAAAAATACAAATATGCAAAAAGGCATTAAATCAAAGATAACACATATTTGAGGAAACTATTGCGTAGTAAACCGAGGATAGTTTTTTTGTTGGTTTATGTGTATTTTATATTGAATTGTTAAATGTTTCAATCAAGGCATATGCATGCTAATGCCTGTATTTAGATTCAATCGTGTCGAACAGCATAAAAAAAAATAATAACTTTGTAATAGTGTTTTGTACTTGATTTAATGAATTTTTGTGCCTATATTAGCCTAATCTAAAATAATATCGTATTGCAGAAAGTTACTGGAAATATTAGCTAAATGATTTTATCCCTTTTACAAAAATTACTTTTTATTCGTACTTCTGAGTGTGTATACCGAATTTCAAGGCTGTTGGTTTAGCCATTTGAGCAGCAAAGCTTATTTAGACAATCAGCCAAACAGTTAGTTGAATAGTGAGTCAGTTGGTCCGATTAAACTAAAAAAAATGTTATATTTTTTATGTTCATTTAAAGTTCTTTAAATAAATTCCAAGAATAATATTAAAATATAAATTATCCCTCTCTTGGAATTGTTCCTCAAATTTAGAATAATTTCGTTTTCAAAAGAAAAATTAAAAAAAAAGGAAAAGCTAAATTGCTGTCATAATTCACTCAAATTTGTTTCTCATTCAAATGAATGGAATTGTTTATCTCAAAAAAAAAAAAATAAAAATTTGTTTTTATTTTGTTTTCATTTTTACTATTTTAATTAAGTTATCATTATCTTTGATACACTTTAAATACTTTTTAAATGAAATATTAACATTTAAAAACAATTTCATTTTCTGTTAGCAACGTAACATCTGCAAACAACTACAAGAAACTAAAAGAATGAACAAAATGTTGACTTACAACCACACCAGCAAAAAAAAAATACTGAATGGAATATGAAAACAAATAAAAAAAATTGTATTTTTTTCAAATTAACTCAAGTATGATGCCTTTAAAAAAAATCCATTTACGAGTGTATTTACTACACAACGACTTTATTTTCAACGATTTTTTCTTTTAATTTTTATTTTTTGTGACTGTTAGCACTTGAAAGGAAAATTTTTAAGCAGAGAACAGCCAGCCAACCAGTCAGCTATCTAAATAAATTAATGTGCACGAAAACAGTTTTAAATGTTTGGCATTAATATGGAGGGAAGCAATTTTTTTTTTATATTTTTTGAAAAGGCATAAATTGTCGCAGTTATAATGCCACAATAGTGATTTCAAATGCTAAAAAGAGACTTGAAATAGTGAGGGGGAGTGTGGTATGAGTGAAACATCACAAGATGCCTTAAAATCCCTTATCGAATTAACATAATAATGATAAAACTGTAATGAATATGAACAACAACTACTCAGCGTATTTCCGTTTCCGTTCAAATTCAAGCTCAATTCATTTCAAGCGTCTCAACCCATACCCAAAACACCGCACATTTACATCAACAACAGTTCTAATAGGAGTGTGTGTTAGTTAAAGTTAAATTGTCATGAAATTATTAAATTAATTATTAAGGGTTTGGCTATAATGGTTTTTGGTAATTAAGCTGAAAAAAAATCAAGTTATTATTAGTAATTTTGGTCAATAAGACCCAAGTTTGGGAAATAGCAACAAAAATTAAAACGACAATGAAAGTTAAAGTTTTTTTTTCTTATTTATTTAGTTAAACAGCTAAATTGCTATTAGACAAGCGAATCTAATTGAAGCAGAGTTATATGGGTGCACAAGGAATTGCTTGTTGAAAGCAAAAAACAAAAGGAAAATGTAAATGTTTGATAACATTAAGCTGAGGAATTCATTAAAATGAAATAGGGCAAAATGCTTGAAAGCATTAAATAATTTTAAAAGGGAAGCTGATTTTTAAAGGTTTTGAATTCAAATAAAAATTCTTGTGTAAAAATTATAAGAAATTAAGTAAGTGAGACCAAAATTTAAAAAAAAAATTAAATCAAGAACAAATACACTTAAGCACTAAACACATTCGACACAGCAGGCTACCAACTGCAATATGTCAAAAATAGAATACATGTATTTATATGTAAATGATTATTTTCACGACGACACGACGGCAAATGCTGTTGTCGTTCATTTAAATCTATTTCTATTTGTGAGTGCGGGAATAAATGTAAATAAATATAAAATAAAATAAAAATATAAAATAAATTAGTGCTTAAGTTTTATTCTTAAGAAAGAAAAGAAAAAAAACAAAATAAAGTTTGTCCCAACAAGAACGCAAGACTTAAATTTTAAATAAATGACTGTATGACATGTGGCGCCGTCTTGTTGAAACCACAAGCCATCCACATTCATTTCTTCAATTCTAGGCAAAAAAAACTGGTTATCATTTCACGATACCGAACACCATTGACTGTTTGCGCTTGACCTGCCTCATTTTCATAAAAAAAGGTCCACACCACACAGTGACACGTTGAGGATGCATTTGCTTCTCGTGAATCACTCGAGGATTTTCCTCACCCCAAATGCGGCAATTTTGCCTATTGACGAAGCCATCAAGATGGAAATGGGCCTCGTCACTAAAGATGATGTTATCGGCAAAATCAGCATTTTCATCTTGTCTCTCCCATACCCAATTAACGAACTCCCTTCGCTGTCCATGGTCATTTTTTACTAACCTTGTACCTTCTACTAGCAAACAATAACAATTGTTCAAATGTCAAACAGTCACACTTCGAATGGCGCCAAATTTAAATCTTGCGTTCCTGTTGTGACACCCTTTACAATTAACTTTAGTGTTATTATTATTTTATTCATTTTAGGAATGTCGCAGACGCGTTCAAAAATTTAACTATATTGCTGCATTGCGACAATTGCTGCATGCCGCACTCTCTCTCGTGTCGTCGTGTAGGCTGCTGTGTCGAATGTGTTTAATGTTTTATTCCGTTTGGCATCATCGACTGATTTTAAATCGGTATTACAATTCTTTACATTAACAAATTTTTATGACAATAATTTGGTATCAAAAATTGTAAACAAAATAAGACAGTGGACTTAAAATTATCTATCATGCTAGTGTTTGGGAATTATAATTGAGTGAATGTCGATAATCATAAAAACTGATGTTGATTTGAAATTGTTAACAAAATTGCCAATTCCAAATGAATGATTGTCATATTTGGAATTAAATTTGAAAAAAAAGCCATATTTGAATTGGCACAGATCCAAAAAAATAAAAATAAAAGATTTTTCCCAGAATGTAAAATACTAGAATGATTTGTAAACATCTTGACTGTAAATGCGAACTACGAATAAGAATTATTAAGCCTTTGAGTTTAAAGAAGATTAGTGATATAATTCCCAATTACATTAAAAACACATAATTTAAATGGTTAATTTTTTCAAGAAATAATGAGCAACTCAGTAGTGTAATTTTTCTTTTCTGGCAAACAAATGGAGCATTTTATGGCAGAACAGCCTGTTATAATTATGAGCACATATTGAGTCATGGTAATGGTCTAATTGGGGCCCGTTTTCGTTATTTAGAGCCTCACTACCTACAACCGTCAGACATGACAAACAAATCACCCAAAAAAGAGTTTGAATTCTTAATGAATAGAAAGAATTTTTGTAACTAGAGAGTACTGTCGCAATATCACTATTTTGGCTGCACTGATCAGTCCCGCTAGTTGTATAACTGCGATAGAGAAGAGTAAAAGATTATCTTCTCCCTTGCAGTTTATTTCCATATGAATGGCTTCGTGATAACAAAGTTTTTGTGGCTTCAACTGTACTAAATGTGGTTTCAAGCACCACCTGCACTACAGCCCTGAAAAATAATCGGATTATTGCAGAATGAAATACCTGTTCGGTATTCAAAAACTGTGGAATAATTTTTTTTTTTCCTTCCCTCCAAAGCATATTCATGCAAGTTGGAATCATCAAGCATATCTTTGTTCAAATTATTTGTCATTTGTCAAAAAAGACATCTCTGGTTTATCGACATTTGCACAATTGATCGTTTTACATCTTCTGTGGTCTTTAGTATCCATAAAATTTTGTTAACAATCTCTACGCGTAATTGTGCTTACACTCAAAATAAAACATAGAAAGTGCAAGTGTAAGAATGCAAATTTTCTCTTTTTGTAGCAGATTTGACACATATAAAAAAAGAAATCCCTATTGTATTTACAATTTAATGTTTGTTGTATTGCCATTATCTTGTATAATTTTGTCATGATTGCGACCATCTAAACGTACACAACTTTGATATCACCTTGCATGAGTCCGATTGGTTTCCTTTCAAATGAACTCTATTTTTATTATTCAGTTACATCTACTCAAAATAAATCAAAAAATTAAAAGCAAAGCAGTTGGGAATTATTCCATGACTCCATTTGATCGATACCGTATATGCAGCAGATTTAAAATTCTCAACAGAACTTATAAAGCGAGTTATAATTTTAATTTTTCAAATTTAATGGCTGGCGGTAATTTTTCTATTTTGTGCTTCCAACAGAGCAAATCTAAATGTCAAAACAGCAGAGCACTCAAAAGAATTAATTTTTTTTAGAAAAAAAAAAAGGCATTTACTAGCGTATAATTTTAAAAATATAATATTTCTTAAGAGAGCTTGCTAAAGCACTTATTTACTCTAGTAACAGAAAAATGCCTCAACATTAAAATGTATAATAAAATTTGCTGATGAGCTGACTGATAAATATGTATGCAAATTTAAATTTATTTAAGTTTTATTTTACAAGCCTAATTAGGTCCTAATGACTGAACTTTTCAATCTTAATTTAAATTTTACGAAAACATTTGAATGTTAAATTTTCATTTAATTTAGCTTTTCCCTTTAGCAACTACAACTAAAGGCTAATTTATGTAATATTGAAACTTTTAGAAAGCACTATATGAAATACTTTTTTTTTTAATTGCAATACTTTTCTTAACATAAATTGGGCCACATAAAATATTTGTTTTTCCTTATAAACTTTTTGCTAACAACCTAAGAAACTAAGTATTCAATTACAAGCAAATTTTGCTTGAGTAAAAAGTATAAAATATTTTTTAAATTTAATTTTATTAAACTAAAAGTTTTGCTTTACTTTTATTTTTTTTAACTATTTCCAGCTCAGATAACCATGACACTTATCATGTTTAAGAAAAACTAAACCTTCCAATTATTTTTTAACTAGCATGTGTGCGTGTGTGAGTGTATACGCTCTAGTAGTGCAGCAGCATACAGCCCAAATGGCTGTTTAGAAAAATTTTCGTATACAATTTGTATGTGAGTGTGATAAAAATGACAGGGTCGAGTTGAGTTGAGTTGAGTTGTGCTGAAATCGAAATGACTTGACTGCAAACTAGAAACTAAATAACCCGGCAAACAAAAGTAAATAAAAACAAATTATGTTAAGTGCTTAAAAAGTTTTGTTTAAATTTTACACAAGAAAAATTAGATCTCGGGCCAAATTGGTGCATTCGTTTTCAAACAACATCCGTTAAAATGTTTAAATTTTTCATACAAAACAACAAAAATTTCGATCGTTTTCATTCGATGTCGAATTTAACGATTTGGACTCTGAGGCCATATTATGGCATTCGATATTGAGTGAACTTCCATTTAAATTGTATTGAAATTTGGAGCAGTATAGAGTACCGCAACTGTTCCCCTATAATTATAAAAATGAAAATAGTAATACGTGGCAGGGCCGCACATGTATATTTTTTAAAGGCTATTTGTATTGCAACCTAAAGGACAGGAATTTAATCTGCAACCCATAAGAGATTAATACACTGCACACTAGTCTAAGAGAGCACATGTTATAACCCAAAGTATGATAACAACCCCTTAAGGTAGTCTGCGTTTTTGTTATTTAGTTTAATCCTAAAAGTATGCAACAATTTTTAAATTTTTAGCTGCCGTGAAAAAATTAATTTTTTTAATTTTAAATTTCTTTATTTACTGGGTTTTTAAATTTTCTCCCAGCCCTTTTGTCCATAAAACCATATAAGCGTTGCCTGTTTTTTTTTTTCTTAAAAAAATGTTTGCAACTTAGATAAGCAGCCAAGCATTAAATCCTAAATGTCGCAGAAACTGTATAAAAATTAAATTGAGAGAAACAAACACTAAACACGTATGAAATGAAAAGAAAAATTTAAGAAAAAAATTTTTTTTATCTAAAAAAAACCTGTAAAATAAAAAATAAAAGAAAAGAAACCACAAAAACATTTGCACAAATAAAATTTTTATAGCAAAAAGCAAAACCCCACAACTATATAAATAAAACTAAAAGTAGTAACCATGAAACTAAAAATAAAGAATGATCCTTGAACTCTGCTGCACTAATAACAGCAACAGCAATAGAGATAAATGTTTGCATACTTTTTGCCGTTGATTCCCTCCATAAAAAACTCCCATACCCCTTGGGCGTCTTCAATGAAAGCATTACCCACTTTAACGGATGTGAAGGCAAAGCTATAGACACTGATACAAACATAACAAGGATTTAAATAGAAAAAAAACCACCCCCAACAACAATGCATTAGTAAAAATATGTAAACTAACAAGAAGCTGCAGCTTAAGAAAAACTATGTCAAAGTATTTTAGTTGTGCAGTAAATTTACTTGAGTATAAGAAAAAAATGAGACTACAAACACTTACGTTTAGCCAAGAACCTGCTGCACTATCTGCTACACTAAAGAGTTCACAAAATAAAAACATGAACTTAAAGAAAACAAGACTCAAGCGGCACGAATTTATTATCAACACAAACTAAAGAATGTACAACAACAACACAAAGCAGAAAAAAATGGGGCTTATGCAGGTTGTTTGACAAAAGCAAATAAATATTTATTTAGTTTAACAAAATATTGAAGACAAGATTTTAAAAGATTTTTAACACTTTTTCTTGTGTAAGCATTTCTTTTTTCACTTAATTCTATTTTATTTTGTGTTTTATGTTCTTGTATATCTTTCATTTGAAGCACACTTTTAGGCTGGTACACTTTTCAATGTATACATTTAGGTAAGAAAGCAATACTGAGAGTACTTTCAGGTGAAATAAATTTTTATAAACGTGCATAAATTAATTTGAGTAGAATAAATAAAAGAGATAAGATTTCTTTTGAAGTTTGTGCTTTTAAACGGCAGATAATAAATAAGAAATTAAAATATGCTTTGCGTAAGCTTAGTAAGAATATTCAAAACAAAGTTTTTTGTCTGCTTAAAAAAAATACAAAAATATTAGCCCATAATAATAGTCACACTTAAGTCGGTACCTTTTTAAAAACTACTTTAAATTCATAGACGCCTACTTTTTTGTGAATATGATTATGGCCCATTAAGTTTAAGTTCTAGTACAAGAATAGGTTCATTCGTATAAATGAAATAAATAATTTGTAATAAAATAAATAAATAGATTTTAATAATAATATGCTGTTTTTATAACACAAGCGATCTACTCAAAATATTTAGTGTTTTTCATAAAAATTTTCTAGAAGAGCTGATCGTTTGTGTTATAAAAACAGCAATAAATAAAAGAATTTAATACTTTTAGAAACCATTATTGCAAATTCCCGTTAGTAGAATTTATATTTTTTAAGCCACATAACTGGATTATAAACTAGTTAATTATTGTATAATTCAAAGTCGAGAAAATATTTGAGAACTTGTAATAATAGGACTTAGTCCTATAATTTCCTAAAATTAAAATAAATTTTAAACAATTTTATTTAACATAATTATTTTACTAAAATAAAACGAATATTGTGGGATTGCATATTAACTTTTGCCAATAACGCATAAATTAAAAAAAAAAATTTTTTTGATTGATAAAAAGTTAAATAAACAAAATTCCATTTTCAAAATACACACTAGTAAATCTGAAATTAGAAAACTGGCCGTTGGACAGGCAAGTTTTAATGAGAAGTGCTAAAGGTATTACAAATATAGACGGTACCTCTAAAAAATATTAAAAAGGAAGACGTTTGGGATTGTAACTGATAGGCTGACACGCAAACCAATAAAAAAAAAATAATGTTAACAGCGCTTTGGAAAGGTTATTAGGAAGATCATAACGAATTATGATGGAATAGAATAGAGTGCGGGAAAAGGATGGCCCTGCATGTTTTTTTTTTATATTCTCTCTTACTTGATAAGAAATAAATAACCTAGATAAAACGTTATAATGTTTTTTATATATTAAAATAGCTAATTTGAGGTCGAATTATATTTGTGATCTGAAAAAGCTACAAAAAATTTAAGGGAAATATCGATATAAAAATAAATAGTTCAATAATATAATTTCAAACTTAATAAAAGCAGAAAAAAGCAAAATGAATTTAAAAATAAGGCTCTTAATATATTTTAACTTTCATATGAAAAATCAAAAAGTTGCTAAATGCACTGCAAGCAAATCAAATTTTATATCTGCTGCACAATTTTTATGAAATTCTTACACTCTGAAGGTGAAGTCAAGGCTTTTTATGAGTCTTACGTTCTTATGATTACAATTTATTATTGTATAAACGAGCACTGGTACCTTTGACTATCGGCTCCCAGGGTGCCGGGCAGGAATCGAATCTGCGACCACCAGATTGATAGGTTAGCACGCTACCCATCAATCTACAGGGCACCCATGATTACAATTTACACATACTGCTTTTAAGTTCAACTATGGATTTTTAATAATAAACTTTGTTTCTTTAATTTCTGTTATTAATTTTTACTCCTATATTTGTAATATGTATTTTACTATTCAAATTTTATAAAGCTTTTTTTATTAGAATTGAGTGTAAACACAGCTTTTTACTTGTCAGAACGCCTTCAACTGATGAAAAACTTGAAAGGTGGTCAACTTCTTGCATATACATACGCACTAAAGGGCTGCACAAGCCTTGAAAACCACACATTACTATAATATTGCCGGTTTCATAAAAATATATTTTTTTAAATTTTTTTGACAGTAGCATAAAAGGCGTGATAGGTACTTCCACCAGCGTTTCAAAACAACAAACCTATTACAAATAAAATTATTTTTTTTATCCATAACCTTAGTTTTTACTTTAACTATAAAACAAAAATGCTGCCTGTTAACTTCTACGTGTGAAAATTTTATATAATTTTGTCTGTTACTTTTTCCGCAATGTTTAGATCTTATAAACAAAATATTTTTAATAAAATTTTGTATTCTGAAAAGAAGCTCCTTAACAAAAATTTTTATGTTAAGGTTTTTTATTTAAATATGAAGAAAGAAATGGCATTATTAACTCGATAGATTTTTGTGGCAACTAAATGAACTTAAGAAACAAAATAAAGTTTTTTTCTAATAAAATTAAATTGATAACAAGTACATATGTATACTGAATTAAAAAGCACGAATAAAAATACATACAAAAAAAATAATTAAAAACAAATATATTGTTTAAAAAAAAATCATATAGAGAAATCTATTACTCAAACTTAAAATTTATTTAGGCCCGTTTTATTACAACTTTCGATAGTTGAAGTTAGGATTTTGTGAAGCAAATAACAGCTTTATGGCTAAAATTTTGTAACAAAATTTTACATATTATCCCATATTTTAATTTTAAATATCGGTAACTTGTAATAATGACAGTTAAAATATCAAATTTACTAGTAGTAACTTTAAAAAATTATATCGTAATATGTAATGAATTAAAAAAATTAATTTAAAAATGCTTTTGTTTAAAAAATTTGTGATTCTTTACTAGGGATCGATTGGCTTAGTAGAGGTCAGTCCATAAAATTTTGAAAGGTTTGTTTGACCTTTTCTTGTATAAATACAATTTTTATTAAAAAATTTGCTAACTATCGCTACAAATATTAACAATTCTGTGGCAATATGAAAGAATTGCTGGTGTCTTATTAAATTATTTTAAAGGACTATAACTTTAAAAGCCTTAAAAGTTTTTCTTATAAAATTGTTTCGATTCTAGCCTTGTTGTGAATTGTGAACTATATATAGCCCCATCATTCCTAAAGCACAATAATAAAATTATTGAGTTATTTAAGACATCAATTTTTTCAAGCCGATTTTTCTTTGTTATCACAGAAGTACAATTTTAATTTTCCTTTGTTAGAAATTACCTATAGCTTATGTTTAGGCTTTAAAACTAAAATCAAGTGTTACGTTGAGTACAGATCATCTAACACTTTTTGATTTGGTATTTTTAAATTTAAAGGCCAAATCACCGCTTTCTTAATCGAACAGCTTTAAGTGAAATTTCTATTCAATCAAATTTTGTTTGATAGCAAAATCCGTCAATATGGCCTATAATACCTTAATTTTAGCCCTAGTAGTATAGAAACAGCAAAATTATGTATCTATTTTAAAAAATTAAAAAAAAAAATTTAAATTTTCAATAAAAATAGAAACAAAAAAAAACAGTAATAAAAGTTATTTTCTGATATTTTTTACAATTGGATTTTTATTAAGGGTTGTCCAGACCAAGAGCTGCACTTAATGGTCAAACAATCACCGGGAATCCTAAGCTTAACTATTAGTAACTTGTAATAAGTAATTGGCCTAAATACTTTCTACACAAAATACCATCTCCTGCTTACATGCATACACATTTAACTCTTGTAGTATTTTTTTAAACAAATTTCAATAACTGCTCTCCTTAACGTTACCACCACCCATTGTTGTTTGTAAACAAAAACAAAAAAAATTTTTTTTTTTTTGATGGCAACGAAAGGAAAAAAATAAACAAAATTTACCTTTTATTTAAGCATTTAAGAGTATATTGTTTTTGCTCAAACATACACAGCAAATCCAAAAAAAAAATTTTTTTTTAGTATTTCTCCAGGTCATTCAGAAATAACATTATTATTAATAAACACTGTCACACAAAAACTCTGCTTATCAAACGAACTTTACTTTAAACTTTTGCTAACATTTAAAACTGATTTTTTTCCTTTTTTTTTTTTTTTTTTTGCAATATTTAAGATTTTTCTCTTCCTTCACTTTTCACTTTCTTTCAATGAGCACAAACAAATTTTATGTACATTTTTTCTTCTTCTTTACACATGATTTTTAACACCCAACAGCTTGAAAATTTTCTTCAAAATCGGCTTGAAATTTTAGCAAATTTTCTTGCTTGTTTTTTCACAATTTTTTTTAGAAAATTTTTTATTTTTTTATAAATTAACTGCTTGTTAAATTTTGGGTGTGTGTTTAAACTGTGTGGTAGGTTATTTTGTGAAATTTGCTTTTTAATAATTAATTTTGTATGAAAAAAAAATAATCCCTTTAGCGTTTGCGTTCAATTTGCTAATAAACCACTAACCCGCATGAAAACCCGATATGAACTGAACTGAAACTTTCGTTTCGAAAATGTTTAGGCATTTTTCTTCATTCGCAACAAGAACAGCACAGCATAACACCAGCGTAACAGAGTAAAACAGAAACAGTATAATTGCACAAGAAACAGACAGCATGGAAAAGACGTATGAAGAAGGTACAAGTACAAGTACTCACCACAACAGCAGCAGCAACAAAAACAATATGTAGGTATAATTACATTGTTAACAAAACGGTATTATTGCTTTGCTCACTGTAGTTTATGTTGTTGCTTTTAACTATTTAGAGTTTTTTATTTGCATTCAAAATGCTACAGCTTGAAATGAATTGGTTAACAAAACACCCCCACTCTAAAGAGTACAAGAGTGAGAGCGAGTAAATGAGAGTTTTATATTTAATAAGAGAGTGTTGGTATTTGTGATAATAATAATAAGAGTTTTAAAGTGATTTGAGGAATTTAAAGAAATTAAAAATCTGTAATGGTAAAATTTAAAACGAAGGCAAACCAAATATTTGGGAAAGAGTTGTTGCATTATAAAAAAGAGAGTATATTATTGTTCTTTAATTATAAAGCTTTAGTAAGTGTAAATCTTATTGTTGTAGGTAATATTTTTATTATTGAATAGGTAAAAAAAAAAAAAAAAAGATTAAAATGGAATGACAATTTGTTGCGTTTAAATAAACATTTCTCAGGCACAATTACTAACACAAATATTTATTTTTTATAATTTATAATTATATCCTGAAGAAGCACGTTGGAGCGAAATATCGATATAAAAATAAGACCTCACGAGATAGAGATATTGAAGACATCTATGATAGGAAAGCGTTTTGATACGATTGAGGAGATAAAAGAAAAATCGAAACAGGAGCTGTTGGCGATACCAAAAAGCACGTTTCAGAAGTGTTTCGAAGATTGGAAAAAACGCTGGCATAAGTGTATTATATCTGAGGGGGAATACTTTGAAGGGGACAAAATAGTTATTGATGAATAAATAAATACTTTTCGAAAAAATTTAAAATAACGGTTTTTTTTGATCATACCTCGTATATCCGGTGTTGCCATATACCACTGTTTACACTGTTTAAATCACGACAGAGACGCTTATACTAAAGCATATGGCTTTAGATATCAACTGGAAAGGTAGTTGTTTATTCACTAAGTTATTTGGAATATTAATAGGTAGATATAATGAACTAAAAGCGCAAAGTATTATAGGTATAATTCCAAAAAAAATAGAGAAATCGACCCATTTATGTAGTAACAACTGGAAAACTGTAATGATTTAGAAATCATTATTTTAAAATTATGTTATGTTGGTTGTGCCAGTTTCTAGATAAATTTTTAGAGCCATTTTCACAAAAAATATTATTAATTAAAAAAATTTTGTATTAAAAATTTCAATTTAAACAAATTTCAAATCAATAATAATTTTTTTACCAATATGGCACAACATGTATAGAAATTAACTATGGAATCTTAGACAACACAAAAGAAAAATATATTATTTTGTTGACCTGAGTTATGCCTTAGAAACTGAATGTATTTTAACATTTTTTTTTTATATTTTTATTCAAACAATTTTAAATAAATTTTTAAAAACCTGAAATTTATGTTCTTATCATCTTCAAATGCTTTTATTGCTTGTAATGCACTTTATTTTTAATGAACAAAAGTTTTCAACAAGCTTTCATATAAATTATTTAAACATTAAAATATTTGAAATATAGCTTTAAATCAGTGGTCGTCGTCCCATAGCACAATTGTGCTAAAGCAATCACACGTATACTCTTACGCTCTTGTATTCAGTCGTGGTTTAGGTACCGATGGCTACACATGTGCGGATGCTTACGAATTTTTGTTTCAGTTTTTTTCTCTTTTTTCAGTAATCCTTGTCCAGCGAACATTTTGAAAACATAATGATATGTGAAAAATATTTCATGATAAATAATGCATTTGGTAACATGCAAAGTCTTCTATGTTACCAAATGTTCAAAGAAAATAGGGAATATGTTATTAAAAGACATTACGATTCTTTTCATAGTGACATGAAAAGTTTCGAAGGTAAGAAAAGAAAGGACAATTTAGACATGGTAAAAAACATTTATGTAGAAAAAATTAAAGAATGGCTACTTGTTGTTGATGAAAACAATGCAAGGGCAGAAAAAAATACAAAAAAAATACGTATCTGTTTTATTGACAAATGGTAAAATATTTCTTAAATAAATTATATTGGAAATGCTTCATTTTGCGTTTGCTGGGTAATTCTCTCACTAATACAAGCTCATTTTTAGTTTTGACGACCACTGCTTTAAATGGTAATTCCATGTGTTCTCTTAAAAACTAAAAAACTCTTTAATTCTCTTGTTAAAAATAAAAATTCTATCACTGAAGTTGCTCTTCTCTTTACACGTTGCAACCACAACATGTTGTGTTTATAGTTTTTTATGTTTGATATACTTGGTTTTTTGCTGGAATTTTTATTTACATGTGTGTTCATGTTCACTTTGTTATACTTTTTTGCTTGGGCTTATTGTGAAGAGTCACATGTTCTAAACGATAAAAAATATTCAAATGTTTGAGTAGAATACGAGTTGATATTGAGCATTGAAAAAAAAATGTAATTTGTGTTTATTTATGGCTCTATATGATTCAATATTTTGTTGTTATAATAGTTGATGGCTGCTCAGCAACATGTTGCCTAAAATCTAATTTCTTGTTTACATTATTTGTTATACTTGGTATTGAAAATTTTATTATGGTTGGTTGGTTTAACTAATTGTGGGAAAAAATTTAATTTATTTGGTATTTAATTTGTACCTATATAGGTAATTATAATAAGAAATTTTATATCTAACTGTTTCATTATTTATTTGGTTAACCTGCCAGCAACTTATTAAATTTTTTATTACGGGCCATTATTAAAGATAAATTAAATTTTAATAATTAAAGCTAAAATTTTATGGAGCGAAAAGTGGGTCTTGTGTAAAGATTTTAAATTCAAATTGAGTGGTAAGCCCATCATCTAGAAATTTATTATGAAAATTATTAAAAAAATTTAAGCTGCTATCTAAAACTATTAATAAAGACTTGTACTTTTATAGAAAAAAAAATACGTAAACGTTGAAGCAAAATTTATGAAAAACCTATGTGAAAAATTTTAATTACGTTGCATTCAAATTATGACAATTTTTTTAATACAAACTTATTTCAATATTTAGTTAGTGAAGACAAATATGCCGAGTTAAATATGTTTTAATGTGACTCGTTACATTAGAAAAAAAAAAATTAATTAAATTGAAAAATTTACAAAAAAGTCTAAATCTTAAAATTTGGAGACACTTACCTTTTTTTTAAATTTATGAACGTTTATTTTAATATGATCCGCCATTCTCACCTTTATTTACTATTGTTGTACAATTTACGGTTTAAAATACAGTTTCAGTAACACAAACAATTTTTCTTTTTACTCATCTCACAACAAATATATATTTATTTAAAAAAATTTATGCTCTTTGAATGTAATAAAAGAAAAAGAAAATTTCTTTTCTATTTGCTTAACTTTAATATAAACCCTCTTGCTTTTACTTAATTGACTTAATTTCTTATTTATTTTTTGGCAAACACAAGCTGCAAAATCAAAACAAAACAAAAACAAAACAAACAAACACTCTCTCTCACACCCACTTCAACTCATGTATGTATACCGTAAAACTAAGAAACGACTGCGCTGCTAGCAGTGCAGCTTTATTTGAGAAACTTTAAAACACGTTTAAACAATAAAAATAAACACTTTTTATACAAATTATTCGATTTGTTGAAAGAACTACAATTAAATTTCATTAATTTAAAACATTTTTGAATTTTTTAATTGTTTTTCACGTTACAATAATTAAAATTATCTTTGAATTTATGCAGCACGTGCGCGCACTTTAAAATTTTTCTTAAAACTAAAAACAAATAAAGAAGTAGAGAAGTGCAATAAATGTAAGAATGAGAGTAAGAATGAGAGTTAAAAAGAAAACAGAGGTGATATTGCTTTGCAATACAAATTATGAATTTATTTGAGAGTTAAGGTGGATTATTGGTTAACAATTATTGTAGTTTTACACGACAGTGGAAAACACAAAGTAGGAGGGTGGAGTAATAGAGTACAAGTGCCACTAGTCGGCAGTTTAAAGTTTCTCCTTCTTTCAAATTGGTACCATTTTTTATTTGATCATGATAACCCGCTGTAATGCTGCAGTATTTGGTATATTTTTAAAAATTAACTTATAAAAATTGAGTAATTTATAGGTTTTTAAAAAATACATCAAATGTGTTAGCAGTGGGCATATGTGACCCAATGCTTGTCATACTGTGCATGCATATCATTTTGCCTCTAAATTTTTCAGCTGTCGACTCCAGAAATATGATCCTGTATTCGGCAGGCTTAAAATTTTTCAATAAAACTTTGTGCCGGCTACTGGCAAAACACAATTTACTAATAGTCGGAACCCAATAACACGATTACAGACCAGTATTATTAACTGTCGAACGAACTATAGAAGATTACGAGATGGGACATATATCATTTGAAAGGGGAGGTCATCTAGATTTGTAGTCTACCGCCTAAATACTCAGAAGTTACTTTGAACTATTAAAATTTTTTTTTTTTTTAATTTCCATATACCAGTGAGCTGCTATATTTGAATGTAGTATAAAAAAAATTGTCAGCTGCAATTTTAGTTGCTAAAATTAACGCTGAATTTTTTTTTTACTAAGTGGACTTATACCACTTTCAAATGTAACAATTCAATCATTGTTGTAAAGCAGATAATATGCTGCGTTGAATTTAGTTGTTAATTTTTTATTTGCTTTGTTGCTTCAAATAATTAGGAGAAATCTTTTGTCTTAAATAGAATTCTAGAGCTAAACAAATTGTCATTATTAAAAGCATATGACAGATTTTTGGTATGTCATTAATGTTTCTTAGTTGTAGTTGTAGATAAGAATATGTATGAAATAATTTTTAATATTAAATATGTCAACTTATAATTTAATGGTTGAGCAGTTGTAGTGGTAAAAGAGTAAACAGACAATAGTTTTCTTCTTTAAAACAAAAAAATATTTAAGTAAAAAAGAAAAATGATAGTTCTCGTTTTGGAATGCACACTGCTGCAACTTTAGAGTAAAAAGGTAGTTCTTCAGCTTCTCTGTAAGTATTGGCTGTTTTAGGTTCGAAGCATATTTTATGAACAGCCTGTCAAAGATATCAGATATAGAGTTAATGTTAGGAGGTGGGCCTAGATACCGTGGTCTTGGCATTAGTTCAAAAAGAAATCTTACGATTCTAATTATTGGCTACTCATTAGGTTTTGAACTTTTTAAAAATTAAATAATATAGTTCAAATGTTAAACTTCAAACGACATCATCGAATTTTTAATGTTACAACTAAACAATTCTTTTCGACTACATGCAAAACTGAGTCTTGCGTCTCCAATTGAAGGCAATTAAGCTGCCAAGTAAGCCAACATACATTTTCAACTAGAAATTAATAATTTTTTCAAATTGTTTGCATAGTGTAATTATAATTGAGCTATTATTTTTGCAAGTGATACAAGTTCACTTAAAAAAAAATTGTGGGTAATAATTTTAGTAGCAGTCATATGTACCTAAATTGGGGCGTCAAAAATTTTTATGCCCATGCGAAATAGCACGACGGCAACGCTGAGCAATTGGAAAATTTACTTTTGAAGGAGCGTGTTTTAGTGAAGTTGGCTGCAAAACAATTGCTTTTTATTTTTGTTTTGTTATTTTTTTACCAGTAATGACATGTTAGCTAGTTTTTTTTTTAATTTAACGTTTAAACTCTACTTTTATTTGTCTTTTGGGGATTTTATTAAACAAGATGATTAACCCTACTGTAGAGAATATGCACACCCAACGTTTTTATTTAGGATGACACTTTAATATAAATAGAGGGCGCTAAAAAACGCACCGCTTGCCGCTCCGATTTAGGTTGGACTTTTAGATCTTGTCTATATTTTACTAAAAAATTGACTTATGGCACTTTAAAATATAACAGCTCAATTATAAAAAACTCTTGACAATTTTAAACTTGTTAGCTTGTAGCTGTCGTTGCTTAGAATTCTTGAAAAACACTTCAAAAATCCATGTATTTTCATTCCCTTTGATAACTTGAATTTAATTCAATGGCCAACGTTCTGGAAAATATAGTCAAAATTTTAAAAATTACAAAAGCGTTAACCAAGTGTTTTTTATGTGAAATTTGGCTTTGCATTGAAGAGTGCAAAAATATAAATTTTCAAACATATTGACTCTAACACCCCTTTAGAGAATTTATAATCTGAGTTTTAAAGCATATGCTATTTTTGGATTATGAGCAACAAAAAAATAGAAAAAAAAAACGTTAAAAAAATAAAAATATTTTTAGTATGTATTTTAAATGCAACACACAGCCAAACGAAACAACTTGAAAAAACCTCAAAAATTTATGCTTCAACGATTTGCAACATATAAAAAATGTTGTTGTATTTAAATCCGTACCAGTGTTGTTATTGTTGCTATTAATATGTTTATATGTTTTCTACAGCCATATGTACATTTAAGAGGGGGAGGATTTTTTTTTTTCATTTATTTTTGCCTCACTGACTGCTTGTCCACCGTACTGTCTCTGCTCCTTCAGCTCTATCAACCAGTTGAGCTTAAACAAACAAAAAAAATATTGTATCGGGAAAATAAAAACTGTAGGCACGTTAAATATTCGCAGATTCATTGTATTGGAATTTTGTTGTCGTTGTTGGCCCTGCATCGCTGAGCAACACACGCATTAAAAGCGAAAATATTTACAGACACAAAAAAATTTTTGATTAAACAAAGAATCAAACAATAACAAAAATATAGAATGAAATTAAACGTTATACGAAATCATTAACGGAAATGTTTATTTTTAGTGGCAATAAAAATTATGCGATACTCGTATCTGCTCTTCTACAGTTTCGTTGCTCTGTATGAGTGTTTTATATTCGTTCGTATAGTTTTGTGGAATTTTACAAATTCTTTCAAAATTATTTTGTTGATACAAAAATGTAAAAAAAATTTTTTAAACACATTTTGGGTTGTTGGTTTGTTAGGCATCCCTTGGAGCATGTGTCAATGAATTTTTGAAAAATTCATAAAAAAAAATTTTAGATAAAAAAATTGTCATTTGTAAACAGGCGAGTCATGGCTTGCTTTAGTTTAGTTTTATTAAATACTATATATTTTTGACCGGTCTTGCCCAGTCCATACAAATTTCAAGGGAAAACTATTTACAAACAGAATTTTAGTCATTAAAAAACCCCTGCAAATAAATACAGCCATTCACTGCTTTTTAAAGTAGCTCATATTCTCGGTAGTATAATTAGCAGAGGAGGCAACTAAAGTGGTAAATGAAATATTTCAAAGCATAATTGCAGCCTTAAATTAAGTACGGACACACAACTTTTTGAATAGTGGCGAGTTAAAATCCTTTAAAAACGGAAGTAAAAATGGGAGTGGCTAAGCCAAAAGTATATAGCGCTTCCTTATAGTATAGACTAAAGGGCTGCACAAGCATACTTGAAATGACTTACAAGAACTTTTTAATATAAAATATTACACATGCTTGTAATATTTATTTCAAATTTCATACAAATTTAAGGAGAAGAAATCAGCTGTTTTGTGTTTGTTAATTATTTTGTTTTAGAAAGAAAAATTATAGTAATTTTTATAACTTTAATTGTTTTCTGTAATTATTAATTTATATATTTATAAAAATTATTTCAAGGGGCTGCAAAGTAGTTTTACTCTTTTAGTTTGCCAGCCGGAACAAAAAAAAACAAAAAACAGCAAAAAACATTGATGTACTTCAAAAATGTTCGTTATGAATTTCAATTATAAAAGTTTGTTGTTTTTTTTGCTGTTGTTATTGTTTAAGTATTTAACAAATTAAGTACAAACTGTAGCAATAAACAGATTCTTAAAAGAATGAAATTGCAGACATGATTTTAAACCGAAGCAAATTAATTGTAAAAAAAAAACCAAAAGTTCTAAGTAGATTTTAATGAAACATGACTCGTTTTAATTGAAACTCATTGTAAAAAATAGTTTACAATTTTTTGCTTTATTTTATTTTTAATTATTTTTTAAAAATGTTAAATATTTAAATTTTGCTCAAAAAATCATTTTTTCACAACTTCTTCTATATCCTTGAAACTGTTGATTAAATTTAACTATAATGTAGACACGACTAAGAGAAAATTTTATTGCAGATTTTCGAATTTTCTTTACACGTCATGTTACTTCTCGGAAAGCAGAGCCAATTAAAATAAAAATTTAAGTCAGCTGCCTCAAAAACGAAGGCTGTTTGATAGCTTCATGAATATTTGATTAAACAACTTAGACGGCAAATAAGCATTATGATTTTCTACATAATTTTCTTTTAGATCAATACGATAAGCATATTTGAAATGGCTTACTTTTAATCAATATATTTGATCCACTATTCCATTTTACACTATTCCATTTTAAAGAAAAATGTTTGGTTAAAAATAATTAACCCTAAAATTAAAAAATTTGTGATTAAGTAAAATTTTTAACTCTCACCTCTGTATTTAAATAAAAGCCAGAATTTTGTGGGTTTTCACCAAACCGAAGAATAAAAGTGGATGACTCTTAAATAAAACAGCCATTTTTGGTTATTGTACATAATAATTTGGATTTTTTTTTTGGTTATTGTATACGATATTCATATTACTGGTGAATTTTTAACTCCTAAAGTCAACCGAAAATTACTGAATCACACATGCGTTAGTGGAAACTGACAAATATGGAGCTGAAAATAACAGCATTTCGAAATCTTAAAATTTACTGAATCGAATTACACAACCCAAATCACCACATTCGATATTCAAGAACTGGTATCGAGACTTTTAAATATTTTCATACAAAAACACTAAAAGTACGATAGTTGTCATTCGATAACGAAGGCGGAGAGTTGGGTTCAAGTTTTTACAATATTTTTATTCTTCCAAATAATAGAGTTTTCTCAAAGCCCTCAAAAAAGCCTTTGTTTCTGTAATAGCCAGCCAAATCTTCAGGCTTAAAAAGAAGAAAATACGCGCAGGGAGTAAATCTGTAGAAAATACTTAATGGAGCAGCATTTTGTAGCCAAATTTATGAATTTTTGCTATAGTGACTATACACGTACTCACCCGTTTATTGTCTTGATGAAACAGCACTATTCACGAGGTTGTCTGCTTTTAATGGATGCCAAACACAAACTAAAAGACGCAGCTTAATCAAAATTTAACAGTAGTTTGGTTCACGCCAGCAATGTTGGATTTAAAGTTTTTGAGAGGGAAATTCCAAAAGTCAAGGTACTTTTCAACAGCCCTAGTAAAACATTACTAATTATATCCTGAAGAATCTACGCAAGTTGGAGTGAAATATTGCTGTAAAAATAAATTTAAACAACACGACCTCAAGCTTAATAAACTAAGCGTTTTTATTAAAAATAAAAAGGCCAAATAAACGGCCATAGTAATTCAGAAACAGTTTTCAGTTGATCTGGTTATAATTTTTACTTCGATTTTTGCTGAGCAAAACAAAATGCCCACGAAATACCTTAAGAAATTAAATTTTACAGCAGCTCGTCATATTTTTCACTAAAGCAAGCCTCACAAATTCCCAATTTTTTCATTTAAATCACTCTCAATGCATAATTTTTTTTTTTTTATTAAATTAAAAATTGTTTTTAAATCATACCTTCAAGTTTTTGCCAGCAAGAAAAAAAATTTTTTTAATATATATTTTCCTCCTCTCTCCCTCTCGGGCTCTTTCTCTCTTGCTGCAATACTGTGCAGCCATCATCAGCCAGCCTACTGCACTAAATGAAAAATGAAAATTAAGCAAGTGAGCATAAGTACACAAAGTACTACAACTATTTAACTTAAGTTCACAACAAAGTTCAAAAATGTTATACCTTTTTAACTCAGCTTTACTGTTTCTCTGCTTGTGTTTCGTCTGGCCCAACTAGTTTGCACTTTAAGTTTAAGTTTGTTAATGCCAAGCAACAGCCATGAAGTGTTTGTTCTTGTGATTGTTATTATTGTTGGTTGGGTTTAGTTGCTTGTGTGCCTCATAACTTGTAATGACTAATGGACTCCTAATGATCTTTTACAATGGCAATATGATGAAGGACGAAGGCTATGCACTTCTTAAAACTTAATGATATTTTAAGGAATAAATAGCATAAAATGCAACAGAATTTTAAATATACTTAGCACTCAGGCCCTGGATGGATGAATGCATTGTAAAACTTCTTTTACTTCACAGTTAATAAAAGGGAAACTCCTAAAAAAAACCTCAGCAGCCAACACTTCTTGGCCGTGTACTTGCTCAAAAAATAATTATTGTCTTGTTATTTGGTTTTTTTCTTTTTTTCTATTTTGTTTGGTATGCAAAAGGTATTATAACAAGAAAAAAGAAATTCTTACACAAATGACACAAACTATTTTAAAAGGGGCTGGAAGTATTTTTTATAGCATTCTGAGTGGGTTGCTGCATTAGTTAAGGGTAGTGTCACTCTGTTTAAGTTTTTAAAAAAATACATTAACATGTACACACACTCACATCTCTTACACTTATGCCAAAACATATATATCTCTTGCATACATTTAGAAAATTTTCCATTTTATTAGGGAAAACGTGACAATTTTCATCTCGTTTTCATTGTTATTATTTTTTTTTCTATTTTTAGAATTCTATACTCAAGGTGATGGCAATTTGTAAGAAGCAGTTTGGGGTTAAAGTCTGAAAAAAAATATTTTTTTTTAAGAACCATTAGGGAAAATATCACAAAAATTTTTGTTATTGTTGTTGTTTTTGCCATTGCTTGATTGCTGCAACAACATTGTTCCAACATTGTTTTTATTGTTATTGTGTGTATAGTTGGTGTCGTAATGAAGCATGTAAACTACTTGGAAAACCAAAGTCATGCAAATATGCTTTGAAAGATGAAGTAAAAATAAAAACAGAAAAGAAAAGAAAAGAACTCGCATATAAATGGATAATTTAAAAGCAATAAAATATGACAGCACAGTGGACAGGGGCTTAAAAAATTTATTTAAATTTAATTTAAAAAGGTTAAATTATTTCATAAATATTTTTACAAAAAAATGTTTTTTTTTTTTAATATTTGTAAATAATTTATTACACAATCATAATTTTTTCGTCTGAAAAAAACAATTTTTTTTTTTCAGCAACTAATTTTTCTTTTTATTTCACCACACTAAAATATTTTTTCCAGCACATCATTGTTTTAGCATTTCAATATTTTCTACTACTATTACTTCTACACCACAGTTTAGTTTTCTAACAAAAATCTCATCATTTTATTTTATACAAAAACAATTTCACCACTAACAATGTATTTCACCATACCATAAGTTACTCACCACACCATAAAAACTTCCATTAATTTTTTTTTAGTAAAGAATAGTTTTCTTTAATTTAATATTTTCTGCTACTCACTGATTCACCACTATTCCTTTTTCACCACAATATAATTTTCTATAAAATTTTTTATAAAATTCGTTTTAGAAGTTATATTTTTATTTTATACAAAAAAAAAAATTCACCACTAACAATATTTTCACCACTTACGTAGTGGGGCATTGATCCCAGAAGATCTGCAAGATTAGTCCTACAATAATTACGAGATTTGTAAGGATTCTTAGCATTGTAGTTAGGAACTTTGCACAATAGATCTTAAAGGTCATGAAGAGATCATAGCCATAATGATAATAAGGTATTTCACCATGCCATAAGTTACTCACCACACCATAAAAACTTACATTAATTTTTTTTTAGTAAAGAACAGTTTTCTTTAATTTAATATTTTCTGCTACTCACTGATTCACCACTATTCCTTTTTCACCACAATATAATTTTCTATAACATTTTGTATAAAATGCGTTTTAGAAGTTATATTTTTATTTTATACAAAAAAATTCACCACTAACAATGGTTTCACCACATGCGTTCTTTTACCATAATACTAAATTTTTTTTCAACTTGGTACTGATTTTTATAAAATTTTTTAGCAGATTATATTTTTTAATAACAATATTTTTATTTTTTATTTAGAAATTATTTTATTTAATGTATTCTTTACTTAAAAAATTGACATTATTAAACTTTTGAAAAATTCTATTTCTTTATTCAAAGATGTGTAACTTAAAAAAAATTGTCTTCAAATTAAGTAATGGAATTTTCATGACTTTAATTTACGCTTCTCACAAATATACTTTTCATTTCAAATCATCTATAAACAGCTATAATCTCCAGTGTCACATTTATTTCCCAAAAATTAAATCTATTTTCTTAAACAAAATTTTTAACCAAAATAAAATTAATTTTATCAAAATAAAATTTTTTTCATGCTCCAAAAAAAAAAGCTTATTTCTTTTCCATTACATACATTGTATTGCAGGGTTTCCTTTACTTACATTTATTTTACTGTTTTTATGTAGAAACAGAATATAAAAATTTGTAAAAGTAAATAAAAAGGGGATGCAAAAAAAGTTTGGTATTCAAGAAAACAGTTTTAAGATCATGTTACCTTACCGTTCATTTTTATTCATTTATCATGAAGCTGTCAATTCATTTTTCAAAAAGAAAAACATGAAACTTTTGTGAATCAACGAGTTTATACATTAAAAACACAACAACAACAGCAAAAAGTCTAGTAACGAAATATGTGAGAATATAAAGTTAAAAAGAAAATAAATTCAACAACATTTCAGTTGAACAAAAAAGGAAATAAAAATCGCAAAGGAAATTTAAAACTTTCTGTTGCTTGAAAGTATTTGTGCATGTAAGTGTGTGTGCGTGTGTATTGTAGAGCTTAAATCTTACAAAGTTCCAGTAGGCTATTTTCTCTGACAAGTATTTACAATAAAAATTCTGTTGTCTAAGTCGTACAACTTGTCATGCTTCAAAAATTTTTAGAAGAAAATCTAATTGAGGATACAGTTTAAAAAATTAAAGTTTCTTTTAAGTCAAATGTCTTTAACATTAAAAAATTTACAATTAAAAATAAAAAAAATTTAAAAGTTGAAAAGAAGCTCACTCAATTTCATATTTTTTTTCTTTTCTTTATTTATATGCAATAAAGGTATTCCATGTGTGATGCAAGTAATCTAAAGACACTAGAAATGCCTAATGTTAAAACTTTGTTTGTTTGAAAATCCAAGCAATTTTGTATTTTCAAGGCGGATTGCTTAATACCTTTTTTTTTATTTATTTTTAAAATGTTCTTTATTTTTAATATTTTTCTTAAAACTTTTTTTAATAATTTTTAACCATTGACGACAATATGTAAGACAATGTCGCTTACAATGTCATGTATGAAAACAGACTGTTTTAATGCTCTTGTTCATTTTAAACTTGTTGCCTAATATGAATTATAAATTGTTTTTGCCATGTTTTTGCAATACTGGAAAATTTTTAATTTTTTATCGTTTGATATATACTAAAATTAATAAGGAATTTAAATAAAACTGAGATATATTTAAGTCGACTACGTGCTTTTTAAATTGTTATTCTGTTGACGACTGACAGTAGGACAATGTCTTTTATATTGTCTTGCATGATCTAAAATTTCTTGATGTATAAAACTAGCTGTAGTTTAAGGGCCTTTTGACAAGAAATTTAAGTCGTGTAAATCGCCAAAGGCCCTTAAACTACAGCTAGTTTTATACATCAAGAAATTTTAGATCATGCAGGACAATATATAAGACATTGTCCTAAAATCAGTCGTCAACAGAATAATAATTTAGGAAGCACGTAGTCCAACTAAATATTTCTTAGTTTTACTTACGGTGTAACTATTAAATAAAAAAAAATTAAAAAAATTTAAATTAAACTTGAAAATTTTTCAAAAATTAAAAAGAATATATAAATTTTTTTCCGTGGATCCACTCATGTTGTGTTTGAATTTAAATAAGCCAATAATGAAATGTTGCTGCCCATAATTAAAGTTTTTCAAATTAATTTCTGCTTTAAATTCCTTTTGTCTACAGAAGCATGCGAAAGCTGTTTGGTTGCCCTTCAAAGTTGAATTTTGTTTTTATGTTGTGCTTTACTGCTGCCTCCTTTCTTATTCCTGTCAGCATGACATAATGCTTAATTAATAACCCAAAAAATAAGCAAAATTTTTACCATCAAATAAAATAATGTAAGTAAAAAGAAGAAGACAAAAACAAAATAACAAAAATTTTACAACAAGTAAATGGAAAGGAAAATTATTAAGAATACTTAACTAAAAATAAGAGAAAAAGCCAACCCACAAGCCATTAACATAAAAATAAGTAAAAGGGAGAGAGAGAGAGAGAGAGAAGGAAAATGAATTAACAGCCAACAGTTATGAAAAAGAGCAAGAGAAAAAGTATTGAACATAAAAACAGTTCAAGGTTGCTTGCCAAGAAAAGTTTATGCTGTTGTTGTTGTTAGTGCTGCAATATTTTTTCTTTGTTGTTGCTTGCAGTTGCATTTAGTGTACGTGTTAGTTAGTGTTTCTTTATTTTTTTTTTTTTTGTTTGTAATTTTTTATGAAACATAAAATTAACTCAGGAAGTGTCGTCGTGTTACAAAAGCAACAGCAAAAATAAAAATAAAAAATTTACTATAAAGAGGATTTTCGCTGTTTGAAAAACATGTTAGAGAACATTTTAGTTGCTGCAGTACGAGTGAGTCTACATTTTCTGCTCTAGATTATTTATGACTGCAATTAATTCCTATTTTTTAATTTTTCTTTTTTACTTCTTTTGCTTCACAGTAGCTGGCTTTTGCAAAGTTGAATTTTGTTAATTTAGTTTGTTAAAAAGTTGTATAAAAATTGTACGTGAGCTAAAATATTTTAAATTATTTTCATTTAAAAGTTAAACTGGGCCCTATTCTTTTCGTATTTTTTAAAAGTGATTTCTTTATATTGAATGGCATTTAGTTAAGCAAAGATTTTTACTTAAGACGTATAGAATTTTAAATTGCAATAAAACAACGATGGATTATTCGATTGACATGAATTTTATTTATCCGAAAGATAATCTTGTGGCATTACATTTTAAACATGATGGACGTCCAATTTACATGACTTTTTCCAATATTTGTGGCCGTATATCGGCAGTAACACGGCGAATGTTGTCTTCCAAATGCTCAAGCGTTTGTGGCTTATCCGCATAGACCAATGACTTTACATAGCCCCACATAAAGTAGTCTAGCGGTGTTAAATCACAAGATCTTGGAGGCCAATTCACAGGTCCAAAACGTGAAATTAGGCAGTCACCAAACATGTCTTTCAATAAATCGATTGTGGCACGAGCTGTGTGACATGTTGGGCCGTCTTGTTGCAACCACAGCTCCTGGACATCATGGTTGTTCAATTCAGGAACGAAAAAGTTAGTAATCATGCCTCTATACCGATCACCATTGACTGTAACGTTCTGGCCATCACCGTTTTTGAAGAAGTACGGACCCATGATTCCACCAGCCCATAGAGCGCACCAAACAGTCAGTTTTTCTGGATGTAACGGTGTTTCGACATACATTTGAGGATTAGCTTCACTCCAAATGCGGCAGTTTTGTTTGTTGACGTAGCCATTCAACCAGAAGTGCGCTTCATCGCTTAACAAAATTCGCTTATGAAAATCGGGAACAACGGCAGTCTCGTTTTCGAAATAAAATTGCACTATTTGCAAACGTTTTTCAGGAGTGAGTCTATTCATGATGAATTGCCAAACCAAACTGAAAATAAATCACTTGACAGCTGTTAAATCGGTCGCCATCTTGAACAGTAATGACAACTTAAAGTTCTATACGTCTATAAAAAACACAGTCTCCTCTTTAAAATGATATGTGCCCTCATCATATTTATTTTCACTCACTTCAAAAAATGATGTAATCTAAACGCCTAATTTATTAAGCTTAAGGTCATATTATATATAAAAATTTATTTATTTATTATTGGAGCGATATATGGCTATAAAAATAGATTTTTATAATACGACCTCAACTTAACACACTAGCCATTTCAATAAAAAAAGTTATATAAAATTACAATTAAAAAGTTATAAAAAAATAAAAAAGAAATGACATACGAATACATTGATAAAAATAATTTTCTTTGAATACATATTCTTTTATTAATCTTAAGATAAATAATTAATTTCAGTTCAGGAAACTAAAAGGAACGAGTTCTAAGAAAAAATCCGTTTTTTTGTCCGTCTTGTATTTTAGACAAATTTTGCAAAAAACCCAGCAAAAATATCCAAAAAATGGAGATAGTCTCTATTTGTGACTCAAAGCTCCACTATTTATGGAACGGTTCAGCTGAGTTTTGATTCCGATACTATTAATGTGATGTAAAAGAAAACTGTGTTCTACTTTTTTACGCAAAAACTAAAGCAGAAATGATTAAAAATCTTTTAGATATTCCTTGGCTATTTATGGTTCTCATTTTTTGCACAGATATTATGATTGTCATTTTAAAGAAAACTGCATACCAGGTTTTTTGTCCGTTTTGGAGTTTAGACAAAGTATTCAAAAAACCCACCAAAAAATGGTCAAAAATAGAGGTAGTTGCGGTTTCTGACCAGAATAGTTCTACCATTTATAAACCGATCTGGCTGAATTTCAATAGCAATAATCTGACAGAAACAACTAATAGATTGGTGTACTAAACTTGTCTGTATGTTGCCTAGAGACTTCAGAAAGTTGATTTCAACAGCTTGACGGAGAGACAGACAGACGGACATCACTAAACCGACTCCATTTACTTTCTAAAAATTACAAAAGGAATCACAAAGTTATTAATACATTTCTTACTTACAGTGAAGGGTATAAAAACCACTTGCTATTCAACAACTAGATGATCCTCTAAGCAAAGAAAAATTTAATGTGTTTGAAGAAAGCAGAGTTTTAGAAGGTATGAAAAGTTAATTTTAGCAAAATTGTTCTACCCTAAAAAAATGTTTCATAAATTAAAGAAAAATAATTAATTAAAATTGTTTCATCGATTCAATAAAATATTTCATACATCTTGTGAAGCAATGAAATATTTGTAATAAAATAATGAAATAACCCATTTCAAGTATGCCTGTGCAGCCTTTTAGCGTTTACTGTTATAGCGAGGCCACATTTCGTGCGTAATCTGGCAAGTTTTCAGACCTTGCCATCTAGTATTCACTTCTTTTGATGGTATATTTTCAAGAAAATCGCTATTGATGCTTCTAAAGAAGGATAGTACTGACGGATTTTTAACAATTCATCCGCCTGTTTTTTTACCAATGAAGCCCCTGTGTACTAGTTTCCGTACCAAATAAACGTTAGCCTAACGCTAACATTGGCCAACTAAATAGAACAGAGGATGTAACATTCGATTAAAGTGCCAGAAGAGCCTCAATAACTTTATTAATTCCATTTTAAGGGTATTGATGTCGAACACAACTGCTTACAGAAGAATATTTTTCCAGCTGTTTTATGTTTATGGTTCACATAAACTCGCTAAAAGTTAAAAACTTGTTCCTGGTGCGTCTTTACTCTCTTCTGTACATCAAAAATAAAGCTTTTAAATAGTCTTTGACTAAAGCTGTAGTTACGAAAGGTGACAAAGTTAAAGCAACTTGAGAAAAAAGTTAATAAAAGTTGCAACTGTGAAGTTTGCACTCAATCAACAGTGACTTGAAAAGCTTAAGTAGCAGCTGGAAGCAATTTTTTTTTGCTGAATTGTAGTTTGTTTTAATTATGCTGCAAGTCAATCATTTAGATTAAAAAATTTTCTTGTTTAAAATAAATCAAAAAAAAATTATTTTATGGTTTCACATTAAATTTATGGCAGAACAAAATTAAAGCAACAAAGCCACTTTGCATGCATGCACAATCCAGAAATGCAGAAATGCATAAATGCGCAATGATGTTTCCTCTTTGAGTGTTAGTCTATGAGTGTGAGTGTTTGCTTTTGTGTTTATAATTTGAATGTTTGATGTTGATGTTGATGACATGCACCGTCATTCACAGTCAGTTCAAAACCACACACACAAGCATACAGGCTTACACTTATAGGTCAGTTGTTATAGACGCAAGCATTTACTCAGGTTTCCTTTTTTTTTGAGCTTGCGCTTTTTTTTATAAATACATGAAATTAAGTGCTATTGCCGAGGCACAAAAGAATAAATTTACACTTACACACTGGCTGCATATTAAATTCACACATGAGTTACAGCAAGAACAACAACAACAGTACAAGCACGAGCAATAAAAAAGAAGAAAGAAAAGAAGAAAAAGCAAGAAAGTTAAAAAGAAATTCATACACATGCTACTGCCTACATTAATGCCATACAATCATCATCATTATCAATATGATTATCATCAACTTCAACACCATTATCATTATTGTCATTGTCAACAACATCAGCTACATGATACTCGTCATTATCCTTAATTTCTGCTCACACCAGCAGCCCTTTACAATATTCATATAAACTTTGCTAAAACAAGAGGGAGAAAGTGAGTGACAGAAAGAGAGAGAGAAAGAGAGAGAGAAAGAGTAAGAATGCATATTAAATTGCATGTGTGTAAAGAGGGGGTGTAGGTAAATAAACACCCACAAATGACAACAATAATGAAAGCAGTTGCAGGGAACATTTTACATGCCACAATGTGTAAATTGGAAGTTGTTTGGTACATCCACCAGCCTCTTGGGTTTGTTGTTCTGTGTTATACAACTCAACTACTGGCTGGTGTGTTAACACTCATATAAAATGAAGAAGAAGAAGAAAAAGAAAAAAATCAACTGCACATAGTTTTTTAATGATGTTGTTGGCGTTAATGATGATGATTTTGTTTCTTTATTTTTTTTCTTGCTGCTATTCTGCTTTCATTTTTATAGTAAAACACAGTAAAAATGTCACTTATAGTGTTTGCTAGCACACACACACACACATTTATACACACGCAGAGAGCCAGAAAGACAAGCAATATACTTAATGTAACATTGTGGCAAAATCATGTTGAGTTGATGACGACATCAACTACTTTTTTTATTTATTCTTTAACTGATGCTTATGCTTGTTTATGCTTATATGCAGCAGAATTAACCAGCAGTTGGTAGTTGTTGCAATAACTCGGCTTTGCCTGTGGCCGAAACTGTTTATATTGTTGGAGTTTTTTTTACACGTTTCTTGCAAAAGCTTTTTTTAACTGCTGCATCTAGGCGGTTTTCTTTTCTTTTTATTTTTAGATAAATTTATTTTAAGCTCATATTCATTGTTTTACGCTTTTTGTAGTATTTTTTAAATAAAAGATTTTTCTTTTACTTTTGTCAATTATATTGTTGCTCCTTTAAAGCTGGGGGAGCAGACAGGCAGCCCGTCATCATGCTGTTGCACCATTAACCACTTACGTTTAATAAAAGTAAAGAAGCAAGAAGCAGAAATGAGAAGTGCTTGCAAAAAAAAAAAATAAAATGCCAACGGAAGCGTCCTGAAATTAATGTGCCCTGAACATGATTTCGGGTTTATTTAACTTAAATAAAAAAGGATGCAAACGGAAAAAAATGTAATGAAAAGAAAAATTGCCAGTAGACGGGGATTAAAGAAAAGAAAAATTGGAATTTGCTTTTAACTTTTAACGTACAGTTAAACAAAAAATTGGAAGGAATTTAAAAAAATAATACTTTTAACAAAAATAAATAAATAAATAAATAAATAAATAAATAAATTAATTAATAAATAAACAAATAAATAAATAAATTAATTAATAAATAAATAAATAAATAAATAAATAAATAAATAAATAAATAAATAAATAAATAAATAAATAAATAAATAAATAAATAAATAAATAAATAAATAAATAAATAAATAAATAAATAAATAAATAAATAAATAAACAAATAAAATAAAAGTAAAAATAAAAATATAATAATATACTTAATTTAAGTGAATAAATAAATAAATAAATAAATTAATTAATAAATAAATAAATAAATAAATAAATAAAATAAAAGTAAAAAGAAAAATAAAAATATAATAATATACTTAATTTAAGTGAAAAAAAAATAAAAAAAATAAAAACGAAAAAAAAACAAAATTAAAAAAAAAGTAAAACTAAAAATAAAAGTAAAAATTAAAAAAAATAATTATTAAAAAATAAAACTAAAAATATTAAATTTAAGCGAAAAATAAATAAATAAAGTAAAATAAAAAAATATAAAATAAAAAAAAAATCATTTAAACAAAATAAATAAAAATTAAAATAAAAATCTTTAATTTAAGTGAAAAAAAAAATAAATAAAAAAAACAAAAATTAAAAAAAAAATAAAAACAATTTAAATAAAAAATAAATAAAAATTAAAATATAACTAAAAATATTTAATTTAAGTGAAATTTTAAAAAATATAAAAAAACACTTAATTTAAGTAAAAACTAAATAAAAATCAAAAGATAAAAATATATACAAAAATCATTAATTTAAGTGAAACAAAAATAGATAAATAAAAAAAATACTAAATTAAAAAAAAGTAAAAAAAAAATTAATTTAAGTAAAATATAAATGAAAATTAAAAAATATAAATCTTTAATTTAAGTGAAAAAATAAAAAAATTTAATTTAAGTAAAAAATAAACAAAAATTAAAAAAAGATAAAAAATTAAAAAAAAGATCTTTTTTATTTAATTATTTTTTATTTTTATAATATATAATTTTATTAATTTTATTTCGATATTTCGCTACATCTTTGTGTAGCATCTTCAGGAAATATATTTTTTTAAAATAATATAAATTTTCTTTTCAATTGAAAGAAAAATAAAACATACTATTAATATATAAAGATGTAGCGAAATATCGAAATAAAAATAATAAAAATATATATTATAAAAATAATAAATAAATTTTACAAAAAATAAAAACAAGAAGATCGAATAATTAAGATATTATAAATTAAAAAAAATGTTAAAAATAAAAATGTTTAATGTAATAAAAATATCGAAAGGAAAAGAAAATTATATAAAAAAAAAACAAAAATAAAATATATTAATTTAACAATTAATGATGAGGAAAAGGTAATTTTTCCGCAAACGTCGCTCTAGCAAACCAGCATCTCAGAATGATTTAAATTTTTCTGTACTCAATAAAAAAATTATATTAATAACAAAGAATCTTTAAAAATAATACAAATCAATTTCTTTATTAAGTATTATAAGAAATTCAGCAAAACAAAAACAACAAGTAAAAATGAAATAATTAAAAATAAAAATTATAAATTTTAGCGAAAAAAATTTTTTTGAATTAGAAGAAAATTAAATAAAATAAAAAAAAATTTTAATTTTAGGTGAAAAAAAAAATTAAAGCAATTAAAAAACTATGGTTATATAAAGTTCTATTGCTTCTTATTATTATTTTTTAATTAAAAAAAGTTAAAAAAAACTATAATAAAATTTTATATAATTTCTATGCAAACTGGCTTTAATCTTTGATTTTCCTCTTAACTTTCTCTCAGTGTTTTATTGTTGTTATACCTCCACCATATATTTAAGTTTGAATTTTAATTTTAAATGACTAAAGTACGAGTGCATACACTTTTTTAAGGCAAATGACAGACACAATATAACCAACACAAAAATATTTAAAATAATAACGGCAACAACAATAAAAAAATACACACAAACAGCCAGTAAACATATGTAAAATTATAATTATATTCAAAGTTGTTAAAGAAAACACATACACAACCACAGCAGCAACGACAACAACAATAATAGCCAGGCAAAATTTTTTAATAAAAAATAATTTTTAAATTAAAAAATTCTACCCAGGTAAACAAATGTAATTGCACTTGATATTAACTTGAAACAGACCCCAGACATGCATAATTCTTTCATGCTCATCTGGCACGAATTAAAAAAAAAACACACACACACAAACAGCTGCACACGTAAAAGCATTAAAACACCCACTTGTATATGTAGCACAGCTTTTCAGCACACTCAAGTGATTAAGTGATGGTTGGTTGGATGGTTGCAAAAAAAAATAAAAAATTTAAGTTATTCGTGGCGATAGTATTTCGCAATTTATTTGTGTATCTACTGATGGCATGGGCAGTTGTTTAATATTTAAGTAAACACCTTTGCACTTTACATACTATTGATCCCTGTTAAAACAATGTCAATTGTAAAAAATTTGTATGATTTCAATAAATTAAATGCCATCAATAATTGTAAAGCTTTTTTTTTTGTTTTCTTCTTGAAGCTCGCATTCAGGTCAGTCATTAAAATTGCAAAAACCATAATTATGTTTGTCACAGAAGAGAGAAGTGAATTTAATAAAAATTAAAACAAAAAAAGTGCAGCTCATTGAGGAGCTCAATGTAACTGATTGATAAAGAAAATTAAATTTTATTCAAATTGAAATTGTACTAAAATTGATTGTGTTTACAAGACACTGTAGGGAACAGTAAGCATATTTCTTAAATATAATTAATAATTTAAGGCTTTAATTAAATTGCTGATTCTATTAAATGATAATCAAAAACAAACAAGTACACACACGCTCACAAATTTAATGAGCTTTAATTGGAAATAGATATTTTGTTAGAAGAAAATTACAAAGATTAAATAAATAAAATTCCCTTTCTTTTCAATTAAATATTAATTATAAAATTTCAAACTGTAACTCAACAATAAATAAGGAATACAAGGGTAATCCACTATTCAAGCAAAAAAAACAGATCAGGAAAAAAGCTTGAGGAAAGAGGTAATAATAAAGCATGGACATGACATTTACATGACACTGAAGTGACGTAATATTAGCATACATTTACTATATATCATTTCTATGACATTTAAATTTTTTTTTATCGATAAGCAACACAAATTTTTGTTTTTTAAATACAAACCCAGCTACATATTTCTTTTTGTATGTATCCAAAGTTTGTTATGGAATAGTTTTGTGAATATTTCAAACAAGAATGTAATAACAAGAGAAATTATTTTTAGTCTTTTTCTAACAACACAAGTCCGCGAAACTTTTTAGCTTGTCTGCACTTTGGGTCTAGACAGGAATCGAGCCTACAACTCCCAGATTGGTAGATTATTATGCTACCTACTACTCTATGGTATGGCTTAACATCAGAAATTGCACATTTAGAGTCTAGGAATTAATCGGCTATTGACAGGTTTTACAATATCTGCTCGTTTACAGGGGCTCCCATGACACGACATTGACATGACATTTCAAGTGACCATAAAATGACATTGACGTGAGTAACATGACAACGATATGATAATGATAAGACATTGACATAAAATTAACATGACAATGACAAGATATTAACATATCAATATCTTATCAGTATATTTATATGATTCTGATGTGACTTTTGACATGAAATTAACATGACATAATATGACAGTAACATGACATTAACATCACATATAAATAACATCGACCTGACAATTGCAAGAGATTGACATGATGTTGATACGACCTTGAATTAAAATTGGTATGAAAATGACACATTATTCTATTTTCGTATGAGAATGAGGTGATATTGACACAAAATTAACATGACATGACATTTATGTATAAGACATTGCATGACAGAGATTATAAGGAGTTGTACGAATAAATGTTGAAAGACTACCAAAGAAAGGTGAACGAATAGATTAATTAGTGACCCAAAGAGTAGGATAGAAAGAAAGAAGGTATGTGCACTTAGTGTACTATAATTGTGTTGTTCATCTGCCCAAGATTTGATGCCTGAAAGCGCAGTTAAATAGCGAAATTGAACTGAACAATGTGATTCACATCTAAAAATACATTTCGACGTACATACGCTTGTTTTTTGTTATGCTGTGGAGCACAGTAGGCTTGATGATATAGACTGTAATTTGACATGACATAAACAGCAATAAATAAATGTAGTTACTCTATATGACTTGTAGCGTAGACAAATGACAGCGTTAATTTGCAGTAGCAGTCTTAATTGAAATTAACTTGTAAATGCTTGAAACCAAACTGAATTTATATTGAATTCAGCTTTTTCAATATGGCAACCAAATCGACAATCAAACTGTTTTGAATTCGTCAAAGTAAAATGGATTCGAAGTCAGAAAAGGTGAGTTATTTTAATTGTTTTTAGAAAGATATATTAAAATTACAATGCATTTTCTAATATATTAGATTTCCAAGGGAAAGAAGAGACCTAAGTGGTCCGATTCTCTTAGAATTGTAGGCGTTCCGTGCCACCGAAAATATTATTTCATAAAATAGTTGTTTCCAAGCAAACAGCCATGGCAGAATTATACACTGTAAAGCATTTAAGACAGTTTTAAATTTTTTTGCTCTCTTCGTTTTGGCTTCGTAGCTGTCAGAATTGGTTTACATTCTGTGCACGCCCTTGTTTCTGGGTTCAAAATACATAGAGAAGTGCATGTGTATGAACGCATATGCATTGAATTTTCTCCTTTTTATTTGACAAATACGATAAGTTGTTTTTCTAATTCTGTTTTCGTTGTAGGAAATACCTTACCGTGTATAATTCTGCTGAAACTGTCGTCTGTCAGGCTAAAAGAGAAATTAACATGGTTGTCTGTCTACGCTATTACACGTTACTGTATTCCTTCTCAAATATTCGTATCGTCAGACTATATCTTAACTAACACATAAATATTTATGGTTTACTTATTTCTTAATAAAATTTCGATTTTGATTTGTTACATTCAAAATGTAGCTGCATAATTTTATATGAGTTTAATGTCCACTGCATTTTTGTATCAGCAATTTGTAAGATTTCATGTATCTTCTTTAATTTTATTATGTTGCTGTGATTTTTGTTTGTTTAATATTTCATTCCAGTTTTTCTTTCATCAAGCATTTTCCGTTCTTATTTCCTTCTCTGGTGGTCTATAAATATTTTATTTTTGAAATTAAATATTTACGTAGTAACAGCTCTATATGTTTTTTTTTTTTATTTTTATTTTTATTTTTAATATTTAAAAGTTGTTTTTATTGTACTCGCTCGTATATTTGTTTCGCTCTTATTCCCTTTAAACATGTCTGAGTGGCCATTTAATATTGAAATATTTGTTTTTAATTTTTTTTCTCTTGCTCCTCAAGTCTGCTGCTGTATTGTTTAGCGTTTTTCTTTTTCCTTTTGATTTGTTGTTTTTGTATTTGATAAATTTTTATTTGTCTATAGTATTTTGAGAAAACAGTTTCATACTTTTGGGTAATAAATTTTCTAATAGTGCTGCAATATGTTGGTGATTTCCTTTGTTTTTTTTTTCTTCTTTGCTGTTGTTCTTATTGCTGTATTTTATTTTAGAGTGTTGTTTGTGTTTAATGGTTGTTGGTATGTATGGGAGAGTTTCATATTATGGTGTTGCAGTTGCAACTTTGTTTGAAGTTTCTTGAAGAAAAACGAATTAAAAACAAAATTTAATTGTAGTTCAAATTGTAAAAGAAATAAAAACAGGTTTTTCTATTTTTTTGTACTTTGTGAAATTAAGGGCTTGGGGGTTACTCCCTCTTCGTAAGATATTTGAGTTAACATATACTTACGAATTACAGAGCGGGGTACTACCAGACAAATGCAGAAAGTAAACTAAAAAACACATTAAATATTCGATTTAGTACCGGTTTTTGGTTTTTGCCTCCCAATACAGAGTAGCCCCCTTCTTCAGCAAAATGCATAATTTTATTGACAAAAAAAATAAATTTTCTTGTAAATATTTATATTTTTGTTGTCTTTACGAAACTCCCTTTTCTCTGTATTTTTTATTGGTTGTTCTAATATTGTTGCATACTTTTAGGTTGCTGCCTGTGCATGTGTGCTCATGTTTCTTTAAATGTTGTTGTTGTGTCTTGTATTGTAATATTTCTTGTAATGTCAGCATAAGGATTTAACAAAACACACTCATGCACACATTTGCAAGGGCGTTAATATTTCACAATGTGGAAAATGCTGACTGAATGCACCAACATTTATTTTTATACGTTTTAGCAGCCAAATAACAAAAAAAAAAAAAAACAAAAGTAAAAGAATAATAAAATTAAATATGTAATGACCCTGAAAGAAAAAACAACAAGTTTTTAAGGGTATTTTAAAACAAAACAAAAATTTATTTTTAAGTTTTACAATGAAGGGAAGTAAAAGAGTGTTCGCGCTATTAGTAACTCTTTGTTTCGAAGTGGTTTTCTCAGTAAATATTTTTCTGCTGTGAAAAATAACAGTTCTTAGGTTCAGCTTGTTTAAACATGACACCGCAACAATGCCACCACATGAAACTAAACATCAAAATCGGAATTTTATTAAGAAAATAGAAAATTAAAATGGTTTTTTTTACTAATTATATAATTATATCCTGAAGAAGCTACGCAAAATGTAGCGAAATATCGATATAAAAATAAATTTATACAATACGACCTCAAGCTTAATAAAATAATAATTTTAATTAAAAATAAACAGGACAAATAAACTAACAAACAAAGTAAATAGTAAAACATGCTAGTAAATATTTATGTGTTAGCTGAGATGTAGACTGACTAAGGAAAAAAGCAACTGCATTTTCAACAACAATTTGTTTTTATTGCCAGCCTTTAATTACTAACAGAGTGATTTAGTTTAAAAGGCCTTTCCAACTCCAGCAATTTAAAAATTTTCTTACAGAAATTAAAACCAAATTTCCTTTTATGTTTTTGCCTAAAGGCTTCTAAAACACTTAAGCTTTTGTGTTGCTGTCTGCAATTGACTGAAATTAAATATCAAATAAAAAAAAAGAAACTTAATAAAATTTTGTCAAACAACCTACAAAATTAAATAAATAAAATGAAAAAAGAGAAAAACTTTTTTTCTTTCTTTCTTAACAAATTTAATGGTTTAATGCCTGTAGCAGTAAGTTTGTTTGTTTGCTTACAAGTTTATTTCGATAATCAGCCATAGTTTATACGGGTTAAACTTTTCTTTACACACACACACACACCCAGCTATTGCTTTTCTTTATTTTTCCCTCTATTCACTGCAAACAATTTAAATAAAACATGAAACTATTTTTATTCCATCAATATTCATTTCGTTGCCAAGAAATCTTTGTGTGTGTAAACATTCATACTTTCTTTTACTTTAGGTTTTTTTCTTTGTTTTTGTTTTTGTTTTTGTATGTGATTATTCTTTTGCATATAGTTTTTCTTATATTTAAAGCTGCTTCCTTCCGCTTTGGAATACATACTTTGTTTGATGCTAACAAACAAACCAAGCAAACGAAAGAAAATCTTTGAAAATTTTTTACATAAAGAAAACTTGCAGTAAACTGAAGTTATAATACGCTTTTGTGATAAACAGTTTTGTTTTTATTAAAAAAAAACTATTTTCTATTGTCCCTACAATGCGTTCGTTAAGCTACACATTAAACAAATATTTGTTGAAATAAGCGTAACCACTACTTTTTGGATCATGACTTGTACTACATAAAATTAATTCAAGTAAGAAGTAAATAATGCAAGAATTTTAATAAGAAAATTTAAGCTGCTCGAGTATTTCTGCAAAATATATAACCGTTTAAACAAATGACCTAGTGGTTATGTTTATTTCGACAAAAATTTGTTTAATGTGACCGTAGCTTTAGTAGTAAGTGTGTAAGGAAAACTATGCCAGCGTTAGTGTCCAGCATTTTATAATTTAAAATAAAAAATTAAAGAAAAAGAAACATTGATTTCTAAAGGAGATTTTACATATTTGAGGTCAATCACAGCCAACATGAAAAATCCTTTATAAAAACACTCTAGATTATGCTCAAAAAATCAATTTGATTATACAATAAAATCAAATTTGTAATTCCTGTTATTAAGTCCGAAAGCAAATTACGGAATTCAATATTGATCCAAATTGCCATTTATATAGTAATGAAATTTCCATCACCATAGAGTCCTGTAATTTGGCTCCAAAGCCCAAATCGTAGCGTTCCATTTCATTTGAATTTTATTGAAATTCCAGTTTTTTTATATAAAGTAATTTGAAACTAAGTCGGAACGTTTGTAGTCAGCAAAACAATGAATGAAAATAAAAACAACTTAAATTTTGACAGTGTCTTGACACACGTACTCGTATGTAAAGGGTGTCTCAGTAAAAGTAAGCTTTTCATTTCAGTCAATCTTTTGTTTCAAGCGCTGTGTAGCAGATTGTACGTATCGTACAAAATCATGCCATGCCGTTCAGTTAAAGCCACAAGAACTCTGTTATCATGTTCCTGTTACCAATGCCGTTCACCGTCAACGCAAATTTCGACCTCTGGTGAGTGCTGACCTATAAATCTGCTCTTACCCTGGGTGTTTTCTGCGGACAAGCAAAAAAACTTGTAGTGCGATTCATTAACTTTTATTACGAACATCCGCATCAAAAAAAAAAAACAAGTGTAACGATGTTTTATCAAATTCGATATTCAGTAACTTTCCGACAAAAATATTTGAAGTTTGCGATGAAGTTAACAGCACATAAATAATCATTGCAAATAACGATTTCTATCGCACCGAATCAAGGGGAATTCATACAAGGTATTATCAAGAAAGCAGCTGTGCGCTTTAAGTTTTTCTTCACTCGCCAAAATTGTTGCATTTCCATGGGCGGAGTATATAAGCCATCTCTGTCACGAATATTTTAAACACAGAGATGCTTAATGATTTCACCTTATTTTAATTTGAAATAAAAATATCCATAAAGATGCCCGCATTCCCGGCATTCAAGAGGAAATTACAGTCATACCTAAATTTGACCTTGTATGAATTCGCTTTGCATCGAATATTTTTGTCGTAAAGTATAGCGAATTCGATAAAATATCGTTACACTTGTTTTTCGTAATAAAAGTTACTGAATTGCACTACTGAGCAGAATTCGCACCAGACAGTTGCTGATTGTAAGTGCTTTTGTTTTCTATGGATTCTCTGAACTCTCAATTTGACAATTTTGTGTATTCACGTAGCCATTCAGATCAAAATATGTTGCATCGTGGAAGATAATTTTTTTCAAAAATTCACCTTAACTTCACTTTGCTCCATTGCCCAAAAAACGAGTTACCGGGGCAAACAATTTATTTCATATTTAATCCGAACATGTCCTTTTCACAATCCAATAAAAACTGACATTTATTTAAACAGCTTAAATATTTCCATAAAAACTAATTCAATCACTCAATGAAAGCCAATTCTGCATTAATTTTTGGTGGGAAATGTACGATTCTATTGGTAGTCTAAAACCAAGAGAAGAGAGTGCACAGAAAGTTGTTTACGTTTGCATCAGTGTTAGTAGAGTTCACAAAGAAACAAAACGAACTGAATGCAAACGTTTTCGTTTCGTTTTATAGTTTTCCATAAGAATACTCTGAAAAACTAAAAAGAAACGTTTTGTTTTGTTTTGTGTTGTATCGTTTCGTTTGTAGTTTTTCAAAATATTATTAAGAAATGATTGCATTTGTTTCACTTCATTTTGTTTCTTTGCGAACTCTGATTGCTAGTGACATCCTTCTTTCGTTTGCTATTGCTCATGTAAAAAATTATATAAAAGTTTGTAAAACGTTTGCGAAAAGTTTCATTTATATTCATGCACTGATTTAAAACAATATTACAGTAACTGAAAAATAAAATCTGAATCTGAAGGTGAGTGAGAGAGAAAGCAAAAAGAAAAACATTTGGATTGCTGCCAAACTTTATTAATGAAAATCGCAGTATTCAGTTGCCTACTTTCCACAAAAAAAAAAAAAAAAAAAAAGAAATAAATAAAATGACAGCGAAAAAACAAAATTTAATGAAATTCTCCTGCTATTTTTTATTAACTAAAAGTGACAGAATTATTGTTGGCCATTATTCAGAAAATATTTTTAATTTTTTTCCTCTCTTCTCCCTGAACTTTAACACATTAAGCTAAATAAAAGCAAGTGTCTTAACAAAAAATCAATAAAGTTTAATTTTGTTTATTGGATAGCAAAGCAGCAAGCATTTTTTTTTTTTTTTTTTTTTTTTAAATAAGAAAAATTTTACTTTTATGTCATGGTATGAAGGACTTTTCTTTTACAATTTATTTAATTAACTCATGGAACTTGAAAGATGATAGGTGTGGAACTAATGACGTTAGTTAAATCGTTTTTTTTTTCTAATTTTTATTTCACATTTTATTATAGAAAAAATAAAGATTTTTGTAGATATTTAAAAATTTTGGTAAAATAAAATAAAATTTAGTTTTATTTATTACAAAATCATTTAAATCGAATGCTTGATTGATTGATTTAAGTCAGATGTTTCCAAACTTTTTAATACTTTCAGTCACATAAGAAAAAAATAAAAAATTGGCCAACACTAAAATAATATAACCACGTACACCTGCAAATTTTAGAATAAAACTAAACAAAAATTAAAAAAAATTTCGTATGTTATTTATAGAAAAAAATATAATGTGATGGCTGAGCACAAAATTTCATAAATCGTGGTGTTATTGTTGAAATAGCCATCCAAAGTTCCTTTTCCACTACTAAACGATGTCGATTTCATGGCTGCTAAAGCAGAAAATCCGGTTTCGTATAAACATTATATTATGCATGGTAACAGCACTACTAAAGCTTTGTCCGACAAAGTTAAAAAAAATTTTTTCTTCGCCCCACCCAAAACTGAATTAAAGTTTGACTATTAAATTCTTATTGTAATTAAGTATCGTAAGATATTTCCATCAGTTGTTTTTTTTTTTTTTTCAAAATTTCGTCAATTGAATTGAAGTGAGTTCAGAAGTTTTTTTGTATTATTTTAAATTTTTTTTTTTTGATATTTTCCTATACCCAAGTGCTGTTGCTTACAAAGTTTGGAAGCCGCTGGCTTAAATAAATAGATATCATTTGTGACGTATGACTTATGGGAATTAAATAAATCAAGTATACGGCCTGATACTCTTCTAATTTTTTAATAGTCTTTAAGTTTATTTGCCTTTTTTTTTATCATATTAAAATGCAAGATTTTCTTATAATTCCATGTTCTTTTTTTTTAATTTTTTTTATTAGGACCTAGCACTCAAGGGATGACATTATGTTGGAGCTAGGAAACTAGGTTATGGGAAGGAGGAAATAGGGAGTAGTGTCTGTGAACGTTCGATTTGAACCCTACTACATCGAAAGTGTCAGGGAAAACGTATTCAGAAAGATTATTAAACGGGCAAACGGCACGGCTGAAGAACGAATTCTCTTGGTAATGTACTGAGCGATTCATTGGCCATTCCACCACAAATGGATGTGCTCTCCTAGAAAAACGTGTAGTGCTTATGAAGGTACGGTTTTCGGGAACAAGAAAAAAAGTTTCCGCTCCTTGTTAGGTTAAACAAACAATTTAATCTGCGGATTAGTGAGCTTATTGTGTTAACGATTTTTTTATAGAAGTTTATTTCCCCTAAAACGCATATAATTGCTTTGTAGTCTATTACTGAAACTTATGTAGGAGGAGTGTAACGGTGACATCTAAAAAAACCTTTGCATTTCACGTGAAGCATACAGCGAAAAAAAAGTGAGGTAGTAGAATTTGTTTTTATTTTGGTTAATTAAACTTCTAGTGGGTATGAAAGCTGTTTATTTTTCAAGTTATGGGTTTTTAAAAAATAATACTAAAGGAAACCCCAAATTTTCTGGCATAGATTTTTAAAAAGGAAAAATTTTTTTTTTAAATATCACGCTTCACAATTCGCATAGAACTTCTTTTTCTCTTTTTGATAAAAAAATTAATTAAAAAAAAATAAAAAAAAAAATTTTAATTCCAAAACCGGAAGTGAAAATTTCATATAAGTTTTTTAGAAACTTTGACCGGTTTTTTTTAACATATTTTTTAAACCAAAAAATAGGTCAAACTATGTTTTAAATATACCAGAAATTTCATAGGGCAGGTAAATTAATCATATAAAAAATTTTCATAAAGTTTACTTTAAAGTCTACTTTATTTTTTTTAACATAAGAGAGCTGATGATGATAATTATTTTTGTAATAATTTTTGTTAAATGGATAGTAACAGGTAGCCTCACTATAAAGAGAAAACTATCATTCGCTTCTACGCTTATTTGAGGTTCTCTAAAAATTTTTTTAATGAAAATTCTTATGAATAGAAAATCTTACGTTATTAAGATTAGGATCACACACAGCAATTTTAGTTAGGCAATTCTTTATTTTGTAGGAGAGAAAGAGAAAATAAAAATGGAAAGGGGTACAAGCTGGCTCGTACTCGAAAATTCCCTTTTGGTCTCCCTTTGTATCTTTTATAAAGATGTAAAAAAAGAAGAGAGATAGCTTGAAGGCTGAATAAGAATGCTAAAATTGCCGAGCAAAATAGTGGCAATTTTAAAAGAGAATTGAAAAAGAATTGCCCAACTAAACTTGCCGTGTGTGGTTCTGGGATTAGTGAGCCCCGTTTTCAAATGGAAGTGAGTGACTGGTTTTTTTCGCTTTCGCTTCGCCTCGAAATATTGATCCTGGCAATAATTTTTATCAACACATTGTCTCTTATTAAAAAAAAAATTTTAAGAAAAATTTACAAAGAAATTATATATAAAATTTAAAATTTCGATAACGCTCACTTTAGAATCTAGTTTTTTTTTTAATAAGCGGGTTTAACATTACGTATTAGGCTCGTAATGTTAAATGTTTTTATTAATTTTTTTTGTTTTGTTTTTTATTAATTTTAATTTAATTTTTAATTTAATATTTTTGTTTTATATTTGTGACATATTTAGCTTCTGCTGTTGTTATCTTTTTTTTTTTTTTTTTTTTTTTGATTACCCCACCCTAAATTCGTATACACTCACCGTGAACATCGTTTTGTATTATTATTTTCTACACGTAAACAAAAGGAATCCCATAAAGTCTTTATGATTATTAACTTATAAATTGACCCGCATTTTATAAACACGAAAAAAAAAACCAAGAGAAATAAGATAATAAATGATGAAAAAAGAATCAAGCACACATACTCTCCTTTAAAAAGAAAAACTAAGAAATAACAAGAAGCCAATATTGTCATAAACAAGATACAACATGCATACGGTTGAATTGCTGCAACAACAATACCATACTTCACGTACATAGCAACAACAACAACGATAATGATAGCAATATAAGCAAACAATAAGGATAAAATCGTTGACACCAGTAAAGCGACATTTGACCACAAAAAAGACAAGAATACACACACACACACACACACACACACACTTTTATATTCACTCACTTATACATATAAAAGTGGTTATATGAAATGTTTGAAAATTGGAAGAAAAATGAAAACTAAATTCAAAATGAAATTGTTACTTGTTTAACACACAATGAGTGGTGATTTACTATCGCATTTTTATCTACGTGGATTTCATGTGTGTGTGTGTGTGTGTTTGGCTATCGTTATGTGATTGTTAAGTTAAATCTTTGTGTATGTGATTTTAGTACAACAAATTATTTCCAATTCAATGAATTTCTTTTTTTTTTTTTTCTTTTTTTTTTTGGTTGTAAGGATCTCAAACAAGCTTGAAATAAAAAGATTTTGAGTTAAAAAGAAAAAAAAATTTAAAATTGTGAAATTTTTAGTTTTAAAAATGTATAAATAAAAACCAATTATTACAAGCACATGAAAAGCTTTTTAGTTTAAAGTGAAGCTGCTCATTACAGGCTCAACTTATACTTAAGTCCTAATTAAGACTATAATTTTAGGGTGACTATCGGTATCTTTTTAAACACGATTTTAAATTCTTAAAATTCTTATGAATAAAAGTGAGCTCTTATTAAAAGCCTACTTTCTTGTGGTATGATTAATGGCCTATAGTTTTTTGTAAAGTTATGTGGGGCCTTTTTGAAAAAGGCCCCTTTTGAAATCTTCTGCTTAATTTGAAGCTCGTTTAATTTATGTTTTTCTTATCTTTTTTCTTTTTGTGTGTTATCTCTTATTCACTTTGCTGATTTGATAGCTCTGTGTACATTAACGTATTTTTGAAGAAACCACTTTTTATTTGCTCCTTTTTTTTTTTTTTGTTGTTTCATTCATTTATTTTCATTTTTCAATCTGTAAGGATTCTGCTAGAAATTGTAAATTATTGTTTTTTGTGTTGTCTTGTCATGTTCTTATCATTTTCAAAATGTCAATTTTATGCTTTCAAAAAAGAAAAAAATTAAAAAAATCCTACGAAAAGAAAAGAAAAATGAAATGAATAACAAGTAAGACAACTGAAATATGAGAGGACAAACAAATACGCACCAACAACAGCAACAAACAATTTTTAACTAAAAATGCAATAAAAAAAAGCAAAACTTATAGAATATTAAAAAATCTTTTTCGTTTTTTTTATTTTAAGATAAATTTCTCTCCTCTGCTAATTCTTAAAGCCAAAAAATTAGTAATAGGAATGACAGAAGAAAATATTGTAAGACCATTTAAGCATGCTTTATGTTTAGTGTTTTCAGTTTTGTATTGTTTCTGGGAGAATGTAAAGCCGTGTGTCCACTAGCAAGTCACTTGAAGAAGAACATTCAAACCGAAACTTGCGGAAGTCTGCTTCCAAAAGTAGTTTGTAGAAGTTATCATGACGAACTTGCTGCAAGAAATTGCAGACGTGTTTCCACACAATGTGATTAAAGCTTGCAGTAGTTTGCTTTTTTTACGACTGACAGTATAAAAATGTCTTGTGGCAAAATAAGATTGGCAGTTGCCATGGCGTATATATCATTGGCTATTGCCTTTTAAACATTTTGTTTTTTAATTTTATTCTTATAGTCTTTTGAGGACGTGTCCCATAATTCAGAATAACTTTCTTGTTTTTCAATTACCAAATGTGTTTTTTCACTACTCCAAACGAATTTATTTTTGTCGATTTTTATACATTTTGAAAAGAGCTCAAAAAAACAGAAAACAAAACTGAAAACAGAAGAAAATACCACAAACCGACTTCTTCTGCAAGTCTTCAAAACACTTGTAGTTCACAGCAAGTCGTTCAAGTTATTTCCAGCAAGCAACAAACACGTGCTTCCACATAATTGCTGCAAGTAACTTCTAGAAGTCGACTTCTAATATGTGTTTACATGACAAAAACTTCTGGCAGTCACTTCTGGAAGCAACTTCCGCAAGAAAACTTGGTAGTGGCCACACGGCTTAAGATGAGCGCACACACACATGAAAAGCGTTCCCTGCAAGCAATTTTGTCTATACCAATTCGACACTTAAACTTTAAACTTAATATGAAGATAAGCTAGCATGGGCATCACAGCTGCAGCTTGTAGGGCGTTGATTCTAAATCACAATAGAACAACTGACTGCCTGAGATTCTAAAATACAAAAAAAAAAAAAATAAATTTAAAATAAAATTTTATAAAATCTATATAATAGATGTTAAAGGTTGGGTAATTTCAATAAACTAGGAAAAGAAAAGAAGAGGAAAAACAAGCTCATTCCCTTTTCTTGGGATGGCCTGTACAGACCACAAACACTTGAGAAGTCATATCGTTTCTCTTGTCAAGTCATAGTGGATATTTAGGGCCTGTATAATATAATTGTATGGAAAACAAAAGCAAATTTTCGTATATTCTTTTTGTTTTCAATAGAATTATACAAAAGAACCTTTCGTTCGCGTTTATCTGAACAGGCTTTTAAGCTACAAGGGCTATGTAAGCATTACATTAAAACTTCTTTGGATTTGACAAACACTTTTAAAGTGACTAGCAGTTAAAAACAGGTAGGCAATAAGAAGATAGACAAACTCTTGAAAAAAGGTGGAGCTAGTGAATTCATTAGCCCAGCAATATTCTGCAGACTGTTCAAGCTTTATTATAAAGAATAACTGGAAAGAAAAGTCTAACAATATTTTAGGTATGTCAGGGTAGCGAAAACATTAATGCCTTTCCATTCTCGGAAGAAAATGAATGACTTACAGGGCCTAACGCATTATTTTGGGATTTACCCTATGGGTATTGCGGAGTATTAAAACGTCTGGAAAATATAAGAATTAGTCACAAAACATGTCACTGAACTTGTTCTTAAGGTATAAATAACGGTTCTTGTTTTGATCTTTTCATCTAACAGACTAGTCACTTTAACATTGCGATGTCCTAAAAGGGGCTCAATTTATTTAGAGACATTTTTTAAAGCTAATCTAAATAGACTGTTTGAACCAGTTGCATATATTATACCAGTTAAGATGATTAACGGCAATTGATAATGAAAAACTAGTTAGAGAAATATACTAGATAAGTAACACTAATAACATTTTCTTTTCTAATAATATTTGCTTTCTATTGTCAAAAAATTGTAATAGTTAAAATCAATATCAAGTTCTGTTCTCAACATGTTGCAAAAATGATACATGTTTTGCACTCAATTTATAAGTGAGGAAGAGATACTGCCCTTTCTTACAACTGTGTCAACTACTTGTTTATGCAATTAAGTAATATATTTAATTTGTATTTTTTAAACTAAATTACTTTTTAATTAAAGATTTTTAATGGTTATTTAAGCGTTGTGTTGTTCTAGATGAGTAGTTTTTCAACTAACTTAAAGCTAACTAATTTCTAGTTAGTAAATAGTCAGTTTTCAGCTGTGAAATCCATAGCGTTGGCTGGGAAAGAATTAATTTTTTAAGAAAAAGAAAGAAGGCTTCTAAAGTTATAGTCCTCCAAAATTACATAAGCGGTTTTCCTTATCTCTTGTTGTTCTCTACATAACCTCCCTCTGTGAATTAATGGACCTATTGTTTCCATGCACATGACTAATCAATAATATACTGGTGCTAAAAGCACTTGTGAAAATGTAAGTTTTCACGGGAATAATAATGACTACCCAAGGAGTACACAAGCTCTAATTTCTTAGGGCTCTAAAAACCGTCCCGCTAGTCGCTCCAATTTAGTTTGGACTGTAACAAAAATAATTATCTTCTTGTTAGTTAGTATTTCAAAAAAAAAATTCACTTATAATTAAATATTCTGCTACAGATTTGCTTCATTAATCAAACATCTATACGCGACATAAATTACAAAAAAAAAAGAAAAAAAATTACTGCACTGACATGCTAAAATCCTTAATGAAATGTTATGTGATCTGCTTGTCTCGTATGCATTTGGGAGTGTGTGTGTATGTGTGTGCAAAGTAAAATGTAAGCGTTGAAATATGATGTCAGAGAAATAAAAAGCAACAAAGTAAGCCAGAAATAAGAGGATGTTGCAGAAAAACAAAAAGAAAATGTTGTTACACGTAGCTCTAGTGAGAGAACGTTTATTTTATTTATTTTTTTTTGGCAACATATTGTTGCAACATATGCAAACTTAAGTTTTTGTACAAGTTTTTTTCTGCAGTTTCCAATTCATGCTTTTGCCTATTTGAAACTAAAGTAAACTTACACCCAGTTAATGCTGGCAAGGATGTTAAATTTAAGGTAAAACGTGTAGTAACATTTTGCTTGACTAAATTGGCAATCGTTAAATAAAAAGAGCTTATGAATTAATGATAGGGAAGGCAGTGTAAACTGAAAATACTGGATGTGACGGTTTGTTACAAGAAAAAACACTAAGTAGAGCTCAAGCGACAGGAGAAAACTTTGGAAAGAATTTTTTATTTTTAAAACTTAAATTCATTTAATAATAAAATTATGTTTTTGAGAACTTGCTTAACCATTCAACATTATAGTGTTTGTTGTTGTGTTTCTTCTCTGCTACTCATAAATCAATCAATTCTGTTAAACTGTCAGTTTACTTGGCTTAAAGTGTTTTTCTATCCCTAGATGTTGTGCTTTATAAAATTTTGTGTTTTTTTTTTGCCATCACTTTCATAAACCACTTTAAATTCATATAAAACTTTGTTTTTAATGTTTAGTTTGTTTTATTTCATTTCTTTCCACAGTTTGTTTGGCTTTTTTTTTTATAAAAAAAAAACTTGTTACGCTTTTGTTGGTTAACAATTTTCTGTTTTTGCTGCATCACTATTGGTTACACAAGAAAATTTATGCTGAAACAACAACTACAATAAGACATGAAATTTTTCTAAAGTGCAGGTTGAAATTGCAAACAAAAGAAAATCTGCAAGAATTTTTTTAAACAAAAACAAAATTTTTTTTTTTTAATCTATTAAGCGTTAAATGAGAATAAATGAATTTTAAAATGAAATTGAGATGCTTGAGTAAATTAGTGAAGTGCTGTGGTTACATGATTAATAATAAAAAAAATATTAAAAGCAGAGTTGGAAAAGAAATAAAATGAAACGTTTGCATTTGTTTCATTTTGTAGTTTTTAGAAAATAAAACATAAACAAATGAAAAGCTGAGAAAATATTTAAGCCAATTTATTTTGAATTGGTTTTTGCACATTTGCACGTATCACAAAACAAATTAATGAAAATGGAAACCAGATAAATATAACTGTGTGTACACATACATTACGTACATGTAAAAGGTGGTTAAATTTTATGGGCCGATGTTGGTTTTGAATAAACCCCAAATTATTTAGGAAATTAATGTAATTTCTTCTTATTATGATAAAATGGTATGAGTCAATTATGTATGGAATAAAATATCGGCACACCTCCATCCGATGGTCTAAATTTTCGATAACGCTGAGGCATAATTGAGGTTCTATGCCGTTAATGTGACGAATTATTTGTTTATCTGCTAGCTTATCGACGTACACCTTTCCTTTCAAATAACCCCAAAGAAAGAAATCCAACGGTGTCAATTCACATGATCTTGGCGGCCAATTGATAACACGGCCACTGAATTTGTCCCACAATCAAACGATAGCGAACACCATTCACAGCAACTGTCTGACCGCCCTCATTTTGGAAAAAATATGGCCCGATGACGCCGCCAGCCCATAAACCACACCAAACAGTCACTCTTTGTGAATGCATTGGTTTTTCGACAATCACTCTTGGATTATCATTGGCCCAAAGGCGGCAATTCTGCTTATTGGCGAATCCAGTGAGGTGAAAATGTCTCTCATTCCTGAAGATGATTTTCTTCGATATCAGTTTTGCTTTGAACGCCCATTTTCATAATAAGCCTGAATAACTTTAACGCGTTGCTTGATTGTGTATCTTTAAATATTTCAAATTTAGTTAGTCTGAAATTGAGAAATGTCAAATGAAATGCAGAAAAAAACTTGACGTTCAGGTGTGATTCACATTCAACATCAATCCTTAAAATTTAGCCAACCTTTACTATGACTTCTCAAGTGTTTGTAGTCTGTACAGTCCATCCTAAGAAAATGGAATGAGCTCGTTTTCCCTCTTATTTTCTTTTCCTATTTTATTGAAACTACCCAACTTTTAACATCTTATTATATAGATTTTATAGAATTGGTTTTGATATTTTTTACTGGATTTTAAAAAAGTCACGTTCCGATTAAGCTATACTCGTATATACACTCCCTGCCATATGAATCGTCACTGCCTGCCACTTGAAGCATTAAATAGTTAGCTTGCATAGCAGATCAGGAAGGGAGCCATTAACCTTAATCGCTATATTGCAGCATTTTATCACTCTCAGACCACTTTTGGAAACTTACAGTAGACATTCCAGCATGACAATGCAAAAAATTCATACTGTCTGGGTGGTAAAGTCATGGCTATGCAATCAAAATGTTAATGCGGTCAATTGGCCCCCTTACTAACAGGACCTTAACATCATTGTAAATTATTGCGGATGGCTATCTCGTAAAGTTTATGCTTCTGGAAAGCAGTATATTATGAAAAAGAAATATTATGAAAAATATTTTTTTATTTTCAGTTAAAAAATTGGCACCTTTTTTTTTTTTTAATGAGTTGAAAATAAAAACTTGAAAACCGTCTTATGATGGCGTGTTAAAAAATGCGTAACTTAACTAGTGAATTTAATTGTAGAAAAAAAAGAAGAAGAATAACGAAACAAAATTTTATGTAAAAGTACTTACTTCAATACTTACCCTTATGATTCTAGGGTAAAGAGTAAAAAAAAATAAACTAATTTAGCAAATTTCACATTTAAATGTAAAATATAAAATCAATGTTTATTCACTTTCAAACTCATACTCTTACACACACACACATTATGTATTAAAACTGTTTTTTTTTGCTTTAGAATTAAGTTGCTAAATAGTGTGTGTTTAAGAGAGAGAGGGGAAGGAGGTTTACAAAAGTACAAATACTTACTACAACCGGAAACTAAAACTATGCACGGAAATCCATACTAACAAGCTTTTGTTAGCAAAAAAAAAAAGTTGAAAAAAATAAGAAAAATAAAATTGCAAAACATTAACATGCAATGCATAAACTCAAGTAACCATTACAACACACACACACATATATGCACATTCAAACACCTGTATCTATACAAAACTGTAACTGTGTGTGTGACGTCTAAGCCACACTAACGCAAACTTAGCCAAACAAACCAATTGTACTTTTTTTTTTCTTAGCATAGAAATGTTGTACGTTTAATGTCGATTGGCGGTGGCACACATTCAACATTTATGTGAATACAAGGTGTGTGTGTGTTTGCTCATATACAGTTGAATGTTCAAGTATAATAACCATGTACGCACTTATTTCCGATGGCAAAAGTGTTAAACATTGTTTTTGTTAATGTTGTTGTTTTATTTGTATGCGAGAGAGAGAATATACTCGTTTACTTGTAAACATGTGTGTGGTGTAAGTTTAGTGTTTTCGTTTTTTTTTTCAAAGCAACTGTGTTCACGGCCGTCTTTAAAGGAACTTTCAAAGTGACTAAAATTTAAGTGTAACTTAAGTTGAGTTTATTTAAGTAAAACGGCTTAAGTTTTAACAAAAATAATATTCAATTTTAGAAATTCAAATAAAAATTTTGAATTTAATTTTTTTTGTTTTAATTTTTTGTTAAAAAAAACAAATTCTTTTAAAAAAATTTCTTTATTCAGTTTATTCTACAAATTTCAAAATTCTTTTAGAAATTGTGTCTAAAAATTTTTTTAATTTAAAAACAAAATATTTAAAAAAGCAAAGAGACAGAAATCCATAATTTTTTGTCCCCAAACACAAGACCTTATAAATTTAAAATAAAATCTTATAACAAATTTTGATATATTTTTTTCGAAATCAGTTGCTCTAATTCAAAATTGTGAGCCCTTGATTTATTGCTAATCAGCTAGAGTATGAAAAAAATTCCCTAGGAATAAAATTTCTTTATTTTTTATTATAGAAAACTTTACCAGGAATTTTAGGAAATTGTTTTTTTTTTTTTCAAATACAACATTTTTTAACAAATAAAATCCTAGCGTATATTCAGATTTGGGCTAAATATGTAATTGATTTTCAACAAGAAAACTTAGAGAGAAATTATTTAAAAATAAATTTTATTTAAATAACAATTACACAGGGCTACAATGGTGTTTGTTGCCGCCAAACTGTATTTCTAATTTTTTAATCATACGTGTAGTTCTCGGGATATACAATTTGTATAGAAAGAAGGGAAGATAATTTGTAATAATTTGAGAACAAGTTGTGTGATTACGCTTACAAAAATACTTATATATAAATTTTTTGTTTTACTATCAATTTTTACCAATTTTGTAGTTGAAAATATATTCAATAAGTTTTATCAAAAAAACATTTTATTCAAAATAAAAAAATTTTTTTCCAAAAATTTCTGTTTAAAAAATCGTTAAAAATCTTAAAGTTTGTTTTTTACTTTTATACCTGCATATGTTTTAAGCAAAACGAGCTCTGTTTAATAAAACTCCATTTATTAGTTCTTAATTAATTTACAATTCCGTACCGGATCTAAGGTACTAGGACCCTACCCCATACAATAAGCCATAATTATGGTCACACTAAAGTCGGTATTTTTTTTAACAACGATTTTAAATTAATAAAATTCTTATTAACAAAAGTCAGCTTTTAATAAAAGCCTACTTTTTTGGTGACTATGATTACGCATAATTTAAAATAACACAAAAAAAAAAAAACTCTTGTTAAGAATAATATAGAGTTTAAGTTGCTGCCACTTAATTGTGAATAAATAAAGAACTTATGAATGGATTTTAATGAACTATGTCTCATGTTATTTGTTACACATGCAGGTAACAGTATTTACAACTAAATTTAAGATTTATTTTATATTAAATTTTTAATGTTTTTTTTAAAGAAAGTTTTGGAATTTTTTTGAAAAAATTTTTTTTGCAAAACTTTGTGACTGGTATAAAAGTAATAAAAAAATAATTTTTAAATTATTATATAACCGATTTTTTAGTGTTTTTGTAAGTTTAATCAGAGCCAAACTTCTCGAGTTATAGCAAGTCGTATGGCCCAACCTTCTTGTTTATATATTGCACTTAAGCTTAAAAAGTAATTTATAGCGATTGAAGCCTACAATCATAGGTACTCAATATGGCTATGAAACCTTTGGCTTCACAAAAAAATTAGATTTTGTGGGCCTTTATTATTAAATACATGTTTAACAGGTGACACTGAAATGCCAGCTGAATGTTTGCTTGATTGTTAAAGAGAGATCATTAGCAAAAACAAAACAAAATAAACCCACAACTAGTAACTGACTGGAGAGGATTTTGATCAAGCTCTACTTCTTTGAAGATAGTATGAAATTGTAATGAGTGTGAACGGCATGTGTTACAAGAATGTAATAATGCACGGCCTGAGTCTAAATGACAAAGGGTTTTAGAAAGACGCCACTTAAAAGAATCGATTTCTTGCAGCATGAAATGAAGAAGTCCACTCTTACTGGGACACCATTTATTAATGCCACCACAGTTGCTTAATATTCTTTCGACTCTTGGCAAAATGTAAATGACTAAAATAATTAAATCCGTAAGAGAGAAATGCTACGGCTCTCGTTAGACTATCCTTTTTTAATCAATTTTATATTCTAAAAATTAAAAATAAAAAAAAAAAACAGTTCCAAATTTTTATTGTTTTTCGTAAAACAATTTAATTTTTTAAACATAATATGACTTTAGATACAAAAACTAAGAAGCTCAGTAATTTGTATATTAATTTGTGTATTAAACACATATACGAATGGAATCCCTTAACTTAAAGATTTAAGCTTGACATTTAGTAACAAATTGAGGATCTTTACAATGAACCAATAATTACGTTGCAATATCAACAACGTACTCGTATGTGGTCATTTTGACACCATCCCGTTGTCTATTTCATTGACAACAAGAGTGTACAAATCGACAATGGTTGGCTGTCAACTAAGAACAACGTACTGCGATTTTACTTTTTTCATTAACTAACGTTATCAACTAGTTAACAAACGTTGTTGAATTGACAACGCATGTAGTCATTTTGACAAACGTATGATATCTGGTGTCAAAATGACACCAACTGGTGTCGATTCATCATTGGTATGGTGTCAATTTTACACCATTTGATATGAATTCTGCAATACTAAATAATGCGTTGTTAAAATGACGCCATGCCTTTTAAAGTGAGTACAAAAGTGGTTAACACACTATTGACATCGTTTGTGGTCATTTTAACTATGCATGGTGTTCTTTTTCCTTTGGGATATACTTATTATCATGGCTTCAGTCACACTCAACAGTTAATTTAAAGATCATGAGCCATAATCATATTCACAAAAAAGTAGGCTTTTATTAAGAGTTGACTTTTGTTCATAAGAATTTAATGAATTTACAATCGATTTTAAAAAGATACCGACTTTAGTCTGACTATGATTATGGGCCCATAATTTCAGACCTTAAAAGCTTAATTCCATTTGATGACTTAACTGCATTTTTAACTGCATATTTTAAAGGCTTATAAAGTTATAAATTTTTACAATTGTTTTAGTTTTTTATTGAATATATTTTGTTTAAGGACAAAACTTAGTAAAATGAGTTTTAAGCTCTTAAGTTTTTAAAACAAAGTGCACTTTTCAGCTGACCACTTATCATTGTGGCACCTACATTTACACACACACACACATGTTTCAGGTAAAACCGACACATACTTATAACAGAATTTTACGGTTATTTGTACGTGTTTGAGTTGTGTTAAATTAATAGCCAGCCAGGTTTTGCGTGGTGCTGTTGAATATACATTCACTTACTTATGTGGTGTGTGCGTGTGTAATATATATTTTTTTTTAATTTCTTTTTAACTCGAGTTTATTTTGTATTGTTTTAGCCAGCAAAACTATTAGACAAACACACATTTGAAACACAAACTCCTTTTCAAATTGCTGGTTTAAGTCAAACACTGTATGAATGCATTTGATATCTATTTATTTAGTTAGCAGCTTGATTTTGTAAGGCAGCTAGACATGTAAATGCATTTAATTTTATCCACAAATAACCCCAATGTCTGGCAGCTCTTTTGAAAATTAAAAAAAAACAAAAAGTGTTTTGTTTGCCTACGAGTTTTAGATTTTAAGCTTAAGCTAAGCACTCCATAACGCTTTTAATGGCAAATGGAAAAGAATTAGAGAGAGAGAGAGAGAAGAGGTCTGTTTGTTTTTTACTTGGTGGAAGCCCCATTTTAAACACTTAATTGAAAAATTTATTTAAAAAAATATTTTAAGTCACTCAAGAGCTGTGGGTGTAGGGTGTTTGTGCTACTAAAACACAAATATTGAAAATGTTTTAATTTTTGCTGATAAAATTTTTAGTTATTTTTTTTTTTTTTTTTTTTTTTGCTACAACTTAAAAGTAATTTCTTGTTTTTATTGGAAAACTGCCCATAAGGTTTTTAGTGTCTAAAAAAAACTCAATTTTACACACGTTGTAAGCACAAACCAAACTAACAATAATAATAAAGTCATTTCACGTTTCAGCACTATTTCATTTTGTGAATTGTTAAGTCTATATTTAAATCAAAACGAGATTTATTTGCAAATAAATTAAATAAGAAAAAGAGGTTTTATAAATAATAAAAAAAAAATGTAAATAAAAATAAAAAATAAATAAAAAAAGCTGAAGGCCAAATTCTAGTTTTTCTCTTTGGTTTGTAATGGGTTTATAGAGCAAAATTTTCAGGGAAAGTAAATATTTTTTTAATTCCAAAAAAAATGCTTTTAAGGTCAACTAAAATAGTTATTAGTTAAGGCATGCGATATTGGGCTTAGCCCAAAGTTCCCTAAATAATTAGTCAGCTTAAAAGCCAAAATCTAAAACTATAAGAAAGCAACCTTAAGAAAGCTTTTATACTAAAGCCATACACAAGCATACTTGAAAAACACACTTCATTACCAAAATGTGTAATATTTTTTTAAATAAAAAAGCTTGTAAGCCATTTCAACTATCCTTATGCAGCCCTTTATTTTGTACAGCTCAATTTTTGGAGATTTAGAGCTCCAATGAAAGCACTTATTTTATTTAGTGAAAGCTTGACTTCTCCCAGAAACCTTGCCCTACGAGGCTTTAAGATATAAAATACATGTTCTTAGGTTTCATTAGGCAAACTTTAGAGCCTCCATTTAGTGCTTATATAACATTCCCTATCTTAGAAACGGAAATCTCAATGGAATCTTCTTCTCAAAGAGAGGATGTGGATGACTTCACGGATGGCTCTAAGAATATTGCTGGAGTGGGTGATGGCGTTTATATTGAGGAGTCTGAAACTAATATATCCTTCCCAATAAAAAAAGCAGTAGACTGCGTGTACCATAATGGAATATTGACATTTATACCCACAGTCGGACTGTAATTAGGTCACTAATGGTTGTCTAATCAACATTCGGTCTTGGCCGAGAACACCGGACATCCTTAATCAAGGATAGTGGGACATTCGGTGATAACCTTCATTTGGTGCGCGGATATGAGACTACTATAGAAAACTGTAGAGCGGATAATCTGGCAAGGCAAAGTTCGAGGCTGCCAACGCAGAATATGGACACGTCTTGCGGCGTCCCTTTCTCGGTCTGCAAAAAGCAGGTCGTGAGTATATATTTTTGTGACGATCACAGTCCAGATGGAGAGACGAACAGACGTGCAATATGGCCACTAACATTTAATTTAGACTAGATAGCAATCGCATCAAAGATTTATTTAGACTCCAGAGCGCCCAGTTGAGAAATGTGATGCCAGCATTAACAGGCCACTGCAATTTTTTTTTCCATCAGAGGATTACTGTAGAAGGTGTCAAGAGGATTAAAAGAAGGAAACTGTGGAACACCTACTCTGCGGGTGTTCTGCCCTGGAGGAATGGCTCAAGATCCACTTTGGAGAGCGCTACCTGAAGGGTCTCACTGCATTGTCGACTATAAAGGTTGACATTCTATATGGTTTTGTTAGGAATTTTAATTGGTTTAAGTTACGGACTCATAATTTTCTTCAATCTGTCTTCCTATATATTTTCTTTCACTTTTCTATCTGTGTTGCTGTCCTTCTTCACTTCCTTTTATACAGGTATCACAGGAGCTTAGCTCCTGTTTTTCTTATTTGGGCGCCCTGTGTAAGCCAACATAACTTCACCTATGTTAGACCTTAACATTCGGTAAGCCATCCCATTAAGAATCTAGCGTAACTCTTATTTAGTGACGGTAGCTTCTGGCATGTAAATACTTTGCGGTAGTGTGTAAGTTCAGTCAACGATTTCAAGATAATTTTATGAATATTTAGTAAAACTAAAATTGAGCAGCTACCAAATATCAACGAACAAACATACAACGGTAGTACATACTTATATGTGAATATGTATGTACCTGAACAATAGGGTCGTAACAAAATTCAAGTTGTAAAAAATATGAAAAAATAACAAAATTATAAAAAATTTTAAATTATATAAAATAAAAATAAATTAAAAATGTTTAGCTATTGTTCTGCTCCAGCAATTGTTTCATTAATTCAATGAAATATTTCACAAATTATGTGAATTAATGCAATATTAAAAAAAAAAATTAATGATATTACTTCATTATATTTATGAAAAATTTATTAATTAAATTAATGAAAAATTCATTCATAAAATGAATGAAAAATTAATTTACTAAAATAATAAAAAATTCATTCATTAATTTAATGAAAACTTCATTAAATGAATAAAATATGCTTTGAAATGACTTAATTAAATGAATAAAAAATTTGTAAAATTAACGAAATAATTCATTGGTCTAATGAAACATTTTCATTAGATTATTGACAAAAATTTTAATAATATTAAAACAAAATTCTTTTAGTGTTAAATTGATTTCCAACTTGTTTGCTTCTTCGAACGGAGGCAAGTCAATAACTTGAATTCAAATAACCTTTTCTAAAGCCACTGGTTTCGTTACAAAAGATCTTTTGGGTAGCCTAATTTACAAATATAGTTACAGTAGCCGAGACTCTTCTAACGTAACTGAAGTCACTGTTAATTTTATAAAATTAATTAAAATTTTCAAAATTCCATTTAAAATCATTTCATGTGCTGCAAAGCAAAACTATTTGCAGCTTCTTTAGCTGAGTGTTTTCCTTTAATATTCATTTTAATATGCACAAATATTTAATGTTTTATTTGTAAATATATTTGTTATTGTTGCTTTGAGTTTTTTCTTTTTTTTTTAATAAAAAAAAAAGGAAACAAAATGCACATCATGAAATATTAATTTTCTTGTAGCCAAAAGAAGGTATGCCATGACGATCAAGTGAATGTTATTTGCTGGCAAAATTAAATAAAAAAAAAAGAAAAGAAAATGAACTAAAATAAAATGAAAGAAATGAAAAGAAACAACAAACCACCACCACTACCACCATATGCAAGTAACCACACATGTTGACATAAAACTTAAAATTGAAAAATATTTTGTTTTTGTTGTTGAACATATAAAATTTGTTAAACAAATACGACTTTTTGCAAAATTATACATGACAGAGTAATAAAATGCATAAGCAAACATACGCATGAACACACAATGTGACACACTTGCACACAACATACTCTATAACACACAGCTTCCTGTGTTTGGAGAAAAAAAAAGCAAGAGTTTACTTGCTTAAATATGCAAAATATTTTATATTAATTCTGCATGAAATTAAATGCATAAAAAACAAAAGTAGGGAGTATCAAAAAAAAAAGAAAGAGATAAAGCAGCTTAACTGAAACAGCCACGGTTTTATTTTATTTCTATTGCATTTGTGGTCTCGTGTGCAAAATATTTTTAATTACGGCTCAGTTTTTGAAATCAAGAAATCTACTAAACACATACACACACTTGCACTTACACCAGCTTTTCTAACAAGTCATAAACAAAATTGCCAAGATGTATCTGTGTGTGTGTGTTTTGTTTGTTAAATAAACACATTTTCTGTTCATTATGTATTTTTAACCTTAAAAAGTTTTTCTAGAACTTGTAAATTGAAAAACAAGTCACTCTTTTCATTTATTCATTTCATTGCTGTGTTTATTTTTTTATATTTTTTTTTTGTTTTTAGTGGAGTTACACTCTTAAAAAGTAGCACAATAATTGAAACCTAAAACTAAAGGGTGCTCAGCTGCAAATAATGTATAAAAAAAAGGTTGACAATGTAGATGATGATGATGATGATGATGCTCAAATAGCAAAAGAAAAAACTTTTTAAAATGCATGATTGTTTTTCAAGCAAATATAGCACAATGGCACTGAAACAAGTAAAAATGTGGAGGGAAAATGTTTACAAAAACAAATAAAGTCATTTATATTGTGCTTTCTAGTGATTAAGCAATGAAACCCCTAAGATACCACCTATCCAGCCTAGAAATAGGCTATAGATATTGTACAAGAAAAATTGTAAAATTTAATTTTTTTCTTTTGCTTTCTAAATTATAATTTTTTTTTAATTTCGCCCACTCTGTTTCACACAAATAAAGTCATTTAACTAGTGGTTTTTAATGATTAAGCTATTTCAGCTTTAAATCTCTATTCATCTGTCACATAGCCAGCCTAAGAATATACTATAGGGTCCGCCAAATTACTTTTTTTTTTTTGAAAATGCTATAAAAACATCGAGTGTAGCCTCGGCTGTGTGGCACGTAGCGCCGTCCTGTTGAAACCAAATGTTGCCAATATCCTCCTCTTCAATTTTTGTGAACAAAAATTCGTTCAACATGGCCCGATAACGATCGCCATTGACTATCGGCCACTCCTTGCTCATTTTCGAAGAAAAATGGCCCAATTATGCCTCTGGACCAAAATCCGCACCAAACAGTGACTCCTTTTGGGTGCGCCGGCTTTTCAATGTATGCGAGCGGCTTTTCTGTGCACAAAATGCGACAATTTTTCTTGTTTACATACCCGCCAAGATCAAAATGAGCTTCATCTGAAAAGATGATTTTTTTTGGCAAAATCGGCATCTTCTGTAAGTCGATCGCAGGCCCACTTAGCGAAGCGAAAACACAACCATATTCTTTCAGCGGAAGGATAAAATTAATTATTTGTCAAATCAGACATGAGCTAAGTGTTACCATTCACGAAATAAGCACTAGTTAAAAAAAAAAAAACGTTCGATGGCGGACCCTATATATATATTTTGCAAAGTCTTCACTGACTTTTCAGTACTATTCTGTATTACGGCTGGAATTTTAAATTTTTAAATTTAATTTTTGCTTGTGTTTTCTAAATGAACTTTTTTTTTTTTCATTTCGCCAACTTTGTTTCACATAAATAATGTCATTTAAATTGTTTTTTCTAGTGATTAAGCAATATAAGTTCTAACATTCCACATAGTCATAAAGTCAACCTAGAAATAGACAATACTAGATCTTCTGTTTAATTAAAATATGAAAATTTTAATTTTTTCTTTTCTTTTTAAGATTTTTTTTCCTTTTTTTAATTTCGCTTACTTTTTTTCAAAATAAAATACAGTCATTTTGATTATTTTTGCTAGTGATTTTACATTAGGAGTTCTAACATGTCAACCAGCTGGCCTAGAAATAGACTATAAAATTTTTACAAAATCTTTCAGTGGAATTAAAAACTATACAATTTAATTTTTTTTGCCTCCTAAATGAACTTTTTTCTTTTTTTTTTTTAATTTCATCCAGTTTGCCCCAAACAAATAAAATCAATTAAATTGTTTTTTTTAGTTACTTAACAATGGGAGCTCTAAATCACTATTCAACTGTTCTATAACCTACTACCCAGGCAGCCTAAAAATAGGCTGCAAATATTTTACAAAATTTTCAGTGCTGTTCTGTATGCTTAATGGAATTAAAATATATTAAATATAATTTTTTCTTTTGCTTTTTCTAAATGAGTTATTTTACAAATTAGCAGTTATCACGACGAGTACTAGAAGGAAGCTGTGAAACATCGTCTCTAGCTTTAACTGTCACTGAAAGATTAAAGCGAGCTTTGTTTGGGAGAGCACTAACTGCTCGTTGTCAATGAGCTGTCGAAAGTAGCTGGCGGCATGTTACCTGGCTTTGTTAGAAGCTTCTTCTCTTACTTATTTCCTATTTAAATTTGTATCCCTATTTCTTTGGCATCTAATTATCGTTGTGCTTCTCTACTGTTTTTCTTATACAACTAACACAAAGTAGAAGAGGCAAGTGAACAATTTTTTTTTCTTATTGCAAAACCCAACCATCATAACCAAAATGCAGCAAAAAATTATTTTAAAACATTTTCAAAATTTTTCACAAAGTAATTGTGAGATTCTAAAGAGTTTTCACTTCAGCATAAAAAGTTGATATGCGGCATTTATGACCGCACTGCTTGTTCATATCATTTGGTTAAAATAAAATAGGATTGTGTTTAATATAAAATTAAATTTAAAGAAAAAGGAATTATTTTTGTACTAAATCTGTGCTAATGTAGAAAAATCGCTTAAGTGGGCATAAATAGAATAAGAGACAAGACCGGGAATAGGTCACTGCGGCCAAACTATTGTGACTTTACTCTCAAGTCTAGTATTCCTTAAAAATTCAAAGATTTTCTTACAACCGTCATGTTCGACGGTTGTAGGTAATGAAAACCGTGACGCAATATGTGCTCTGCTGTCTCTTTATCTTCATTACACAACCTACACAGATCATTTTAACTGTGATCCTCATATTTGCACAAGTGTTTCAATACTTTGCAATATCCAGTCATGACAATGCGCATTCTTGACTGGGTCAGGCCAAGTAAAAATTTACTAAATCAACACAATTCCGTTAGCCAGACAATATAGAGTTTCATGTTATTGTACTTAAAACGAAAAAGCTCAAATTATAGTTGAATTTGCAATCCTTATTGTTTTTCTTATAATTTTTATTTAACCCAACCCATTGTGTTTTAATAGCGATTATTACAATTTTATTTCTCTATTTATATTCTGGTGCAGTGGTTGGATGTGAATTAAACTTAAAGCGCGTTATGCGTAACAACATTTTTTATTTCATGTTCTGCTCCTCTATTTCTCTTATTATTGTTTGTATTTCAGTTAAATGTTTAGAGTTGTTTTTTTTTCTTGTTTTCATTTTTATAATTTCTCATTTTCTTCCATCTTATTGTCTTTATCATCTTGTGGTTGTCATTTTGCGTGTAAATTCTTTTGCTACTTTTCCATTTCAGCTGAGGTTTTCCAAAGTTAGTTTTTCCGCATCTCTTCTACACTCCTTGTCTGTTTCTGCTTTAGCTCTTATTAAAAAAAAAAAAAAAAAAAAAAAAAAAAAAACTGGATGTTTTGTTTTATATGCAACTGACAGTTTTCATTAAAATATTTCTCTGCGAGTACATTAAAATTGTAAGCATTTTACATTGGTGGCGGCTGGTGTTCTGGGGTTTCTTGATGTTGCTTGGGTGTCATCAAAGTATGATGCGGTTGAAGTTTAAGAGGTCTGCCAAAAAAAAAAAAAATTATTTTGAGAAATTTATTAAAAAACCAGCAAAGAAGAGGATTTCTTTAGGTTAAAAATTTTCCTATTTTTTAATTAATTAAGTAACAACAAACAAATAATAAAATTTAAAATAAAATAATTAAATTGTTGTCATTAATCAATGTTATTAATTTAAAAAAAAATATTTTTGGCATCGTTATATGAATTAATCTCATCCCTCCTACCGATACGTATGAGTGTTATTGAATTAATGAATTTATAAAAAGTACTAATTCGCTCTGGGGTACTGAAAATTGTAAAAAAAAAAAATTTTAACAATAATCCAAAGTTACTTCTAGATTACAAATCTAGACCACCTCCTATTTAAAATGATATCTGTCCCATTACGTAATGCTCTATGGCTCAGCCAGAAGTTGCTCAAATCCCTCAAAGCAATAGCACTGGGTTACTTGGAAGTTTAAAAAAAAAATAAAAATAATACAAAGACATTTTCCGAAAATGTTAAAACACTTTCTGAAAGCGTGCTAACTTCAAATTAAATTCTTTTTTGGTTTCATTAATTTGTATGGGGAAAATCGGTAGTGGTACCTCTGCAAAATGGGCAATGGTAAAAATCCCTCATAGCAAGGGCACTAGAGTATATGGAAATTTCAAAAAATTTTTAAAAATAGTTCTAAGTGACTTCTTAGTATTTGGGCAATAGATTACAAATCTAAATGTCGCATCTCGCAATCTTTGGATTATTTTTTAATTTTTTTGCTGCTGGTTCCCAACGAACCATTACAGATTATGGGATGAAACACATATTATTTTATAGGAGAGACTATCTAGATTTGTAAGCTATTGCGATTGAGGTCAAACGTTCTTAAGCAAAGTAAAAAATCATTAACAGGCAAAACAGTACTTTTCATTGATTTCAATGGCACTTTTTGAATTTTTATTATTTAAGAACCTAAAACTTAAACGGTTCAGGACAAGATGAAAAATAATTAAGAGCAAAAACCGGTACTATGATGGTACTTTTTGATTTTTTAACGTTTCCGAATCTAGAACTCAAATGGTGCTTAGTAAATAGAAAAATCAATAAACTGATAAAATGGTACTTTTTATATACTTTAATGATATTTATTGATTTTATTTGTATTAAAAAAACCTAGAGCTGAGATTAAATGGTCTACAACGAAATAATAAAATATAATAGCAACACTAAGGTACTTCGCTGACGAAGTAGCGAGTTTTATGTTAGAATAACATAAAGCTATGCCCATGTTTACATTCATTATTCAATGATTTAACCATTAAAATTCTGTTTTCTAACGATTTCTGTTTGAAGTTTGAAACATAAAATCAATCACAGTCACGTCAATTTTTTTCCAAAAGGTAAGGCCTGACCAAAATCCGCTTCAGGCATTTACTATTTGTTTGTTACTCATTGATTGCAAGAGGATTTTCTGAAACCCACATCCAACAATTTTGTGCATTCATGGTGGTACTCAGAGGGAAATGAGTTTCATTTAAAACGTTTATTTTTTTTCGAAAACGTAACATTGACTTCATTTTGCTTCATTATCCATTGAACGAACTGCTAGCATTGATATCTAATTTTATAAAGGGTGTTTTTTATAGACTTATAGAACTTTAAATTGCAATAAAACAATGATGGATTATTCGATTAAAATGAATTTTATTTATCCGAAAGATAATCTTGTGGCATTACATTTTAAATATGATTTCTGGCATATGACCGCCACGGCTGGCACGGATGTAGTCCAATCTGGATGTCCAATTTTCGATGACTTTTTCCAACATTTGTGGCCGTATATCTACCATAGCACGGCGAATGTTGTTTCCAAATGGTCAAGCGTTTGTGGCTTATCCGCATAGACCAATGACTTTACATAGCCCCACAAAAAGTAGTCTAGCGGTGTTAAATCACAAGATCTTGGAGGCCAATTTACAGGTCCAAAACGTAAAATTAGTCGGTCACCAAACGTGTCTTTCAATAAATCGATTGTGGCACGAGCTGTGTGATATGTTGCGCCGTCTTGTTGGAACCACAGCTCCTGGACATCATGGTTGTTCAATTCAGGAATGAAAAAGTTAGTAATCATGGCTCTATAAAAATCACCCCTGACTGTAATGTTGTGGCCATCATCGTTTTTGAAGAAGTACGGACCAATGATTCCTTCAGCCCATAAAGTGCCCCAAACAGTTAGTTTTTCTGGATGTAACGGTGTTTCGACATACACTTGAAATGCGCTTCATCGCTAAACAAAATTCGCTTATGAAAATCGGGAACAACGGCAATCTCGTTTTGGGCCCATTTGCAAGCGCTGTTTAGGCGTGAGTCTATTGATGATGAATTGCCAAACCAAACTGAGAATAAATCATTTGACAGCTGTTATATCGGTCGCCATCTTGAACAGTAATGGCAACTTAAAGTTGTATACGTCTATAAAAAACACCCTTTGCTTAATCGAAATATGTCGAAAAATACGTATTTTTATTTTTAAGTCAAAGAAAGTGCATACTTATTGCAACACTTTTTCTTTTTTTAAATTTTTATCTTAAAGTACTATTTCTTAAGGTACATTTATTTATATTAATACAAAGCTAAAAGAAAAAAAAATAATTTAAAACAATTTCCACCACAGATTAATTTTTGCAGTTTATCGGATCTACCCCTCAAGATTCTCCTCGTAGCTCGTTGTATACATTCGTCTTCGTCTTTATATTTTATTTTTAATTAAAAATACGTAGAAACGGATTTAATTTCCTATGTTTTTTATATTACTACACTTTCTTACAGTCCAAATCGTCTGATTTTGTATATCAGTAATGCCATATTTTTCAAGAAAAAAAATTTGCGAAAGCCTTAGAGAGTGCAAAAGAGTCTTCTTATGGCATTTAGCTTTCGCCCCCAAACTTACCATCACGCTGACATACAACATTCCTTGCTTGTTAGCTGCTTTCAAAGTTTTAGAAGCTGCAGTACGCAAAACACTTTTTAAATGTCAGTGAACAAATTTTATTTAAATTTAATTAAATAATCTTTTATGCTTTAATTCATTTTATTTGAGTTCCTTAAACATTTTAAATTTAAATGAAAACATTAAATTTTTAATACATTTTTTTGTCGTTGTTGTTGTAATTTATTTTATCTTTTAAGTTTTTCTGACTTTCCAAAACTTACTTGCATTTTAATTAGAAACAAGAGCGGAGAAAAAAATTATTTAAATGAAATTATGAATATTTATGAAATGTTTTGAAGTGCAGGTAAAGAATGGCATCTTGTACGAGGTGTGCACACAAAGTGTTAGTAAAATGTATTAAAAAAAATATATAAATTGGAAAAGTCAACAATAATGACTTATTTTTGATATTTAACTAAAACAAAATCGTATAAAACAAGTGGTATAAGTCCACTTTAAAAAAAGTAGTCAGTTCTCAATAAAATTAGGGCTAACTAATTTCTTTTTATAAAAGTAGACTTATAACACTTTTAAAGATATGATGATGAAACTATGCCTGCCATGAGTTTTATTAACAAATCAAATGTAAATGTTTCTTTTTAAGTTTGTTCGCTTTCTAGCCTACAAATTTTTTATGAAAATTAAAAAAAAAAAAAACACGAATAATAAACTCTGAAAAAAAATTGTATGAAAACTACTTTTGAAATTTTGAAAATTTTTGATATAAAATTTCCAGATGAGTTGATCGCTTGTGGTATAAAAACAGCACAAACATTAAAAAAAAATAAATTTTTATGTGCTGTTTTTACTTGTGTTACAGAAACCGCTTTGGATAAAAACTATTTTTTTTTTTAGTTTGAAGCCTCTTTTTTGTGTTTAATTTCTTGTATAAATTAAGCAAATAACTGAAATTAACTTTATATTTATAACCCACCTCGAGCCTGTTACATTTCAGTCAGTCGCAATTGCTCATACTCCAATATGGTCAACAACATAACAACAACTAACGCAGCCATAAAAATTTCGATGATGAAGCTGGCGTCCACGTTGCTGTAAATGCACTTGCAATTTAATAATAAAAAAAAGATGTTCGTTTATTTTTTTTAACTGTGTGTGTGTTAGGTTTTCTTTTGTTTTATCCAGTTACAGATGAGTTTAGTAGCAAACCATAAATATTTAGTTGTAGCTGGGTGTGTGTGTTTTTGTGTGTCTCTATGACTAAAAGTCTAAATGAAAAATTTAGTTTTTTTTTTTTTAATTTTTTTTCAATTTGCTGACAGAATACATATGATAGTAGATATACAAACAAACAAACAAGCAAGTAAACCCAACAACAATTGCAGGTCAAAGTGATTTATATTTTTCACTAGTTTGAAAAATATTTTATCAAACATTGAGGGTGCTGATGTTATTACGATAAAGAAAAACGAACGAGTTGGTGTTTTAATTTTTTTTTATTCTCTTCATACAAACAAAAATGTTTACTATGAGTAACTAACTACCCTCGTTTAAACAAGTTTAGCTACGCAAAACTAAATTACTTTAGTAATACACTTTGAAGTGAGAGAGAGATAGAAAAAATTTAATACAAAAAAAATGGTCTAGCGTTTTTGTTTTCATGCTGAACACTAAAATAACAGTTTGTAAAACGATTAATCGAAAACAGTTAGAGCTTTAAAGGGGCTAAGGCAGTGTGAGGTAGAGTAAAGTAACTCAATAAAAATGAAAAATTAAAAAAAAAAACCCAAATATTTGTTGAAACATTTTTCCATAAACGTTTTACACAAGCAAATATTTATTTTTCAAGTACCAATAAACGCTATACACAATATATTGTTTTTTTGTTTTTCTTTTTTGTTAAAAAAAAAGCTAAAAAATTAATTAAATTTTTTTGTTAAAAAAATAATTTAAAAAATATGGAAACCAATTTCATAAATCGAATGATTTCCCAAACAACATGTCTCATAACAAATCAAATATACAGTAAAGCTAAAAGCTATAAGCCGTGACTTATCAAGAAATAACTTATCACAGAAGTATTACCACAATGTAATTAAAAAAAGTAGACAAGCGCATTAACTAATAATAAATAACCATCGAAAAAACAAATGTAACGATATTTTATCGAATTCGGTATTCAGTAACTTTCCGACAAAAATATTCGAAAGTTGCGACGAAAGTTAACAGCACATAAGTAATCATCACAAATAACGATTTCTATCGTACCGAATATTTATGTAGGAAAGTTACTGAATATTAAATTCGATAAAATGTACGATTTATACGATACGAATGTTCGTAATAAAAGTTACTGAATCGTATTACTGAAATACTGAAGATTCGACAAAAGAGGATTTTCATAATTAGCAGAATAATTTAGCGGTGAAATCAGCAATAAAAGCCCTAAAGTAGGAGACTATGGACAAATGAAAAACACGTTGAACCAACGATGAAAGCGAAAGGTGGACTTTCACGTGAACAAATGATTTAAGAGGTAAACTAAATATTTACTACCTGATGCTGTCTGGAAATGGCTACTTACGGGAGTATTTGCATAAGATGGAAAATATTTGAAAAGAAAGAAGCCGTGGATTATGAAGAACACACTTTCTTTGGGTGATGACGTTGGGACGAGAACCACCAAAGGCAGAAAATCTTGTGAAGGAACTGATAAGCAATGACGAGCTATAGTATGATGTAGCGAATTGGAGAAAAAGGAAGCAAGATCTGGATATTATGGTTAATAGAGAAAGATCAGAGGGAAGCTTGGATACAGACAAATAGAAGATAATGGCATGTGAAGCGAGTTCATGAAAATGGTTAGTTATTGAACAAAGTAACCCGTGGACAAAAACATTGCTGCTGTGGCTGAGCATGTGCAAGAGCATTCATCAACATCAACTCGTCATCTTTCTTAGGAACTGAACATTTCTCGCACTTTTTTGAAAAAAGATTTTTGCTTAAAGACGTCGGTCCAACAACTGAAGACCATCATGACTCAATAAGCTACAGATTGCTTGTCACAAGATGAAGAATTTTACCGAATAATCGGTCCGAGGCAGTCGTGGGTGTAATATGAATTCGATTCTTAAATAACAAAGTTCAACCTTTTTAATAAAACCAGAAATTTGAAAAAATAATCAATAATTTTTCTTTATTGCCGCTTAAATAGTCCAGGAGGTTTTTTGTGTCAATATGGTGAACCCGACATTTCCTGCGCGACGAGGACCAACCATGAACGCAGTAAAGCAGTTTTCCGCCTTAAAAAAAATTAAGGTTTTGCAGCTATTTAAGAGAGAGAGAGAGAGAGAGAAAAAAAGAAATTTATATTTTTTTTTCTTCATACAATGGACAATCTACGTCATCTAACGGGAAATCATGCTCATGGCTTAATCTTGTCTTTCTATCATTCTTGGTAAGGACTAGTTCAGCGGCACATTTTGTGACCAGTTTAGAATTGAAATTTTTCATAGATTTAATAAAATATTTCATAAATTTTTAAATTAATGAAATTTTTTCTTAGTATAAATGAAATAGTTTCATTAAATGAACGAATATTTCATTAAATTAATGAACGATTTCATTAATCTAATGAAATGTCTTATTTGTTGAAAAATATAATTTTTTTAATGCAGTAATAAAACCATTCAGACGATGTAAAAAAAAATTCTCTCAGTGTTTATACACGCTCTTGGCGAACAGGTGTTTCAAAACGGAATCTTGCGATTCGAATGTATTCAAAAAATTCATTTAGTGTGGATTCATGGTAGGGGTTTTTTGTATTTAAATTTTTTTTTTTTTTTATTTGTTCCAAATTCAACAATTCAAACTTATTTGTCTTTGTATTCACTGCGCTACTCTCAAATATTTTGCACTGGCCGTTTCTTTTAGTAGCAAATAAAAATTTCTCATACGTACCGGGGGATAATTTACTTTTAAATTCTAAACAAAATTTAAGTTGAGCAGCAACTAATAAAAATAAAAAAAGTTTTTGCAATAAAATTCTATACCGGCTTAAGCTCTATCATTTTATTTGGTCAATTGCCTTAAGATATTTCTAAATACAAACACACACACTCTTAATCTTACACATACTCCAACAGACAGACATTCTTGAACGAGTAGTGATTTGTGATGCGAATTGTGTGTCATAGAAAAATGCCTCAAACGTTTTGAAACTTTTCTCATTTTCTTTAAAATTTAGTTTTCAACAATAAAATTTCTGTCAATGAAAGGAATTCAATGAAAAAAAAACCAGATAAAATTGTACACTTTTCATTTCAACAGATAATGAATTTTCACTGTTAATGCTGTTTGCTGGAGCTGCTGTTACCATTAAATATTGTGTGACTATTGTGAGTATATTTTGCTTGTGCTGTTGATGACACTAAAGCGTTTTCATTAACATTTTGCCAGCCATTAAAACGTAATTAATGCAGCAATGGCTTTTTTTTTTGGACGGAAACTGTGAGAGCAGATACATGGCAAATAGTAAATCTATACTTTAGCAAAATTTTAAGTAAAACAAATTGAAACTTTTAGAGGAAAGCAGGCAAGAGTTAAAATAGTAAGCCTTGTGGATTGTAAAATGAAGCAAAATGTTTTTATTTTGAAATGATGAGTTTTTAAAGTAATAAAAAAAAGGATTTAACAAACAATTTTTTTTAAATTTAAAGAAACGTTGGGAGTAATCTACTGAGGATTCAGAGTAACGTTTGATGAAATGGTCCTTACATATATGCTATCCCCTTCGGTACTTATTGTACTGAATAAATAACTCATGAGAATATCATGAGTAAAAGAAAAAATTTAAAAACCAACACAATTTCTGGAATTAAGCACAAATAAAGATTAATATTTTGTTAGATTTATCCTTGTATTCAAAAAAAATTAAAGTAGACTTGAAACCCATATTGTGACAAATTTGTATGAAAAACTTGTCATAATATAAACTAAAACTTAATTTTTTTTTTAACTTTTTGTTGATTATGCTCGTTAAAAAAAATAATTTAGTTTGCTATCGAGTGATGTTGACTGAGATTATACTCGAGTCAAAACTCGCTATCATCGCAAATTACAATACCTTTTACTCGATATCGAGTGCCATGATACCAAAATGAAAAATTCAAACAAGTTTACGCGATATCGAACGTAGTGATTAAACCTCTGTACATTAAGCAAAACGAAACATTTTAAAACTCATTTGCCAGGTTTGCACTGTTTGCAACTAAGTTTCCTTGAGCCTGCATTTTATGACCTTAAAAACTTTTTTATTTAAAGGTTTTTAATTCATATTTTTCTATAAAATTTATTTACATTTTTAACTGTAACTTAAAACAAACAAAAAATTTTTAATATTTTTTTTTCAACAAGTTTTACAGACAATTTAGAAAATAAAAACCGTACACAAAATTTAAATCATAAAAATCAAAATGAAAATTTCATGAGCACTTTTCTAATTTTTTTTTTGGAAATATTTTACAGCAACCACACTTTTGAAGAGAGCCAAGAAGTGGCTAAGTAAGAAGTGGTACTACTAGCCATAAATGCAAAACTTTTCAACAACAATTAAAACAAGTACTGAAATTTGAATTGCTGGATGTGCCGAATTTTATTGGCTTTTTATAGTAAGTAACTTTGAGAGGCAGAAGCAGAAAAAAAGATTATAACAAATTAATTTCCAGTCAAGCAAAAAAATTTATTACCGAACAGTAAACTTTGTAAGGCTCAGCATAAGAATTTAATCTAATAAAATTTTTGTAATTACAAGCAGGAGAAACTCAGCATTTTGGCTTAAAAAGTTTTAAATAAAATGTCTGAGAATGAATTTAACCAAACTTTGGTTTCATTGAATTTTATATCACACTTTATTTAACAAAAGAAGTTGTGATGGGCGCCCTCTAGGTGTGGTGTAGGTAGGGCGGTGAATCAGCTGACTACCGGGGAATAAATAAAAAAAAAATGCAAAAAGACGAGTGGTAAATCAGCGAAGCTGTTGGAAGAGAGAGATGGTTAATGTATTGAAAAGAAAGAGAAAACCGTACTCAGGGAAACCAACAAAATCTAATAAATAAAATAATATATAGATAAAAAGGTTTGGGCGGGATGGCGTAATTGCTCGATGGTATACTGTGGTTGAGAAGAAAAGAAGGAATTTTGGAGGTTATAAAAGGAAGAGGAAACCAAAAATTGAGAGAAAGACGAGTTGTGAAATTGATTGAGAAAAAAATATGATTTGATTTAAGAATTAGTGAGTTTTTGGTGATAAAAAAAGAAGAAAAAAGTGATTGTATGAAAAGAAAAGAAACAATAGTGAATAGAAAATAGAAAAGCACGCTCTAATAAAAGAAGAAAAAGTAAACGGACGAGAATATATTTATATATGAAATATATGACTATCGGCTAGGGCCATTTCCAACGCATTGCTATACACCCCATCAATAATCTCCCCACAATCAGTTGAAGTTTGTGAGATAGCAGGCAGAATGGTCTCTTTAACCAAAGCAACCTGCTCGAGTCATACATCGAAAGGAAATCCATTTCACAAGTACAAAGATAACTCAATATACTCAAATACTTTATCAATCAAAACCCGCACCACAAGTACAAGAGCCAAAATTTTACTAATTCTCAAACACTATTTAGAATAAGAACACCAGCAACAGAAGCGCCTTCAAGACATCATCAGTTTTTGCTTAGTTGATATACAACAATCGAAAGTAAAGCTGGAGGTGTTGTAGAACACATATAAGAATGGGATAAATGACAGTTAAAGGTGATTATTGTGAATTATTAGAAAGCTAAATGAGTGCTCGTATTAAATTATTAGTAACTTTTTTTACATAACGTTAAAAACTATTCATAAAACCTTAACAGACTAGATCGTGAATAAATGCACGGTAATAATTCTCAAATAGTACATGCAAAAACCTAATCAAGCAGACAAGTATATGTGTTGTATGGGGGCAGCAGCATTCTGTACCATTTCAGCTATTGTATTCACGAACTAACCAGTAGTGTAAGCCGAATTTAAAGTTTTTGGAATTTGTGTTTTTAATTTAAAAACAAATCGTAGCTATTAATACTTAACTATATTATGAGGTCTCTAGAGAATCTAATTTTATACTCGTGCCGTAGTGCTGTTCAACCAAGTATTAGTCAACTGAATAAGACTAGTTGGTGCAGTAACTAAGCCGAACCATGTGTAACCGAATGATTCTATTATCGCTTCTTTTAGTCCACTGAATTAGCCGAGCTGAGTCTATCCAATAACAAAAGTATTGGTCAAACGAATATTAATCAGCTGATTAAGAAAAACTGAGTGCTGAACAACCAACTGAACTCAGTGTCGGTTCAGCTGGTCCACTGAATAAGCCGAGTTGAGTGCAACCAATAAATCAAGTGTTGCTCAAGTGAATATTAATCAACATACTAAGATAAGCTGAGTGGTGCTCAGCCAACTAAACTATTTACCAAGCTGTGTGTAAGAGAACGATACTAGTGTTAATTCGCATCGCAATACAGAGTAGTACCCCTGTATTTAAGGTATCATTTTGAGGGGCTTTGATTTTAGTTTTTTTGTGTAGTTTAGCAGAGTTCTGTTTTAAAGTTTCATAAAGACATCTTAAAAGGCAGCTGAAAACGTTAAAACTGCACTATGGCACTGTGACCTGTAACCTTCATTATGCAGTTTATAAATGATTTAGTTTACTAGAACTATTTCTAAAATCAGCTCTTATTTAAAAAAATTTATTAAAAATTTCAAAAAAAAATTATTTTTAAAACTCTTTTCTTTGGATGCTGAGTTAAAAAAAAAAAAAACTACTGCACTTCCCCCTTCATTTTTTAGTGCAGAAAATAGCAAAAAAAAAAAAACCAAAACTTTAAAGCAAAAATTCAAAATGCTTTTCATAACCTTAAGGCTTAAGTAATATTTTATGCATTTTTCAAGTTGGGGGCAGCAAAACAAAACAAATAAAAGCAAAACACAAAGACCGACAGACGTATGGACTGGAGTTGAGTAACAAAGTTTTGTATTTCAAGTACTTAAAACTACTTAAAATGGAATTTCAAGGCATTTAAGCAGTTTTTTCTTTTATTCTTAAACACTTTCCTAAAGATTTTTAAGCATTTCAAATGGCATTAGTTGTTTCTCAAAAAAAAAAAGAAAAAAAAAAAGGAAATTAAATTAAATTAAATTTGGCGAGAACTTTAATTCCAAAAGAACTTTAGAAGAATTTAAATAAAAATAAAATTAAGTAGCAGTAAAAAACCATAAGCAGAATTTGTTTTAACTATTTAAATAATGTTTTCTGTAACACCATTTAAATAATTAAAACAAAATTATGAGAAAGAAAAAAAGTGAAAAATATAAAACAATTTATGGCATTTGCAATCAACTGTTGTTGAATTATTTCCCTACAAATTTAACATTAGTCGTATCACATTATTAAAACATGAAATCATAAATCATGAAATATTTTGCAGGCTCATCATTATCAATAAATAATACACTTGATGACATCAAACCTTGCTTTAGCATTGAATATTTTGTTTTTATACCCTTCACTGTAAGCAAGAATGGTATATGTAACTTTGTGATTCCCTATAAAGTATGAATAGCGGAGTCGATTTAGCATTTAAAAAAAAAAATTTTTAAATAATTCAAAGAAACTTCTAAGTATTTCGGTGGTAGATTACAAATCTAGACGAAATCTTGTTTAAAATAATATCTGTACCATCCCAAAATCTTTAATGGTTCGTTGGGAAGTTGCTAAAATCACTCAGAGCAACAACACTGGGGTATATAAAAATTCTGTCTCATAGAATGCATGAGGAATTTCTGAATCTACAATTTGTTAATTTTGTGTATTCACGAAGAAATTAAGATGGGTATTAGCTTCATCGGAGAATAATGTTTTTTTTTTTTTTTTCAAAAAATTACCATGCACTTCACTTAACTCCATTAACCATTGAATGAATTTTTGAAATAAATATTTTATTCCATACTTAATTGAATTATATTTTCTTTGAAATCTCTCAAAAAGTACGTATTTTTATTTTAAAATAAAAAATGCATTCTTCCGGGGGCACTCTTTATAATCAGAATAAAATCCCATGTATAGGAAATTTTAGTTTTTCTGTTGACCTGTGTCATAAAGCAAGCAAACAAACATATTTATTAAGAAAAAAAGAGAAATAAAAATAAAAATAAATTATTTATTCAATATTAAAACGTAATTTATATTTAACATTAGTAAAATGAAAATGAAAATTTCACATGCTGTTGGTTATTGTTATTGTTTGAAATGATGATGTATGGGCTGCACAGCCACTTACTATAATAAATTTGGGTCAAAATTTTCACTTGAAATACATAAAATAAAATAAAAATAAAATTGACAGCCACTATTAGTAACCCTAAAAACAGAAATTTACTTTTTAAATAAATTTGAAAATTAAAAATCCTGCATCAACAATTAAATAAATTATTATGTACTTTGGCATTATTTTTGTTTTCTTTTGCAATAGACCTCAATTAAATGAGTTTGGTTAACCATAACAAAATTGTTGTGAAAATTATAATAAAACTAGTCACAGGCCTGCATTAGGCCATGACGTTTATTATGCACCCTTTAGTTGTCAAATGGAAAAATTATAAATTTAAAACAAATTGTTTTAAACCATTTTATTAAATAACCCTTTTTAATTTTAACTTAAAAAAAGGGAAACTGCTCTGCAGAAATCCTACATCAAGGGTTTTTTAAAGCAGCAAGTGCAGTCAGAAAGCATTTCCAATTGATGGTCTTTTTTTATTTTGTGGATATTAGCTTGAATAAGTAATAGAGTTCGTCAATTTAGGAGTTGTTCTAGACCCTAAATTAAATTTCCATAAACAAGGCTTATGCTCTTACATCAATAAAAATTACAGAGTATAATTTGAAAACCAACAAAATATTTGTAGATTTTCTTTGTAGCTTTAAATTACTAATTACAAAAATATTAAATTTCAAAAACTGAGTTCATCTACATAATTCGAAGTAAATTTTTGTCTAGACCATATTTTTTTATAAGTAGTGTGAGAGACATTTCAAGCTACATATGACAAAAAAACATAAGCTCTCAAACTATATTTAACCACATTTGTACACACAAAAAGTGATGAATTCAGTATTTTATTTGCACATCTGATAGATACTTTGAACCCCCAAACTATATAGCAAAAATTTAGGCAAACAAAAATTTTTTTTCCGAACAAAAATGTCAATTCAGCCTTACTTAGATTTTTATTTTTAATTTAATAGTCTTACTTTGAGCTCTCAAATTATATTTAAAAAAAATTTTTGTACAGACAAAAATTTTTTACGAACAAAAGAAAATTTTATTTTGAATTTAATAGAATTATTTTGAGCCCTCAAACTATATAGCAAAAAATTTATGCGGACAAAAAATTTTTCTTTCAGAACGAAAGGATGAATTCAGCCTTATTTAGTATTTTATTTGTAATTTGAGGGAAGTGTTGTGAGGTCTCAAGTTACTTTAAAAAAAAAAATTGTGCTGACGAACATTTTGTTTGCAACAAGTTAGTGAATTCAACCTTAGACTAAAGCTCAGCAAAACTGTTAGCTTAAGAATTACCACATTAATTATAAATCCGGAAAATAAAAGGCAAAAGCTTAGCAAGAGTAATTCTTTGATTTTTATCAGAGGATATTCTTCCTTACTTTTTTTTATATTTACTTCCATTACAAAAGCAAGTATTTGACTTGACTTACAAACACAATAATCAACGCATACTATTTTCATTCAACGAGTAGATTTAAATAATAAATTTAAAGAAATTCTATTAAACTAAAAATATTTTTTTTTTGTTCACAAACATATACACGCACTAATATATTTTGAAGTATAAAATTAATGGAAAATATTTTATTGTCAAAAACTTTTTCTTTTTTAATGATTTTCTATAACGAAATTATAATTGGTGTTTGTTCACACCTTCATTTTAGTTTGAATTTATTAAATATTTAAATAAAAGTTGGTATTTTGTTGTATTGCATGTGTGTAAGTTTTTGTAAATGCATGTGCAAGTATATGTGTTTCTGTGTATGCGTTTAGTTGCATTTTCAGCAGCTGTATTAACCACACAACTCTCATGCTTGTTAATTCTGGCTCGTTTATTTGTTTGATGTCATTAGTTTTTAAGCGAAAATTTCAATTGATTATTTTGAGTGATGAATCGAAGCATAAATGTGTAGGCAAATATTATTTAAAATAAAATGCTGCCCAATAAAATCAACTAAACAATTAAAGGAATTCATTGCAACATAACAAGCAAGCCTCTTGTAGAAAATTCAATGCTCCACAAAATACATAATACAGTATACATTTTGTTCCCTGAGGGATACTGGGTAGTTACTTTACCTACTAATTAAGCAACAGGGGGTTTGATTAACTGCCTAGACCACCCTAAGCGTTTTCTCCCAACAATACAGACTTTGTAGCACGTAACTTTAAATTCTAAAAAATAAAATTTATTCTTAAAAAATTCCTTTTGAAAATGTATGTCAATGAATTTTATTTAAATTGTTTGATATTTACAAACATAAAACCCATTTCACTTGTTAAAGCTGAAGCATCATTAAAATAACATTAAAAAATATAAAATCTGAAGCCTATATTTCACACTGAACTAAAAAATAAAGTGCCAGTAGTGTAAGAACTGAAAGTGGAAAACATATTTAAGAAAAAATAATAAAAGTGTTAAATATCCTTGAAATTTATTGTGCAACAATAACTCTTGTCTTATTGCCAGTATAAATGTTTTTGGGCTGCGTACTTGTGCGTGTTTGTGTTTTATGCCTGAGTAATTTAAGCAGTGTCTTTTTTTGTTTTTGTTTTGGTTTTTTAAGAAATAATCCTTCAATATATCCTTGAATGCAAACACACTTAATGAAAGTCTATTTAAGCAGATAAATAAATTCTTGTTTTTTAACGGTTAAATTACAAATTTTTATATGAAATTCAACACAACCCAGCTCACACACACACACTCAATATAAGATAAAAAGATTTAAGAAAATTTTCCATTAACAGTAAAGCAGAGAGATGGTGGGAATTAAAAATTAAAAAAATTTTGCATCCATTAACAATTTTATATAAAAAAATTAAAATTTTTAATGAAATCTATTAATTATTTAATGACAACGATAATTTTTTTTAATAAAATCAATTAATTTTTTAATCAATATGAAAATTTTGTTCTTTAAATCAACTAATTATTTAATCAATTAAAATTAAAATAATTTTTTAACGAGTTTTTTTTTTGGAATATCCTTTTATATAAATGAAATTAATGCTCTCTTTGTGCGCTATACAAAATTTTGTTTTCCAAAAGAATTGTCTGAAAATTGTTGCCTGCACTCCAAGAAAGGGCGCCACATACTTTTTTTTAAGTCACACTAATTTTTACGCCCACTTTTCAACGATTTAATTTAAGCCTGTAATTTGACTTTGAAATATTTTATTTAGCATTTCGGTTGGCGCCTCTGCTAATTATAAAATTAAAATCATGAGACAATTTATAAAGTAGTGAATGGTGGTATTTATTAGCAGGGGTTTTTTAATGATTAAAATGGCTTTTTCTAAAACTTGATAGATACGTTCTCTAAGGATACCGGGCAAGATCGGGCAAAATTTTTTTAATATTTTTTTATGATTTGAAAATCTGCATTGTAGAATGTGTGGGAGGACAAATAAAATACTCCTCAGCTCGTCTAAAAATGTATGAAAATAAATCGAGCAATTGAATGTTTTTCGTGTAAATTTTTTAACAGTCACACAGGATTGGAATCGCCTAATCCTGTTCTATATCGATTGAATCATACAGTACTGTTCAGAATATTTTATTCGGAATTGAAAAATTAAGCACCTCATAACAACTTTGTGGTCCATTTTAAGATTTTTAAAATTTTGTTTTTGCTTTATTTTGGGTGCGAAATTATTAGTAGAATTAGAAAAATATTAAAGTTTTCATTTAATAAGAAGAAAAAAATTTAATTCCACATTTATTTAAATCCGTGTGGAATATAGAACATGCACGATAACTTCACCATAACTTCGATGGCGAGTAAATTATCGTATGGAATAATATTTCAATACGTGTCGAGTATCGATATCTATTAAATAGCATTTTTTGTTTATATTGTAATGCAAAAAATAAAAAGTATAGAATGATTCTAGGCGGCAATTTTGTACAAAGAACTTTTGTATAATTAAAGGGATTCTTTCAGTAATATTCTATTTAAAATGTTTATATTATTTCTATATAATTTATGTAATATTTGGAATATGGGTTAACGTATAGTTGCAATAGGAAGCACAGCTTTCCATTTTATAGGTGAAGGTTCTCCTTTGCTAGGAAATTTTAACAAAAGGACACTCGTTATACCGAAATATACATTCCCTCCTCCATTAGTAAGCTATTGCTTGCGATCTTAGTTGGTTTGGCACTACTATAGCCTTCTTGATGCTCTGGCAGAGAGAAACTCGGATATGAAAAGCATGCGGGCAATGAAATGGCGGGACTATCTGACGAAAAAAAGATCCAGACACAATAATTTCATTGGTGTGTTACTACAGGAAAGGAAAAACAAAACCTACTAAATTGCTGAAGAGCTGAAATAGGCATGTGATAGTCATCAGCAGAATTGACATCAAACTCTACACAGAACTGTTAACAGGACATTGTAGCTCTAATTACCGCATAAATAAAATAGGCTCCTCTCATTTCTGTCATGAAGGAAAAGAAAAATAGAAATATATTTTGGACGTTTGCCCAGGGGTAGGCAGTGGTAGTGCGATACTAGCCCCAGGAGATGAGTAAGGAGTCTTGAACTGTTTGAGTTAGGAATAAGGTTGTGCAGTTCATCTTAAAGGTTGCGATGCAATTACCTATATCTATATATACAAATCAAATGTCCTTCGTTTGTAATTGCATCACGTAAGAACGGTTGTACCGTTTTGGCTAATTTTTTCTATATGTTTGTCATAAGCCAACTTGGGTTTTAAAGAAAAAAAGTTAGCCACGCCCAATAATATTAATTTGAATCCACAATTACTTTTTTCATCGTATCTTTCTTTATATTAAAAAGATGATTAAAATTACGATAAGTAATTGTTTTCCAAATTGTTTGTTGAGCGATTTGTTTTGTGCAGAATAGCTACCTTAATATCGAATAGTGTTTAGTAAGATTGCTCACTATCGATAGCTTTCATTGGAAATTTTGTTTAATCTGTAGAATATCGAATGGACTGCTACCAAATGAAAATAGTGCAAGCGAAATGACTCGAAATCGAAGGCGTCGATTAGACCCCAATATTAATGGGTTGCTAGACTTTAGGTGTGGCTGCTATGAAATAACAAATATAAGCGACTGATAAAAAAAAGTTTGTGGAATAAGAGTGGACAATGACTGAAAGTCGGCAGTGAGTCTAAACTAAAAGCTAAGGATAGGGCTGAACTCACTTAAAGTTGCATATCGTTAGTCATAGGCCACAGACAAATGTTCGAAAAAGCATACCGGAAATAGTAGTAAATTTTTATATTCCCCACAAATTAACTTTTTTTTTTTTTAAATGCTATAAAAACATCGAGTGTAGCTTCGGCTGTGTGGCACGTAGTGCCGTCCTCTTAAAACCAAATGTTGCCAATATCCTCCCCTTCAATTTTTCTGAACAAAAGTTCGTTCAACATGGCCCGATAACGATCATCATTGACTAACGGCCACTCGGCCACTCCTTGGTCATTTTCGAAGAAATATGGCCCAATTATGCCTCTGGACCAAAATCCGCACCAAACAGTGACTCGTTTTGGGTGCGTCGGCTTTTCAATGTATGCGTGTGGGTTTTCTGTGCCCCAAATGTGACAATTTTGCTTGTTTACATACCCGCCAAGATCAAAATGAGCTTCATCTGAAAAGATGATTTTTTTTGGCAAGATCGGCATATTCAGTAAGTCGATCGCAGGCCCACTTAGCGAAGCGAAAACACAACCATATTCTTTCAGCGGAAGGATAAAACTAATTATCTGTCAAATCACACATGAGCTAAGTGTTACCATTCACGAAATAAGCACTAGTTGAAAAAAAACAGTCGATGGCGGACCCTTTACAAATGAGTTTACTCGTAAATAAATCACAAATTATAAAAACAAATTTATGATTAAAGTTTCTCATTTTATAAACATCACTGCTGCACAGCACAGGGTCTATGCGTTTCAATGTGACGAATGTACGAGTAGTGACTGAGTGAATGAGTTCTTGGTTGTTGGTTGATGTGCAAATATTTTGCTTTAATGTTATTTAAAATTGCTCCCCCGTGTGTAAGTTTGCTTTGCATGTTTGAGTTTCCTTTTATCAAAAAGTATGTACACAAAAAAAAAAAATAAGAAAAGAAACAAAGACAAATACTTGTAAAGAGCAGAGATATAAACAAAAGGAAAATGTTAAAAATAAAGGTAAATAATGCAAGTATTCATACGTTGTTTTTATTTTATTTTATTTTTTAAGGCATGCGAGTGCGTTTAAATTTATTTAAAATAAAATTTTTTTAAGCTCTTAAAGGGTTTGCTTGTGTTGTTGTTCTGTTTTTTTTTTTTTGTGTTTTTTTTTTTTGAGTTTGACTATCAGCCATTTTAGTCTTTTTTAGGATAGATGTAGCCTTCTTTTCTTTTATTTAGCCTTGAAATTTATAATTTACCTTCTAGCTTTTTTCTTAGCCTTTTATAATTTTGAAAATAGCCTTAAATAACAGTAGTAGAACTGGTTACCTTTTTGGTCATAAATTGTTTAGTTTTCAAGATATTGACTTAATGTCTATTGCGTTGAATAGCTAACATTATGGGCTTTAACCCGAATTGTTTTTGTGCGGATAGTGCGAAAAATTTTTTTTGTCATTTTTTGAAAAAAAGCAAAGTTAAAGTGAACTTTAAAGTTAAAGTTAAAGTTAACTTTAAAGTTAAAGTGAACTTTAAAGTTAAAGTGAACTTTAACTTAAAGTGAACTTTAACTTAAAGTGAACTTTAGCTTAAAGTGAACTTTAGCTTAAAGTGAACTTTAGCTTAAAGTGAACTTTAGCTTATAGTGAACTTTAGCTTAAAGTGAACTTTAACTTAAAGTGAACTTTAAAGTGAACTTTAAAGTGAACTTTAACTTAAAGTGAACTTTAGCTTAAAGTGAACTTTAGCTTATAGTGAACTTTAGCTTAAAGTGAACTTTAGCTTAAAGTGAACTTTAGCTTATAGTGAACTTTAGCTTAAAGTGAACTTTAGCTTAAAGTGAACTTTAGCTTAAAGTGAACTTTAACTTAAAGTGAACTTTAGCTTAAAGTGAACTTTAGCTTAAAGTGAACTTTAGCTTATAGTGAACTTTAGCTTAAAGTGAACTTTATCTTAAAGTGAACTTTAGCTTAAAGTGAACTTTAGCTTAAAGTGAACTTTAGCTTAAAGTGAACTTTAGCTTAAAGTGAACTTTAACTTAAAGTGAACTTTAAAGTGAACTTTAAAGTGAACTTTAACTTAAAGTGAACTTTAGCTTAAAGTGAACTTTAGCTTATAGTGAACTTTAGCTTAAAATGAACTTTAGCTTAAAATGAACTTTAGCTTATAGTGAACTTTAGCTTAAAGTGAACTTTAGCTTAAAGTGAACTTTACCTTAAAGTGAACTTTAGCTTAAAGTGAACTTTAGCTTAAAGTGAACTTTAGCTTAAAGTGAACTTTACCTTAAAGTGAACTTTAGCTTAAAGTGAACTTTAGCTTAAAGTGAACTTTAGCTTATAGTGAACTTTAACTTAAAGTGAACTTTAGCTTAAAGTGAACTTTACCTTTAAGTGAACTTTAGCTTAAAGTGAACTTTAGCTTAAAGTGAACTTTAGCTTAAAGTGAACTTTAGCTTATAGTGAACTTTAGCTTAAAGTGAACTTTAGCTTATAGTGAACTTTAGCTTAAAGTGAACTTTAACTTAAAGTGAACTTTAGCTTAAAGTGAACTTTAGCTTAAAGTGAACTTTAGCTTAAAGTGAACTTTAGCTTAAAGTGAACTTTAGCTTATAGTGAACTTTAGCTTAAAGTGAACTTTAGCTTAAAGTGAACTTTACCTTAAAGTGAACTTTAGCTTATAGTGAACTTTAGCTTAAAGTGAACTTTAGCTTATAGTGAACTTTAGCTTAAAGTGAACTTTAACTTAAAGTGAACTTTAACTTAAAGTGAACTTTAGCTTAAAGTGAACTTTAACTTAAAGTGAACTTTAAAGTGAACTTTAAAGTGAACTTTAAAGTGAACTTTAGCTTAAAGTGAACTTTAGCTTAAAGTGAACTTTAACTTAAAGTGAACTTTAACTTAAAGTGAACTTTAACTTAAAGTGAACTTTAAAGTGAACTTTAAAGTGAACTTTAGCTTAAAGTGAACTTTAGCTTAAAGTGAACTTTAGCTTATAGTGAACTTTAGCTTAAAGTGAACTTTAGCTTAAAGTGAACTTTACCTTAAAGTGAACTTTAGCTTATAGTGAACTTTAGCTTAAAGTGAACTTTAGCTTAAAGTGAACTTTAGCTTATAGTGAACTTTAGCTTAAAGTGAACTTTAGCTTAAAGTGAACTTTACCTTAAAGTGAACTTTAGCTTATAGTGAACTTTAGCTTAAAGTGAACTTTAGCTTATAGTGAACTTTAACTTAAAGTGAACTTTAACTTAAAGTGAACTTTAACTTAAAGTGAACTTTAACTTAAAGTGAACTTTAGCTTAAAGTGAACTTTAGCTTAAAGTGAACTTTAGCTTAAAGTGAACTTTAACTTAAAGTGAACTTTAAAGTGAACTTTAAAGTGAACTTTAGCTTAAAGTGAACTTTAGCTTAAAGTGAACTTTAACTTAAAGTGAACTTTAAAGTGAACTTTAAAGTGAACTTTAAAGTGAACTTTAGCTTAAAGTGAACTTTAGCTTAAAGTGAACTTTAGCTTAAAGTGAACTTTACCTTAAAGTGAACTTTAGCTTAAAGTGAACTTTAACTTAAAGTGAACTTTAAAGTGAACTTTAAAGTGAACTTTAGCTTAAAGTGAACTTTAGCTTATAGTGAACTTTAACTTAAAGTGAACTTTAGCTTAAAGTGAACTTTAGCTTAAAGTGAACTTTAGCTTAAAGTGAACTTTAGCTTATAGTGAACTTTAGCTTAAAGTGAACTTTAGCTTAAAGTGAACTTTACCTTAAAGTGAACTTTAGCTTATAGTGAACTTTAGCTTAAAGTGAACTTTAGCTTATAGTGAACTTTAGCTTAAAGTGAACTTTAACTTAAAGTGAACTTTAACTTAAAGTGAACTTTAGCTTAAAGTGAACTTTAACTTAAAGTGAACTTTAAAGTGAACTTTAAAGTGAACTTTAAAGTGAACTTTAAAGTGAACTTTAAAGTGAACTTTAGCTTAAAGTGAACTTTAGCTTAAAGTGAACTTTAACTTAAAGTGAACTTTAACTTAAAGTGAACTTTAACTTAAAGTGAACTTTAAAGTGAACTTTAAAGTGAACTTTAGCTTAAAGTGAACTTTAGCTTAAAGTGAACTTTAGCTTATAGTGAACTTTAGCTTAAAGTGAACTTTAGCTTAAAGTGAACTTTAGCTTAAAGTGAACTTTACCTTAAAGTGAACTTTAGCTTATAGTGAACTTTAGCTTAAAGTGAACTTTAGCTTATAGTGAACTTTAACTTAAAGTGAACTTTAACTTAAAGTGAACTTTAACTTAAAGTGAACTTTAACTTAAAGTGAACTTTAGCTTAAAGTGAACTTTAGCTTAAAGTGAACTTTAGCTTAAAGTGAACTTTAACTTAAAGTGAACTTTAAAGTGAACTTTAAAGTGAACTTTAGCTTAAAGTGAACTTTAGCTTAAAGTGAACTTTAACTTAAAGTGAACTTTAAAGTGAACTTTAAAGTGAACTTTAGCTTAAAGTGAACTTTAGCTTAAAGTGAACTTTAGCTTAAAGTGAACTTTACCTTAAAGTGAACTTTAGCTTAAAGTGAACTTTAACTTAAAGTGAACTTTAAAGTGAACTTTAAAGTGAACTTTAGCTTAAAGTGAACTTTAGCTTATAGTGAACTTTAACTTAAAGTGAACTTTAGCTTAAAGTGAACTTTACCTTTAAGTGAACTTTAGCTTAAAGTGAACTTTAGCTTAAAGTGAACTTTAGCTTAAAGTGAACTTTAGCTTATAGTGAACTTTAGCTTAAAGTGAACTTTAGCTTATAGTGAACTTTAACTTAAAGTGAACTTTAACTTAAAGTGAACTTTAGCTTAAAGTGAACTTTAGCTTAAAGTGAACTTTTACTTAAAGTGAACTTTAGCTTAAAGTGAACTTTAACTTAAAGTGAACTTTAGCTTAAAGTGAACTTTAGCTTAAAGTGAACTTTAGCTTATAGTGAACTTTAGCTTAAAGTGAACTTTAGCTTAAAGTGAACTTTAGCTTATAGTGAACTTTAGCTTAAAGTGAACTTTAGCTTATAGTGAACTTTAGCTTAAAGTGAACTTTAGCTTATAGTGAACTTTAGCTTATAGTGAACTTTACCTTAAAGTGAACTTTAACTTAAAGTGAACTTTAAAGTTAAAGTTAAAGTGAACTTTAAAGTTAAAGTTAAAGTTAAAGTGAACTTTAAAGTTAAAGTTAAAGTTAAAGTTAAAGTGAACTTTTAAGTTAAAGTTAAAGTTAAACTTTAAAGTTAACTTTAACTTTAAAGTTAACTTTAACTTTAAAGTTCACTTTAACTTTAAAGTTCACTTTAACTTTAAAGTTCACTTTAACTTTAAAGTTCACTTTAAATTTAAAGTTCACTTTAACTTTAAAGTTCACTTTAACTTTAACTTTAAAGTTAACTTTAACTTTAACTTTATCTTTAAAGTTAACTTTAAAGTTCACTTTAATTTTAAAGTTCACTTTAACTTTAAAGTTCACTTTAACTTTAAAGTTCACTTTAACTTTAAAGTTCACTTTAACTTTAAAGTTCACTTTAACTTTAAAGTTCACTTTAACTTTAAAGTTCACTTTAAATTTGAAGTTCACTTTAACTTTAAAGTTCACTTTAACTTTAATTTTAACTTTAAAGTTAACTTTAACTTTAACTTTATCTTTAAAGTTAACTTTAAAGTTCACTTTAATTTTAAAGTTCACTTTAACTTTAAAGTTCACTTTAACTTTAAAGTTCACTCTAACTTTAACTTTAACTTTAAAGTTCACTTTAAATTTAACTTTAACTTTAAAGTTCATTTTAACGACTTATAAAGTTAAAGTGAACTTTAAAGTTAAAGTTAACTTTAAACTTAAAGTTAAATATAAAGTGAACTTTAAAGTTTAAGTGAACTATAAAGTTAAAGTGAACTTTAAAGTTAAAGTTAACTATAGAGTGAACTTTAAAGTAAACTATAAAGTGAACTATAAAGTGAACTATAAAGTAAACTATAAAGTAAAGTGAACTATAAAGTGAACTATAAAGTGAACTTTAAAGTAAACTATGAAGTGAACTATAAAGTAACCTATAAAGTAAAGTGAACTATAAGGTGAACTTTAAAGTAAACTATAAAGTGAACTATAAAGTAAACTATAAAGTGAACTTTAAAGTAAACTATGAAGTGAACTATAAAGTAAACTATAAAGTGAACTATAAAGTAAAATGAACTATAAAGTGAACCTTAAAGTGAACTATAAAGTGAACTATAAAGTAAACTATAAAGTAAAGTGAACTATAAAGTGAACTATAAAGTAAACTATAAAGTTAAAGTGAACTATAAAGTTAACTTTAAAGTTAAAGTGAACTTTACATTCATGGTAATTTTTGGCGAAAAAATTTTTTTTCGCACTATCCGCACAAAAAAATGTCTAATTAAAGCCAGTACATTTACCTATCCAACGCAGGAGAAATTAAGTTTATATCTTGAAAACTAAGCAAGTTATGACCAAAAAAGTAACCAGTTCTACTACTGCCTCTTTCCGCCCACTTTTTAGTAGAACCGGTTACCTTTACGGTCATAGCTTGCTTAATTTTCAAGATATCGACTTGATTTCTATTGCGTTGAATAGCTAACGTTATTTTGCGGACAGTTTTTGACCAAAAAGGAAAGCATATTTAAAACGAGGTTATTTTCTTTAGTGTTTTTTTTTATTATACGAGTATGTTCTCTTCTTGATTTTTTATAAAAATCATAATTATTATTTTGAATTTTAAGCTATAGTTTTTTTTAACTTCTTCCTAGTTTTTTTTTTGTAAGTGATTTAGCTTTTTCTAGCCTTTTTTTAAAGAAAATTTAGCTTATTTTTTTTCTAGCTCCTGGTAATGCTGGTATAAGCTGTTGATAAAATGTTTTTCTTTTAACTATTTTTTATCTACAATTCTTTTTTGTCTTTCTTGAAATGGCTGTTCTTACAAGTTGTTTTGGTTTATCTGCTGTTTTATTTCATAATTTTTTTTTTAAACTAAAAGTATTTGTGTCTGCTTGAGTTCTTTGAAATATTTATTTCTGTAGCAATAAAGAAAAACCACTTATGTCTTATTAAATCATTTTAGAGGACTACAACTTTAAAAGCCTTAAAAGTTTTTACTATAACATGATTTCCATTCATTGACATCTAAAATACCGCTAGACCACAATAATAAAGTTATTAATTTATTTATATATATAAGATTAAGTTATTATTTTATTTAAGTCGACTTAAGCGATTTTGTCTTATTTTTAAAAAAAAATTTTTTTTGATGGAAGTTAGTTTTTTTTTTAAATAAAAGCTTACTGGAATGAAGCTAAGAGCGAAAGTTTAAACTATAAATTTTGTCAGGACAGAATTATTAAAGAATGTCTCTGTAAGAGTGCACTTTTTCATTGTAAAATAAAAACACGTATATTTTGAGCAAATTGTGATTTTTTTATTGGACCAATTCGATCAATATTTAATGGATAAAAGTGAAGTCAATGAGAATTAAAAAAAAGATCGCCTTCTCCTATGCAGGAAAATACCTAAAATTGTAAAATTTGGGGATCAAAAAATCATCATACAATCCATGATAAAACAAATGCACTCACAACGAGCAACTGACTTTTTTGAAGATGAAGGCGAAATTGCAAGGAATGTGAATAGAATTAGTTACAAGAACATGATAACAGAATTATTAAAGCCTCAACTAGTTGCCATGGATCTGAATGAAATGTGGTTTCAGCACGATGGTTGTACTTGCCATCCAGCGCATTAAACAGTTGCTTTATTACGGCATGAAATAAAAAAGTGCACTCTTACTGCGACATACTTTATAAGACTGTTTGAATGTCTTGACAAACACAAGACAGAGGCACAAGTATTAGAGGTAAAGTTATAATGCATCTCAGTCGAAATTATAAATTATGGTACTCGGTTGCTTTTGAAATTCCTTACAATTTAAACGCAAGTTAAGATGGACACCGAATGCCGAAGCTTAGCCCCAGACTTTCTGAGTTTCTGTAGATTTAATTATCACATGAGCGAAATTGGTGTAACCTATCATGATTCCTAACATTTCCATTAATTGAGATATGTTAACACATTCTGTGCAAATGGGATACCGATTTGAGAACACCCATGAGTCTCATAGCAATTATAAGATTCTTAAGGAATTTTAGCTTTTTGGATTGAATTGCATAGTGGTCTTACACCCTTGAAGCAGCTATAACAGTCATCAGTCTTTGCTTAGTAGGCTGCACAATAGACTTGCAAGCTGTAGTGCTATTATCGTTTATACTGATAAAAATAACAATCAACGGTGAATTGTGATCTTTTTAAAGAGGGCAGTCTTAGACTAGACTCTTTAATCGTGTCATCGCTTTCTGTCTTCTGAATTAAACAGGCATTGAATGATAGTTGGTCATTGGGAGATCAGTACGCACGCTGCTAAGTGTAAACTGTCCTAGTTACCGGTAAACAGGCAGTCTTTCACCTTTTCTTCTGGCCTTGAGACACAAATTTCTAGGTGCATACAGAAAACAATCAAAAACTCTTTTATAATAATATAATTTTTCAGTTGTAGCAACTATAATTCGATAATACAAGCCAAAAATTAGTTTTGTTAAAAATATTTCGAGGTATAAGACCGAATTTCTGTTGTCAAGATTAAAAAATTTGATTATCACAACTGAATTTTTAATTGGAAATAAATTTAGTTGTCACAACCGAAAATGTTTTCTGGACAGACTGGGATATCTTCTCAAATATTTTAATGCCACAGGCAGAGTCTAGATTCTCTATATTGACTTGCAGGTGGTTTAAAATAGAATCTTGAAATTCTAAATACTTTATGGCCTTTAAGCCGCCACGCAAGCTTACCAGATAACTTGAAAATAACTTTGTGAGCAATTGGCTTCTGGCCTACTAGCCTAAGCCCTCTTTTCTTTTTCTTTTATTTTTTTATTTATTTTTTTTTTTTTTTTTTTCGATAAAAAGCGGAAGTGCAGAACTCAGCTGGTTACCTTATTCGAATATTTTTCTCCAAGCAAAACAAAATTTTGTGCTTAAAATGGTTTTGTTTTCTGTTTAAAAATGGATATCTTCAATTACAAATCAAAATTTATGTGTGTGTGCCTCTGTGACATTAAAAAAGACCTTTTTAAAAACCACTTTTTTCTTAACTACAAATTTTTCATGTGATTGTTATTTCTTTCTTTGACGTGCTCATTTGAGAACGATTCATTTTCTTGAGTGCAGCTTTCATTTCCCATGTGTATGAGTAAATTTTGTTGGTATGCGTGTTTGTGAGGGAGGGTTTTTTTCTTTAATATCTTTCGTTTCTATTTATTATTATATTTTAAATGAATTTTCATTTTTGTTTTATTTTTATTTTTATGTTTTTATTAATATCTCTCTGGCAGTTGAATATTTGCTGCCTCTTAAAGGTTACAAAATTTCATATTAGTTTTCATTTTGACAACTTGTGTGCAAATAATTGCATACGGCAAGTAAAAATCAAAGAATTTTATTCAGTGACTTAACAAGTCAAAAGCAAAGACTATTAGAAAAAAGTCAGGAAATAATTTACAAAATGTATGAGAGAATAAAAGAAAGTTTGCTTGATTTTTAAAAAAGATAAAAATAATATTTGCTTTTAGCGGAAGGATGTGAAAGTTCTGATTAAAACTTATTATTTATTCGAGAGAATAATTTAGTTTTTAAGAAGGCCAGGAGCATTTTAAGCATGACAGCCAAGTATTTTATCCTCAAAGTGAGTTAAAATTTTTGATTCCCACTGGCCAGCAGTCATTTTTAACTATGAGCAGGTAATTCCAAGAGAATTTCTTTCTTCCAAAAAAAAAGCCATTTTGCTCGTTAGAAGAACAGAAGGAGAGGATACGAACTTCAGACTCCCTGTTCCATGCAGCGTAAACTAAAAGCTGCATGATGATGAAAAGCAGTAGACTGGCTATGGTAAAATGGAGTATTTGGCATTAATATTCACATCCTATTTGGTCCGGGAATGCCGAAAATACTTTAGAATACGTGGATTTGGGACCACTGTAAGGAACTGTAGGGTAAAAAGTCTGGCAAATTGTGGGTTAAGGCTGATAGAGCAGCATATCCACATATTCTGCGACATCCCTTTTCAGTCTTCAAACATCATATCGAGAGTATGTAAAGCAAATCTGAGATATAGTAACGAAGATCTAGTCTTGACTGGATAGAAATAACATCAGGCATTTACTGGGGCTTCAAAAAACGGAATTGATTAATATGGTGGCAGCAATAACGGGTAACTTTAGTTTTTACAACCTTACTAGGAGAATGATTTTACCGCCAAATGACTACTATAAAAGCTGTCAGGACGAGAAGGAGAATAAAACTGTTTAACAACTTATTTGACTTTTCTTTTCTTTTCTTTTCTTTTCTTTTCTTTTCTTTTCTTTTCTTTCTTTTCTTTTCTTTTATTTTCTTTCCTTTTCTTTTCTTTTCTTTTCTTTTCTTTTCTTTCTTTCTTTTCTTTTCTTTTCTTTTCTTTTCTTTTCTTTTCTTTTCTTTTCTTTTCTTTTCTTTTCTTTTTCTTTTCTTTTCTTTTCTTTTTCTTTTCTTTTCTTTTCTTTTCTTTTCTTTTCTTTTCTTTTCTTTTCTTTTCTTTTCTTTTTCTTTTCTTTTCTTTTCTTTTCTTTTCTTTTCTTTTCTTTTCTTTTCTTTTCTTTTCTTTTCTTTTCTTTTCTTTTCTTTTCTTTTCTTTTCTTTTCTTTTCTTTTCTTTTCTTTTCTTTTCTTTTCTTTTCTTTTCTTTTCTTTTCTTTTCTTTTCTTTTCTTTTCTTTTCTTTCTTTTCTTTTCTTTTCTTTTCTTTTCTTTTCTTTTCTTTTCTTCCTTCCCTTCTCTTCTTAAAGCATGGATTTTCTTTGCACAATAGACTTTGCTTAAGTCCTTCAATTGTTAATCATTTTAAATTTCATAGAAAGCAAAAAAATGTCTTTAGGCTATTTAAAAAAAAAAAAAAACCTTTTAAGTCTGTGCGCTATTTCTAATTTCATTATCAATTAATAAAATGTGAAGCGAAATCATAACACAATAGCGTAACTGCCGCATAAAACAAGACACAACAAAAAAAAAAAAGGAAATAAAAGTGAGAATGTTTGTTTGTGTAGGAATTAATGAAACCACGTAAAATAACCGGCAACACTGCCGACCAAACAACGACTACAACATGTTGTGTATTTAGTTCGTAAAAGTGTCAACAACTCTGCGGTTGCTTTAACACATAACGAACGCTTAAGTCTGCACTTGGTTAACAATGTTGTTGTTGTTGTAGTTTTCTAGTTTGTTTATCTGTTTGTTTCTTTTTTTATTATTATTTTTATTTACTCAGTTAACTCGCTGTTACTTTTTAGTGTCTAGTTGTAATTCTTTTTTTTTTATTATTAACTGCCTAGTGTGTGGCAAGTGGTTCAATACCACAAAAGCCATTAGGTAAATGCATATGAACAACACCCACACCACTGTTAGTCACGCAAAATGAAAGGAATTTGTGTGGCAAATTGAAAATGGAAAGAAAAAAAGTAAATAAATTACAGGGCGAAAAATGCAACCCCTACAAAAGGAAGGATTGCAAAATTAAAAAAATACTTACATGCATACAAGCGTTAAAGCCCATCATAACACATAAAAAAAGAGATATAGAGAAACTGAAAAACACTTGTATGAACAACAACAATAGCAGTGCCAGTGATACAACTCAGTTATTGTGTGTAAAAGAAGAGCAATAAAAATTTTGTAAAAAAAAAAGTTTAATGGAAAAAGTGTAAACCTCATTCATTCATGGTATTGTTAATTCCAAACACACACATGCATATCAACATACTCGCTGGCAAGTGCATAAACACTTTTATAAACTTGAAACATCACACCCATTACGGTAACATAAAAGTGGCAGCCAGCGTAAATCTAAACAGTTGGGGTAACATTATTAACCCACATTTGCAGCAAAAAATTATTTTTTATTTTTCTGAATAGAAAAGAAGCTTTTTTTTATAAAATTCTTGGTTTTTTAGTTCATTTGGTGGGAATATTATCAGTTAACACAATTCAACTTTTTGTTCAATGGAAAACACCTTAACCACCTTCCTCTATTTCTAAGCTTACCTTATACGTGCTTGGACTTACAACTTTTTTTTTTTAGTTTTATAAATTCTGTTTCTTTGTATTTCAGTGTGTGTACATTTTATTTCTTCTTTATTTTGTAAAACGTTATCAGCTGAGTGTGCTTTTCATTTAAAAGTTTTTAGCTACTCGTACTTTAGGTATAACCGGCTACTCAGACAATTAAAATCAATTTCCCAGATTTTTTTTTTTCTGGAAATAGTTTCAGTCTTCAAACTCTTTTAGAAAAATTAAAAGTTTGCTGATGAGCCATTTGAGTGTTATTTCATTTATTTTAAGTCTCACATAACATTCATAAATGTAACTACCAAAACTTTTATAAAAATTTACCCAAAGTTTGATTAAGTTAGTTTAGGTTGAACAGAGTTTTCCAATACGAAAAACGACAGATACTTTACAAGGGTTCTGTGCAGTGGAAGAGGAAAAATAATGAAGAGTACAGAAGAATAAAAATATGTAACAAAATAGTAAGAGTAGACAAGAGAAACGAGTTCATCACTTGAACCAATTGCTGCTTTTAAGGCAGCTAGATAGCAAGTCAAAACAATATAGTCAAGAGCTCAATGAGGCTTTACAGGTCGCACTGATTTTCCAGTGCAGATCAAAGACAGAAAAGTCGTTCCACAGTTTCCTCTTCTTTGTCGTCCTGGCAACTGCTACAGTAATTATTTGATCGCATGTAGTGGCTCGTTTTTGCTGACACCATATTCTTTAACTGGGCTTTCTGTTGCTATTTCTAATCAGTCTACACTACACTCTTCTCGCTATACTGCTGATCACTTTGTTACTCCATCTGTAAAGTGCTTTACGTAAAAAAATACTCTTGATCTGCTATTTGAAGACCGAAAAGGGATGCCACAAGCCATGGAGATATTCTTTTATTTGCTAGGCTATCTAACCTACATTTCCCTATAGCGGTTCCACGTCAGCGTACACATATCAGAGTGTAAGTATGTGCGGTATTCCCGCACCAAATCGGCTGTGATTAAAAATGTGAATATTCTTGCTTTAAACGGGTGTCCTTGTAGATTAGTGGGTAGAGCACTAACCTACCAATCTGGGATTTGCAGGTGCAATTCCTGCCTAGACCCTGGGTGTTTTCTGCAAGTAAGCCAATCAGCTTCATGGATTTGTGTTGTGTTGGTTGGTGTACGTGGCGGCCTAACGGCCCTGAATTAGAATTTGCAAGATTCTGTTTTGAACCATCTACTCGCCAAGACTAAGTAGCCGTCTTGTTTATAAAAAAAGCATTCAGTTTGTACTGCGGTGTATTGTTAGAGAAACCTGACTACACCATTAACTAATGAACTGTTCTTGTAGCTGTTCGTCAGGACAGTCTTCTGTGCTTCTAACAAGGTTTTTTGGGTTTTTGGTAGAGACAAAGATTCTGTTGGCATTAGTAATATCAGATTTTTACAGCATTTCTATATTTCCCACTAGTCTGATGAGCTGCCGGAAAACATCTTGTAATTTAATGCAACTGCTGTGTGCAATAAATTTGAATTAGGATTTTTATAAGCTGCAGGAGCATCAACGAAAAATTTAGAATTTATAATAACTAAAATCAATTGAATGGCACAAAAATTGGCTTTTTATAAGAAACATACTGAGAAGCTAAATGAGCATAATTTAAAATGACTTTCTTTTTTTTTAAATTAGCTTCCTCTTGCTTTTATTCTCACATTCAATTTAATTATACTAAGAATTGTAAGGTAATTGAGCACCACAGTAATGACAAACCAATCGCTGTATTTTTAGCAAATCATTCAGTTTTTATTAATTTAATTAAATATACCACTTAAGGTTAGTTTAAGGAGCACCAGCGAAACATGTAACAGCTAAACTGCCAGGAGGCAAATACGGCATTTCAAATCAACAGAAATTTCCATTTAAAATGCACTTCAATCCCAATCGAGTGGTCTTTGTATAAGACTTGATTAGTCCAGAGAATAAGAAGTTCATTCAAATCACAGCACTTTAAGGCTGTAGTTTACCAATTAAATAAGTGTCTAGTAAAATTGTTGCTACAGGATATTCAAGATTCGTTGCGACTGCATATTATTCTGTTTGATTTTTTTTTGTCAAACTTCCTGATTTATACAATTTTATGCATGCATATGTGTCATATTTAGACATACAAACATGTGCAGAAATAAATTTATTGTAAGAACATACAGATACAAGCGTATGTGTCTAAACTGGTTTCCATTTTGTGTTTGCTGTGGTATTGGTTAGATGGCATTTTTTTTTTCTCCAGTTTGATTTTCCTGTATGTTTTTCTGAGTGCGATTTTTAAAATTTTATTTTCTTATTTTTGTAAAGTTTTTCTTTCTTTTTGTCAACCATAATCTTCCAACATAAAAATGTGATTTTGTATAAGTTTGCAAAAGAGAATAAATAGCAGCAGAGTTCAATGCAACAGCTTGCAGTGATGACAAGCAAGAAAAAAGCACAGAAACTGAAAAAATTTTAAAAAGAAAATTTCAAATGGAAAAATTTAAATTTTTTTTATGGTTTTTTGGGTTCAATAAAAAAAAAAAAGAAGCCAGAAGTGTGTGAAATAATTTAAATGAAAGGAGAAATAAGGATTCTTTAAAATTCAAAATAATATTTTTTGTTTCTTACAAAAAAAAAAAAAAAATATATAAATTGAATTTTAATATGCCATTCACACAAAATATGTTTAATCGCATCATTCGGGAATTTTGGTATCACCAAAGATAAAAATCAAAATCACTCTCTCTCTCTTGGTAGCAAATGCATTAACAAATCTTAAATACTGCAAAAGAGAGGCCAAAGGAGTAGCATTTAAAGCCATTTGATTTAATTTATCTGCCTTACTCTTACGAAAAATTTAATTATTTCAACACATCCCAAGAATACCGAAAAGAAATTTCACTTAAGACTGATAAGCTGATTGAACAAGTTTTGTTGCACAATTTATCTTTCATGGTTAAGAATTGCTACGCACAGTGATTTCTTTAAAAACATTTTTTTACTAGATTCAACTTCAGATTTTATTTTATTTTTATTTTTGTTTCTTAATTAATGTTTTATAAAAATTTCAGAGCCTTATTTCCCCTCCCTAAATCATAGAGAACATTTTTGGGTAATTAGAGCTCATTAACTGAATTTATCATAGAAAATTTGCTTAGGAAGCCTTTATTAACCAAAAATTTTTTTATGAATTTAGCGCTTAAGATGTTAACTCAGGCACTTGTGTTATTCTGAGTCAAAATAACACTGCCAACTTGAAATTATTTTTATGAGCTCTTTTTTCCTTAATGTCTAGGTAACAGGGGCAATAGAAGGTCATCTGTGACTGCTGCACTTGAAGTCTTAATAAAACTTTCTAAAATTCATCTATTCATATAAGAAAAGCAGACGTGAAGGGTTCCTCTCATGCATTTAGCTGTCTTTCTAGGGAAACTGCTGAAGCCTTTAAATTCTTAGTGAGTAATAATCATAAGGACAATTTGTAATATTAGAAAAGTCTTAAAAAAAAGTCTATTTTGTCCTCAGTGAAGAAAGTGACTTGTTCCCGCTAAAGCAGGCAATGAATACGGATTTACTTAAGTCCTTTGGTGTAATTACTTTATGTAAAAGAAAGCAGATATTGTTAGTTATATAAATAATTTAAACACAAAAAGGAATTGGGAAGTAAAGATTAGGAAATCAGTAGATTTCTGGCTACCAGAAAAAGTCTGAAAAAATTCTAAAGCAGCAGCTGATTCTCTAGAACATTTTCTTTTAAATAAAAATCAAAATAATTTTCTATCTAATTTAATTAGAAAACAAAAAAATATTATTATCTAGACTAAAAAAGCATGCCAAGCACTTGTTTCGTTGCTTGTGTCTTAAATATTTGTATAAGTCAATATGTGAGTACCAACAAGGTCCTGCATATGCATAACAAAATTATTTGTATTTTTCTTTTTGTTAATAACTTTTCGACTCTGGCATTGGTAAAGTTGAACCCAGCCAGCCAAAGATATTGGCTGCATTTTAGACATGCCACCAACTCCATTCAAGATAAACATTTATTTAGGCTTCCAAAAGGCCAAGAAGTTCTCAAGCTGTTTTTTTAGTTTTTTTTCTTTTACTTTTGTTAGAGATCAAGCATTTTGTATAATTTTCCAGAGTCTTTGTATAACACAAACAAAAGCCTTCAGACAAACTTTAAAATTCTAATGAATTTTCGTTGTGGGGAGGGGGTTAGCAGCAACATAATTAAATGAAAGATATCAAATTCCTAAGACACCCCTTTAGCTACAGCATTCACTCTGCTAAATAATCTTAAGAAAACTGAAGCCCAGTGAGAACAAGAGTGAACAAAATTTACATTTATTTGCATTGAATATAAAATGTATTAAAAGAAAAAATAGAAACTTATAAAAGATTTTCGCAGCTTAATTCTCTTTTACTTTTTGTAACATTTCAGTTGTGGTAATTTTGCAAAATAAAAAAATAAAAAAAGACAAAAATAAAATGCATGAATTAAGTGCAATTTATAATTTATGCAAAAAATTTTGTGATAATTTCAAAGAAAAGAAGAAAAAAAAACAAGAAAAACAACAAAAGCCACAATACAGCAAAATTATTTTAAAGCTTTAGAATTAATTTTTTGTTTTTAAAACCCTGAAAGTAGGCTACAAGTTTTATAATTGTTGGAAAGCTTAAAATGCTTTCTTTGCTGAAGTGTAGATATAACTCTACTAGTATAGCTAAGTGTCGGGAGCAAACACTGTTTCTTTTCCACATTTTATACGTAAATTAATTGTTTAGAATTAATATATCTGAATTTGTATTAGCAAGAAGCATAATCAGACAAGTTATGTAATTAAAATAATACTTATAGTTTTAAGTTCACTTTGATAAACAATAATAATGTGGCTAGTATATCTTGTAATATGAAAAAAAAATAAGTCTCAATAAATATTTTCACTAATTTCACACTAAATTTTCTTTGCTGAAAAAAAAATTAAAAAATTATGCTTTCGTGTGAAATTAAAACGAAGGGAATTATGAAAATATTCAGAAATTAGCTGTTCTGAATTTCACTTATTTTCTATATTATTTTTTGTAGCTTAGAAAAAATAATAAATCAATAAATTACATTCCACCAACATTTTTTTTAGATGGAATAAAATGAAAAAAAAAAATGCGGCTGTTCTCTATTTCACGTACAGCCAAATAATTTCAACTTTTCTACTTTCGAAAAAAATAAATAAGGATTCAGAATACAGAAAAGCACTGAGTAATTTTTAATCAAAAAATATTTTCTTAGAAATCAACTGCTAAGTGAAAAAAAAAAATAAAAAAAAAAAGATGCTGTGAAAAATATGCAAAGTATACGGTGAGAACCCACGCTTAAGCTAATAAAATTTGCTGGAAAATAAATATTGAATTCTTTAACAAAAATTACAAATTTTTATATACAAAGGCGATCCTTCCTGAAGTATAGTCAAGGTAACTGCTAAAATTCAAAGATGTCTGTAGAAAAGAAAAATTTATATATTAACAAACAAACAAGCAGAAAATGCATTTTACTTCCAAAAACTTTATTATTAAGAAAAAAAAAATTAAAGAAAACTTTAAAAACTTTACAAAATTTTTTATAATTTTTATGCAAAGTTTGCATTTATTTATTTTACTTTAAAAAAAATTTCTGGAGAATTATAATAAATTTAAAAATAAAACTCTTAATTTAGTGTCAGCAAAAAAAAAAATTAAAAAAAGCATTCAAACCATTTTATTAGTTTCCTCTCTTGGCATAATTTACCATTTTATTTAATCCATTTTATTTTACTAATTGCGCTTTAAAAAGCGTATAATAATAAAAAATACAAGTTATATGATTGTTGCTGATTGTATGCCAAGCAATGAGTTCTCTTAATTAAATCCACAAAATATTCCCGAGCACAATTAAAATGTTAATCAAGTAGATTACGCGTGCAGCACGTAAATTGTTTATTTTCTTTCTCTCTTTTTTTAATTTTTTATTTGGCAAATATTCCTTCAATTTAATGCCACTGAAAAATTTTAAAAGATGCTTTTTTTATTCATTTCTTTGGTTGTTTCTTTTTTCTTATTTTCTTCTTTATTTTTATTAGGGGTTTCATTACCATTCATTACACAGAGAGACAACATTTTAGTTATTGCCAGGGCTGGGAAGGAAATATTAGAAGAGGGGTGCCAGGGATAGAAAGAGAGAGAGATAGAGATAGAGATAGAGATAGAGATAGAGATAGAGATAGAGATAGAGATAGAGATAGAGATAGAGATAGAGATAGAGATAGAGATAGAGATAGAGATAGAGCTAGAGATAGAGATAGAGATAGAGATAGAGATAGAGATAGAGATAGAGATAGAGATAGAGATAGAGATAGAGATAGAGATAGAGATAGAGATAGAGATAGAGATAGAGATAGAGATAGAGATAGAGATAGAGATAGAGATAGAGATAGAGATAGAGATAGAGATAGAGATAGAGATAGAGATAGAGATAGAGATAGAGATAGAGATAGAGATAGAGATAGAGATAGAGATAGAGATAGAGATAGAGATAGAGATAGAGATAGAGATAGAGATAGAGATAGAGATAGAGATAGAGATAGAGATAGAGATAGAGATAGAGATAGAGATAGAGATAGAGATAGAGATAGAGATAGAGATAGAGATAGAGATAGAGATAGAGATAGAGATAGAGATAGAGATAGAGATAGAGATAGAGATAGAGATAGAGATAGAGATAGAGATAGAGATAGAGATAGAGATAGAGATAGAGATAGAGATAGAGATAGAGATAGAGATAGAGATAGAGATAGAGATAGAGATAGAGATAGAGATAGAGATAGAGATAGAGATAGAGATAGAGATAGAGATAGAGATAGAGATAGAGATAGAGATAGAGATAGAGATAGAGATAGAGATAGAGATAGAGATAGAGATAGAGATAGAGATAGAGATAGAGATAGAGATAGAGATAGAGATAGAGATAGAGATAGAGATAGAGATAGAGATAGAGATAGAGATAGAGATAGAGATAGAGATAGAGATAGAGATAGAGATAGAGATAGAGATAGAGATAGAGATAGAGATAGAGATAGAGATAGAGATAGAGATAGAGATAGAGATAGAGATAGAGATAGAGATAGAGATAGAGATAGAGATAGAGATAGAGATAGAGATAGAGATAGAGCTTTTTCTTTTTTTTTTAAAAGGATATATTTAAAATCGATTTAAATCAAAACAGCAGATAAAACACTGAATTAATATAAGTTTTGCATGTAAATTGTAGATTATTCATTGAAAATAACGTATCGCATCTACATAAAAAAAAGATATCCTTGTCTCCCTCACAACACAGTAGCGTTTACTGTCCTTGGCTCTAACTAAGTGTTCCTTTAAAAACAGCTTTTATAATAAAGTTACGAAACATATCGCCTGCAACAATTTATTTAATTTTTTTTTTTATTTTCTTCGCTTTCATAATTTCAACTTTAAAGGTTCCCCTTTATGCACAAGCATTGGCCATTTCCGGCTACATAGTTTTGTGTTAGTTATCTATGTTTTCTTCATGTTTGTGTGTGTAACCTATTGTGCAGAAATTTCCTTTTCTGTTGCAAGTGACATTGCTGTCATTAACATTATATAACAATGGTTAATGAATACAATGTTGGTTTGCATGAAAGTTCATATTTTCTATCATGCTAATGGCTGCTGCTGGGTATGCATATTTTTGCAAACATAAGCTGAAGCTTGTGTGTGTTTGATTCACTTTTTTTATAAGCAATTTGTGTGCGTGTAAATGAATAAGTAAAAATTAGTGGTGTGGAATAAACATTTTGGTGTTTAAGTTACATGCCGAATCTAATGTAACTGATAATGTTTGCCATGATAACAATACAAGAAAAATATACATTAAGTATGACACTCTATGTAAAAGATAGCAGCCAGCAGCATACAAAGATGTCTATTCAAATGAGTGTATGTGTATGTGTTTGTTAATTGTTGGTGGCATTTTCTATGTTTGTGCACCCTTTTGCGCATTTCATTTGTCAGAGTAAAACTGAGCGTTTAAAATCACAAGTAAACACAATTCATTTGCAATGAAATGCAAGTTGTAAAACTACAACATCATCGCCTTTTTAGGCATCCTAAAAGCAGGCTATACCAAATAACTTTAATGACTGTGTGTTGCTGTTGGTGGTATTAATGCATGAATGCTTGCTTGAATGCGTGTGGGTCTGTGTGTATGTACCCATGGGAAAGTGTGAAAATGATTTTTCGTTGTTTTATTTCAATTTTTGTTTCTATTAAAGTTTTCCGTTTTATTGTTAACAAAAAATTAAAAAAAAAATTAAAGGAAACGTTGGTTTATTCTCTCTGCTTGATTTCAAGCAATTATTTCGTTACATGCCAAAACGTTTAAATCGTAATAAAAAACTCGGTGGGTTCTTAAAAAAAGAAAAAATTTAAAGAAAAATCTTTACGTTGTGCATATGCCATAATAAGTGCAACATGTTGAAGGTTGCTTTTTTGGTTTGTAACAGCAGTCATTAAGTAATTAAAATGTTTTAATTTGCAACGGAAATTACTGCAGAAAGTCACACAATCTAAGCAATTAAACTTACAAAATCAAAAAACCCTATTTAAGCAAAAATAAATTTTTTTTTAAATAAAATCCACTAACGCATCAAAACACCAAAAATAATAGGAGAATTAAAACGGTTCTCAGAGAAGTATTTGCAGAGGCTGAGTAATCAACAAATTGTACTAGCCATCTGCTTACTAGATGACAGTTTCGAAACAAAGAGACTTAAGAAAACTCATGTTGCCTGACTTTGCTTTTATATCTACCCCCAAATTCATAAAAAATATTATGTGCTTAATAAGGGGTTATTTGACAAATACTGCATAGAAGTCTGTCAAATAAGCCCTTAATAAGCACATAATATTTTTTATGAATTTGGGGATTAGTCAATAAAGTTATATTTTTTATTTAGTTTTTTGCTATTTTTTTTAATAAACTTTATTTTTTATATTATATAGATGGCAAATAAAAAAAATTGTCTTGCAATATCCTTATTTTATTTTATAAAATTTTGTTTCTCAATACAATTTTTATGCCTTTTTGCTAATAACTAAATAGAGTTTCCTTTTAGCTCATTAAATTCTACACACAAAAACAAATTCTACCTTTAAGTGATTACGTTTGAAATTAATTTAAAGTTTGTCATAAAACTGTAAACTTTTAGTTTATAAACGTTTAATGATGTGACATAATTTTTAAAACTTATTAAAATGTTTTTGTAAAAAAAAAAATAGAAAAACTTGTAAACAAACATGAATCTAAATGACATGCAATTTGCACATGCCAAATGAATTAAAACTTATTAAAAGAGAAAATAATAAAATAATTGCTAAAAGTTTTTCCGCAAAATAAAAAGTATAATTGCCAATTAAACAAGCAAAGAGAATTTCTATCTAAAATGAGAAACTATGGCTAAAAAAATTAATTAAAAAAACTCTCAATATCTTATCTTTCTTTAGTAATAATTTCTTATGTCATAATTTCTTATCTCAATGTCATGTTCATGTCATATCATTGACATGTTATGTGGTGCCAATGTCATTGCAATAGCATGTTAATAGCATGCGTATGGTGTGTTAATATCATTTGTCATTTTCATTGTCATTCTCAGTGTTATATCATGTCAATATACATAATTTCAATGTAATGTCAATTTCAAATTAATGTTATGCCTTTTACATTAAAATAACATATCAATGTCATGTAATAGTCATTGTCATTGTCATTGTCATTGTCATTGTCATTGTCATTGTCATTGTCATTGTCATTGTCATTGTCATTGTCATTGTCATTGTCATTGTCATTGTCATTGTCATTGTCATTGTCATTGTCATTGTCATTGGCATTGTCATTGTCATTGTCATTGTCATTGTCATTGTCATTGTCATTGTCATTGTCATTGTCATTGTCAAATTTAAGGCAATGACAGGCAGTGTTAACGCCATGCTGATATAATGCCAATGATAAGTTTTACATGTATCGTTTATATCTTATATAAATATACTAAGACAGCTGCCGCTTATTATACCTTTAAATTATTACAGCACAAAGATTTTATTATAAAAAATTAAACAGAAAAAATTGTACTTGATTACACTTAAGCAGTGCAAATAATTGCACAATTTGTAAAGCTTCAATATCATTTCGTTCAGCAGTTATTTTCTCAATTTCAATTAAAAGCATCAAACGTTATGAAAACAAATTTTTTATTTCCATACAAAAAACAAAAAAAAAAAAAAAGATGTTGCATTTGCTCTTACCTTTTTTATACCATAAACATTACAATCGTTGTGTTCCATTAAGCAAATATTTCATAGTCGACCAGTTGGTCAGTCAGTCAACCAGACAAACAAACATACATATATGCATGCATGCGCAGCCATTGTTTTGTGTTAAGCATTTTTGTTAATACTGGGTCATGTGTGTGGTTTTTGGCGCACAACAAATTCATGAAATACGAAAACAAATCTGACAAATGAATTTTCAAATTTAAAAAAAATAAAAAAAAATTAAAACAAAAATCTCGTTTACAAAACAAACGTAATAAATTATGCGTTAATTAAAAACGATGAAAAATAGAAGAAAAAAAAAATTTTGAATTTTTTTTCTTTTGAAATTGTAAAATTCTATCAAACAGCGATTATGTAAAATTAGAAACGCTACACACAAAAAATGTTGATGAAATATTAGCAAAAATATAAAAAAAAGTTAAAACCGCAATAATATTCAGTCAGTATAAAACTGTGGTGAAATTTCAACAGCATATTGTGGCACATTTATTTGTAAAAAAAAATCTAAAAACAGAAAGAATCGGCAGTACAGCTTAAAGGCAAGACCACAGTAACCATGATTATCTAAAATAAAATCTGGTCAAAAATGGGCAAAGCAATGATTTTAAAACTAAAAACTTAGTGCTTTTTTTAAGGTACTTTTAATCTAAATTATTCTAATTTTAATTCAATGAGAATTTGAAATTGTTTATCTGTTTGCTATTTCCAGTGTTAATGAATGTTTCTGATTTCCTAGCAGTTTTTTTTTTTTTTTTGGTACACAAATTAAAATTAGAAAATTTGAAAAATTTGAGCATTAAGGTGACAAGAATACTGAGGCCAAATTACGGCTCTCTATAAAATTTCATTATAATTTAAATGGAAATTTTTACTCATATGGACTATTTGAATTTGAAATCAGATGGTTTTATGATTTTTTTTAAACGATTAGCAGTTAATTTTACTGCTTAATTTTATGGAAATTTTTAAGATTATATTTTTGTTGTCTCAAAAAAAGTTAAGCCACCCTATTGTGCATACAAAATTAATTACATTTTAGCTCTTAAAGCTACACAAATCCAACTATTTTTGTAGTGGTTGCAAAAACAAAAAAACAAAAATTGGAATTTCAAATGGAAAAAAAATATTTATTAGTTTTTAACTTTTACTAAGCAATAAAAAAGAGATAATTTTGACAGCGTCGAGTCTTAAGTACCCTTCACTATAATAGGGAAATAGTTTTCATTTTGCATATTCTTCTTAATTATTGAAAAAAGAAAATGTAGAAAGATTTTCAAATAAAAAAATGTATCCCAGTAAGAAATAATCTACCTTTAATTTCATGCTGCATGTGACAGGTGTGCCTTCTTGTTTCAAGCACATGTCGTACAATTCAGACCACGAGAACTCCGTTATCATGTTCTTGTAAGAAATATTGTTCTGAGTCACCACAGTTTCGGCATTTGTGCCTCAAGAATTGAGTAAGGATTTTCTGGGTCTCAAATTTTAAAAATTTCGTGTGTTCATGAATTCATTCAGATGGAAATGCACTTCTTAGGAAAAGTTGACATTTTTTTGAATAAATGGCCTGGGCTTTACTTTACTCCATTACACATTGAACGAGTTGCCAGAGCAGATATTTAATTTTATACTTAATCGGCACATGTCTTCTTCAAAATCCAATAAAAAAAATCACAGCTTCCTTGTAAAATATGGGTTTTTATTTTAAAATCAAAAAGTGCACTCTTACTGGGACACTTTGTAAGCAATATTCTTTGAATAATTTTTTTAATCCCATAATAAATAACACAAAAGAATAGATGGTATTAAATCAGAGTAACTGGACTCTATTTCTAAAGTATGTTCGAGTGCTACTTACAAAACTGCACTCGGTTTATTCTGCTGGCTCTCATACCTGAAGTTGAAAAGGTGATGTGTGTGGAGACTTAACTGAAAATGATTTGCTATGTTTAATGAGACAAAAATAATTCTGAGCTCTGTACTAAAATTTGCTTCCAGTCGAACCTACATCGTGTCTAAATTTTTTTTTTTTTTTTTTAAAACACAAATCCGCGAAGCTTTTTTGCTTGTCTGCAGAAAACACCCAGGGTAAATCAGGAATCGAACCTGCGACCCCCAGATTGATAGGTTAGCACTCTACCCACCAGAAAATGTGATGGAAAAATGGGCCATAATTATAGTCACAAAAAAGTAGGCTTCTATTAAGAGCATACTTTTGTTCATAAGAATTATATGAATTAAAAGTCGTTTTTAAAAAGATATCCAATTTAAAATGACTATGATTATGGCCCACTGTTTTTTAGGCAAAATTTTACATTAAAAAAAAATATTTAAAATAAAGCAAAGGAAGCAAAGTAAGTTTCAAACAAAACGAGATATATTTTTTTTAAATCGATGCACAACTTTTGATTTCATTTCTAATTAAGTGATGCAACTTCATTGTGAAAAAAGTGTCATATGCGTACAACACCTGGAACCACATTAAGGCATAAATTCAATTTAAATTCTATAGTTTTCCACTGATATCAAGTGCCATAAGTCAAGGACTTACTTCAAAGCAACATTACTTTCTAGTGTTTTTTACCGGGTGATAGATAGACTTAATTATAAATAAAATTGGCAGCTGTTTATGGATTTTAATAAAATATATCTAGTTTTGTTTGAAACTTATGAGGTTTTTCATTGCTGGAAAAAATACGAGGCATTTTTTGGAATATTAAAAAATTTTTAAATTTATCTTAAAAGAAGCATTTTTTCATTACAACTTTTTCAATATTTTTCAAACTACTGAGTAGATGTAAAAGCATTGTAGACACAAGTTGAAGCAACATTTTGTGGGAGAGTTTTTATTTTTTTTTTTTTTTTTAGTAAATAGAACCAACTGCTTTTAATTAAGTCTCACAAATGTCATGCCACCTCCTGAATTTAAGTCAGAGTCAACTTAATAACACGAAAATACTTATTAAAGTATAAAGTCCAAAAGTGGACTTGAATTTGTAAACTTGTGTAATTTTCATTTTTTTTTATTAATAAATATTTATGTCATTGCTCTAACAAAAAATCTTATGTAAAAGAGAAGAGAAGCATAAAATAAAATGGGAAATTTTGTCTAGTTGATTCAATGTTTACTTTGTTTTTTAATTTTTTGTTTAAGTTTTTTGACACTTTTTTCTTTGCTTATGGACTCGATTAACATTTAGTCAATTTAAATGTTAGGACAAGAATTTAGTGTAATTTGGGACTTAGTTACTGATCGGAGTAGCTTCTGTGAAATGTTACATATGTGCTTGTTGCAATTTTAAATAAGAATATTTTAGAAAATAATTTATTTGTGAAACCAACATAAATGAAATTAAGCACCAAAAAATATTAATTTTTATTGAAGATTGACGTTTCCAAGTCCCTTATCTAGAGATATACAATTATATAAAAAAAAGTGGAGGTTACGCCATAAATTTGTAATAACTCGAGATCTAGCTTAAGTATCGAAAATAAAATAACCTTTAAATTATGTGAACCCCAAAAAAACTACATTTTTAGGCCTGTGCTAAAATATTTAAATCAAAATGTAATAAATTAAAAAAGCAATTTTTGTAAGTCCAATCAGAGAGCTAGTTCTCGAGTTACTACAAATTTTATGGCGTAACCTTCCCTTTTTTCTATATAACGGTATAGCTCGAGAGTTACACGTAGGATTAAAAAATAGGTATACAGTTTGAATCAGTATAATAGAAATCCATTTGGGATTTGGAGGAAAAAAAAGCTTTGTAGGCCTGTGTAATCTTCTATATAAATAAAATTCATTTTCTGTTTGTTCGTTATACAAATCTTTGTTTTCCAACTGACTTTTCTTAAATTTTCTATCAATAAACTTTGTACTCCATAAGCTTTTGGATCAGCAACGCCCACTTGTATGCCCACTTCTGCTTAAAGAAATTTAGATGGATCTGTTATTTACTAAAATTTAATTTTTTTAAACAGATTGTTTTCAATTTTGGTACATACCCACTTTATATTACAAAGAATTCTGTGTAATTGCGGATTAACCATGCCCACTTTTATGCCTACTTTAAAAAAAAAATAATTTTTAATGACTGAAATCCTATTTCTCCACAGTTTTTTTTTTTTTAAATTTAGTACATACTAACTGACCATGCCCACTTTTACGCCTATTTTTAAGCATAATAATGAAAATTGATGCTTAAAAGTTAAAAAAATTCTATTTTTCAAAGTCTTATTGTGGAAGTTGGTACATCAGGGAGTGTTTCCATCTCAATTTGGACCGACTATGCCTCACTTTTACTTCTATTTTTTTAACGTACATAGTAACTGAAATTAGTTTTTAGTAATTTTAATCAAATTTTTCGATGGATATTTGCAAATTTTAATATTTATAAAATCAAAACCTCTAAGAAATCCAAGTCTTAGACCGAGCGAGACAGAGTAAAAAACAGCCAGATACCAATAAGTTTCTTTTTTAAATTGAAAAACAAATATATATAGGATATTCCAAATTCCTTACATACCAATTTTGTTTTTGCTGTGCTTAGCAATGCTGCTGCTGTACTAAAACAATTGAAATTATACAATTTTTACACTAAACAATTTCATAATAAGTTATTGTTCAATAAGTTTTTAATTAAAATTTTGCAACTGCAATACAAAAATAAAAGCAACAACAACAGGAAAACCTTTGCTGATTAACTAAATTTTAAATGTTTTGTGGGTTTTTGGGGGCTACAACTAAAAAAAAGAAAAAATAAAAAAAGCCTACCCAAAAACATTTTATTTTGTTGTAAATATTGAATGAATTTCCAGAGAATTTTATTTATTATTTTGCCACACATACACACACACAATATAATGAAGCAGCACAATTTTGTATTCACTCGCTTGCAAACTGAAATGAAGATTCAAATATGGCAAAAATACAAATAAATAAATAATGTGGCATTTGTGTATGATTTGGTGGTTGATTTTGTGTTTATTGAAGCATTAAATTAATAATTTCAATAGTTTTCAAGTTAAATATGCAAAATTAAAAAATACAGTGAAAGCAAGAACTAAAATATAGTGAGAGAAAGCTAAAAAACCTTAAAATTATTAAGCTAAACAAACATAATTTGAATGTTTATAGGCAGCTTTATTAAAGCTCTTAGCACCAGGGAGTTTTTCAAATATTATTTATTTGTAAAAATTCTCCATAATCATTCAATCAAATATTAATTTAGTATTTTAGCAGCTAAATAAATATATTTGCACACAATTGGATTAACAACAATTGAGCATAAAATGGTAGGCAGAGCTAACAGAGAGTCGTATTAAACCAATAACTTTTCCAGTAAATTTCAACGCTTACTGCTACTGCACAGTTAGCATTATCAGACTGGCCAAAAAATTTTCTTTCAAAGCCTGCCTGCCTTTCAGGCGTCAATTATGGCCTTGCTATGATGGCAAACGCTCTATTCAGTGAGCAGGAGTAGAAGAGACATCTCCAGGCTGGTGGCGGTGATAACCGGTCATTGGACGATCGGTAAGCATGCCAGCAGGCTGGAACTACCCTTCAACAATAGCTGCCGCAGCTGCCTGTCACTCGAGAGGGAGGAGACGGTTTTTCCCCTTCTCTATGAGTGCCCGGCTCTTATGGCTTCGAGGCACAGATTTCTCGGTGCACATCTGATAGCCGAACTTCCTGAGATATTAGGAGTAAGGTTAGCAGACCTTCTCAGATATCTGAATGTCACGGGCTGGATCTAGGTCACCTTACGGCGAGTAGGTGGATCAAAACCTAGTCTTACGACTCTAATTGAAGGCCGTTTAGGCCGCCACGTAAACCAACCAACCAACCAATCTGTCTGGCCTACTGCCACACACTACGAGTATATTTTCCCCCATCACTGTTTTGTGTTAATTTTGTCTTCTTACAAATATAATTTGCTTTGAAATTGTGAGTGTTCTCTCGTTTTATTTTATTTTCTATAACAATTATTTGTTATTATTATTAATAAATATTTTACAAGTTTGAAAACAATAAAATATAACAATAACTTTGATTCATTTCATACAATTATTCATCAATTTACTCACTAATTCATGACAATTCACAAACTGATTTACAAATATGCTTGCAGTTGCATAGAGCAACAATAGCAATAATAACAATAACATGTGTATATACAAATCTGCTTAAATAATTTTATTTATTGTTTGCTAAAAACAAATATTTATTAAAGTAATAGCAAATAAATTCTGTGTTTGTGTAAAACAATCAAGACTTTAAAGGCAATTGAAAAATAAATTAAATTTTAAAATAAATCTTGTATCAAGAAATTAATGATATTTTTATGGCTTTCAAATTTAAAATTAAATTTTTATATATGGAAAAAAAAATATTTAATTAAATGATGAGATTTCCCCCTGCAAAAAAGTGAAACATTCGAAATAGTAGGCCAGTTTTGATAAAACCCTTTCAACAAAAGCTATTGAAATCTTAAAGTTCTTATCACAGAAATGCAGAATTCTTATTTTAAATAAAAAATAATATCTGAAAAATATCAAGAAACTAATTTTTTCAATTATTTAAATTTTTTAAAGTATCGAATTTTCGTAGTGTAAACTAAGTGGAATAATTAAAAAAAATATTTATTATTAAATTAAGCACAAATAAAGTTTAATATTTTGTTAAACATTTGAATTCAAAATAAAATAATTACATATACAAATTATTGTTTTATTTTGACAAAACTGTTACCCGAAAATGAAAAACTTCAGGGAAATATTTAAAAAACAAAAAAAAATTTTTTAGTTTAGAATTATATTTAGGATCTCCAGCCGACCTATGCCTTCGTGTAGGAACTTGTAAGTAACATTTTTTCAAAAATAGACACACTATTGCCATACCATCTTTTGGTTAAGTAACCAAATGATGGTGAAATGTAAGTCTCTATAAATCTTTATTATTATTGTTAAATATAATATTAATATTTTATTATTGTAAATTAATTCTTTAATATTGCAAAACGTGTTTTCATAAAAACCTTTTTAATAAAGGGTGTCCGAACAAGAACGCAAGATTTAAATTTGTCGCCATTCGAAGTGTCATTGTTTGAACAATTTTTATTCTTGGCTAGTAGAAGGTACGAGGTTAGTAAAAAATGGCCAGGGACAGCGAAGGGAGTTCGTTAATTTGGTATTAGCGAGACAATATGAAAATGCTGATTTTGCCGATAAAATCATCTGCAGTGACGAGGCCCATTTCCATCTTGATGGCTTCGTCAATAGGCAGAATTGTCGCATTTGGGGTGAGGAAAATCCTCGAGTGATTCACGAGAAGCAAATGCATCCTCAACGTGTCACTGTGTGCTGTGGTTTTTGGGCTGGAGGAATCATTGGATCTTTTTTTTTTTTTAAATGAGGCAGGTCAAGCGCAAACAGTCAATGGTGTTCGGTATCGTGAAATGATAACCAGTTTTTTCTTGCCTAGAATTGAACAAATGAATGTGAAGGGCTTGTGGTTTCAACAAGACGGCGCCACATGTCATACAGCCAGAGAAACAATTCAATTGCTGCATCAGTCATTTATTTAAAATTTTAATATTGCGTTCTTGTTGGGACACCCTTTATAATCATAATCATTTTTATTTTTAATTAAGAATATTTTGTTCACTAAAAAAGTATTATTTTGAAAGAAAGAAAAAAATTAAATTGGGTTTTCTAAAAAAATATAAATTTATTTGTTATTTAGTTTGTTTGACCTTTTTATTTTTTTATTAAAATGACTATTTTATTAAGCTTGAGATGGTATTTTATAAATTTATTTTTATAACGATATTTGGCTCCAACTTGCGTAGCTTATTTAAAATATAATTAACAAAATAGCCATTTTAATTAAATATAAAAATTTGAAATTAACTGAAATAAATTTACTTTCATTTTAATAAGTAAACAAATAAATATTCATTGAAAAATCAGTTATTTATAACGAACAAAATACACAAAAAATCCACTCAGAAAATGATAAAAAATAGAGGTAGTAGACGTTTTGACTCATAGTTTCGCCATTTACGGAACTATTCGGCTGAATTTTAATAGAGACTGTAAGACAGATACAATTGACAAATTGGTGTGATAAAGTTGATTTGAACGGCAGAGACAGACGGACATAGCTAAGTCGACTCCGCTATTTTAAGGAAATTACAAACGGAATCGCAAAACCTTCTTATTTACAGTGAAGGGTATAATTAGGAAAATTTTGAATTTTAGCTCAAAGTTTTTTTTAAACAATTCGATCTTTTTATAAATTTTTATTATAAACTAGCTGACACCCGGAAAATATTATTTTTATTGAAAAATAATTAAAAAGATAAGAAAAATATAAATTGGGCTATGGCGAACATACAATAAAAGAATTAGCCATTGTGTTATCTAATCTAGCCAAATTGGTTTAGCCGTTCTCCGTTTTGAGAGAAATTTAAAAAGTGAGCATAGAAATGGGCTTAACAAAGTCTTATTTTCACTGAAATATAAGTTGGATTATGTCGAATATATAATAAAAAATTAGTCAAATTGGACTAGTACTCCGATTTGAGAAAAATATGAAAAGTGGGCGTGGTCTATTTTAATTATCTTTAAAAACTTAAGTTGGGCTTTTATGACTTAAATAACATTTTTGTATATTCGATCTTCTTACTCTAATAAATCGTTCTCATTGAGTAAAGGACCGTGTAGTAGATTAGTAAACCAAATACCGACCTCAGCGCCACCTGCCAGGCGGGTTTGTACCAGTAAACCTGCCAAGGCGTAACCCAAAGACATACACAGAAATTCTTATATATTAAGATATCATTCAAGCTTAAGATCTTATTGTTTTAATTATTATTTTCCAATATATCGACTTTCTTGTCTTCTTCAGTTAAAAATAAATATATTGAATTACAATTTGTTGTCAAAAAATTGTTTTTTAATTTTTATTTCTGCTTAAAAAGATATTATTTTAATAAAAAGAAAAAAATTAAATAAAATTTTTGCACAGCTTAATTTAATAATTTTGGCATTTATGATTTAGTTTTTTTCTAGCTTTTTTCCTTAGATGCTCTAGCTTATTTATTTTCTAGCTCCTGGCAATGCTGCTCGCAAGCCGCAATTTCTCCACCTCTGCTCATTTTGCCATTTTATTTTTCCCTATGGCAATACATGCACATAAGTGACTACTTGTCTCTTGACTAAAACTACAAATAACATGAACATTTTGTGTTTATTTGTTAAGCACTTTTGCTCCCAAAAATTTTAAAGTAAACTTTAAAGCAAGCTTTAGGAAAAATTTCCCTAAAGTATACTTTAAAGTCTATCTTAATTATTTTTGGATAAGAGTGTTATTTTAAATATTTTTTTTTTTTTTTTGTTTTTATTTTTCTTGTGAAAATGTAGAAATTTTATTAAATAAAATAAAATACTGGCAAGCTTTTATATAAAATCATACTTTAGCCATAAAATCTACTCTTTTTTTTTTTTTTTTTTTGTTTATTTCTTTGAAGCAGATGCCTGCAAGTCATGCTGATATTAAAACATATTCTTTGCATTACAACACCACCATTGAAATACAATCAAATATTTGCCACAACACACTACTGACTGACTGTTTACACTTACTTAAGTGTGTTTGTAAATACATACCTTTATAAGGATGTGGATGCGGGTGTATGTGTGTGTGGGTGTGTGTGTATTTTAGTTACCTATTACATTTTTAACACTTTTGGTAGCATGTGTTCAACCAATTTATGTTGTATTTTTTCTTTCATGGTCTGATTGGTTTCATTGCTGTTTTTTTTTTTTTTTGTGTAGCTTCTCTTTCCTGGATTCTTTACATCCTTTTGCCACAGGAAGTCTGCAGTCAAGTAAAAGCTGGTTTTTAGAAAAAAAAAACTTTAGGTTTTGATTGATTTTTATACTTTTCTAAAGCTGCCAGGCAAAAATGAGATTTTAAAATGCATAAAAAATTAAAATGGAAAACTAATAGAAATAGAAAAAGTTGTGTGAAACCAAGTGCAAGTATAAAAAGCAAAACGAAATCCCTTAAGGCTCCAAAACGATGAATATTTGAATTAGAAATGCAGTTTTACAAAATATTTTATTAAATTGAAAGAAAGAGAAAAAAAATAATAATGCCAGGCTTACACAGCAAACATGAGAGAGCATTTTTTTCTTTTACCACAACACACTTCAATGTGCCAGCAAATTACAGAAACACATGGCTTTTGATTAATAGTGTAAATTAAGCTTTGCAAAAATTTTATTTAACTTTTTTCTTTTTATTGAAATAATATCTTTTTAAGCATAAAAAAAATTTGAATTAATCATTTTGTTATAAGTTGTTGGAAATTACATTTTCAAATTGAAATAATGACATTAAAAAAAAGTAACACACAAACATAGAGACACGCTTGAAACATCAAGTAACAACTAGCAAAGAAAGCAAACACTTATTTAGAGTTATTAAGCTTTTAAATGTTCAGCTTCATTTCCGTTTCCGTTTTAATGTAGATTAATTACATGACAAATAATGGCATTGCTCTGGTTTTCGCCATCACCATAACACACTCTCTCGTTTTTTTACCCCAACTATCTCTGCTCTATTCTCTTTCTCTCTCTCTCGCTATTTCTTTTTTTATATTAAATTTATATTTCCTGTTTTACATTAAATATGGCATGTTATTTAATCCTGCAAAGCACCCACCACAGCAGCCTTACTAACGACAGTGGAAAAATGCCAAGCAACAAGCTAATGCAGCGTAAAAAAGTATTTTGGTTCAAGGGTTGACAGAGAATTATACGGCTTAAAGAAATCTCATTTGAAAGAAATCTCACAGCTTATGTGAGTCATTATAAATGCCTTTAAACTATAAAGGATTTAAAAGAAAATTATTTTCACAACTGTTTGTAGCTTAAATAGTTGAGCAACAATATAATTTTTTATTCCCTTTATAAAAGATAGTAAAAACTCTTGGTTTTCAAGGTTTCTTTAAAGCTGAAAATTTTTTGATTCACATAATGGTTTCCTTAAAAAATACAGCTGCCCATGTTATGACTTCTAAATTATAATGTTGTAAAAATGTCTATATATTACCGTACATCTTGTGCCGGCATGAGCCTAATATTAGGCTTAGAGGGCTTACACACGCAAGACCCTTGCGCAACTCTTGTTGAGAGGAAGAAAATTATTACTTTTTCAGTACACATTTGTCCGTAGTCAGCAATTTGTTTTATTCTGTCATTCTTTGTTGTATTTTGTAAGTGAATGAGTGAAACGACATACAAAAAGTTAAAAAAAAATTATAAAAATAAAACGAAAAAAAGAAAAAGAGTAAATTTTTGTTATGTGATCGGTTGGGCAAGTTCAAAAGAAAATATAAAAATGCTGAAAGTATACTTGCGTAAGTCATATGTTAAGTGTGAAAGGGCTCTTAGGTTAAATTTGTTGCACAGAGCGCCCCCATAAGAAACACAGAAAAAGGTTCACTTAGATTCTCTTTGTAATACTTGTATAAGAAAAAAATTATAAGAAATGTCAAAGAAATAGAAGGCAGAAAGACAAACAAAGGTAGTGAGATAGAAAGAGAAAAAATGGCAAATCCTAAGCCTATTGGAACTGAAGTAAAGCTAGCACTGATCCTCCTCTGCCGGTCGACAAAGGTAGAGAAAGTGTGCTATAGTTTGTACCATGAGAACAATCAATAATTTTCAATTGGCGGTGCAATTACTAAAGTGGCACTTACACTACCTGCAATCGTTTGCTATGGTGGACAAACCTATTAAGCAAGTCTTTTAATTCTAATTCTAGACTTATTGAGTATTTGTAACATGAGTGTAATGTCACAACAGTTGATCTGGCCGCAGTGACCAGACAACTTATTCAGCTCTTAATGCTAATTTTAATTCTACCAAAGTTTGCACTAAATGCTAGTGGTAGCGCCCAGCGCAATAACAAAAAAAAAATAGTCAGCAGCTAAGAACGAATATCATGAATTATTTGTAAACCAGAGTAGGAAAATATGCAAAACGAAAAGTTTGCTTTAGTTTTTTTTTGTATTTTCATCATTAGAAACCAGAGTAGGAAAACACACAAAACAAAACGTTTGCTTTAGTTTTGTTTTATATTTTTATCATTAGGAACCAGAGTAAGAAAATGCACCAACCGAAATATTTGCTTTTTTTTTTTTTTTTGTATTTTTATCATTAGGAACCAGAGTAGGAAAATATACAAAATGTAACATTTGCTTTAGTTTTGTTTGTATTTTTATCATTAAGAACCAGAGTAGGAAAACACACAAAACAAAACGTTTGATTTAGTTTTGTTTTATATTTTTATCATTAGGAACCAGAGTAGGAAAACACACAAAACAAAACGTTTGCTTTAGTTTTGTTTTATATTTTTATCATTATTAACCAGAGTAATCGAAACGTTTTATTCTTTCTAATGAGTGAAAAAAAAATCAAAACAAAATCCATACAAACCTTTGTAAATATTAATTATGCATGCGTTTTGCTCATGAAAACAAACTGTACTATTAGTTGAAATGTATTCAGCCAATAAAAGCAAAGAATGAAAAAAAAACAAGTTAAATGACACATACTCGTACACTTTCTGAAACACGGCTTACTTAAAAATTCCAATAAAAAAGTAATTAAATTACTCAAACAAATGTTTTTCTAAGACGTATGGGGAAACAGCTTATTTTTAAGGACTACTGCTCTTATCCAAAAAAAAAAAAATTATGTAGACTTTAATGAAAAATGCTCGAAAAAATTATGAGAAAAATTTCGATAATGTTGACTTTAAAGTTTACGTTAATTTTTTTTCTCTTAAAATTATTTCGATTCTAGCATACGTTAAATATGAAATATATCGCTTTACAATCTTAATTTTTTTCTTAAGTCGACTTAAGCGGTCATTTATGCTTTTACTTTGTTGATAGGCTTGTAATGGTAGACTAATACAAGAAAATAAAAGTAAAATCAAATGATTTCGTTTAAGTTAATGTGGCTGAAATTGGTTTTTTCTTATTTTTTTTTTTAATCATGTAAAAAATGAATGTAAGAGTTTTAAAAGATTTATGAAAAATTTCGTTTGTTTTCATACACTGTTGGAAAAAGACAAAAGAAGATAGAAAAAAAATCCATCACAGACAGTTTTATTTCGATATCTGCCTTTACAACATAATTCTAGTAAAACCCTCGTAAAAAGTTGAAAAAAACAAGCAAACAACTGCGTTTAATACAAAAGGGGAATTTTAAAAATGTAATTTACGTTACTGGTAATTAAAACAACAACATCATCATCATCAGCAACAACATAGTCGTTGTTACCAGCCGCGTCACCATCCTCATCATCTTATACAGTTTAGAAGGTTTGTGATTGAAAAATTAATTTTTTTTTAAATTCAATTTGTAACGCGCTGCGAAACTAAATAACGAATTATAACGGAAATCAAAACAAACAGGAAGTGTAAACATAAAGAAAACTGAAATGAAAGTGACACTAACAAAACAAAAACAGGGGGAAATTAAAAAAAAAAATATACGACAAAAAGAAATGTGTTTTTATAATTATTTTTTAATTTGTATTTCTTTCTTTTTAATTTTTACATTTTTTTTCTATAATAAATTGCTTGAGTTATTAAACTTATGAACTTGATAATTTAATATTTTTTTAATTTAAAAGTTTTGCTGATAACTGGGCAATTAGCCAGCTAAAAAAAATAAAACAGAAAATTAAAAATTAATTATAATTCGAGGAAATATTGTAAATATGAGATTACACAGGAAAACAATTTTACACCAAAAAAAAAAAAAAAAAATTTGTTTAAAACAAAATCAACGGTTTTAGTTTTGCTTATTTTCCTACTCTGATTTGAGATTGACTAAGCATTGTTTTTGAAATCAAAACACTGAAAATATTTACTAGTTACGTGACTAGTATTTCTTAAGCCATTGATTTGCAGCATTTATATTTTTTTTTTAATTCAATGGTTCATAATCATAGACACACTAAAGTCGGTATCTTTTTAAAAATTACTTTAAGTTCATATAATTCTTATGAACAAAAGTCAGCTCTTAATAAAAGTCTACTTTTTTTGTGACTATGATTATGGCCCAATATCTTTATTCTTTAAAACCAAACTCTTTAGCAAATTGAAATATTTCAAGCTCATAAATTTTGTAAGTAAATTCTGAGCTGTTGCATAAACATTACGAACACATAGAAGGCTGTAATTTAATTGTAATTAACATTATTTGCCTTTAATAATCATAAGAAACAAGTAATTTCAGTTTAATAACAGGCTACCTAAACAGGCTTAATTACTTTAAAAGGTTAATCGCTCGCTAAATGGTAATTTGACTAAATATTTAGTTATCTTTGAGAGCTGTGACAAGTAGCCTTTTATTTATGTTAATTACAGGACACAACAAATTGCAGTAGCCATAAACACCACCATACACACTCTTATCAGACAGACAGCCACAAAATTTACAAGCTGCAATTGTAAAATCAATAAAATTTTATCAAACCTTATAATCATAAGCCGCATTACAATTGGCATTAATAACGATAATGGCAGAAATATTAAAATCTCTTAAGACAGAAGCACACACACACAGGCAACTACACTAAATTAATTTTTATTTTTCTGAATTTTTTCATTTAAAAATGCCTTAAAAACCTTAATTCTTTAAGATAAACAATAAATTTTCACAACCATTAGCCATTTAATTGTGAGTGATTTTTACCACATTTGTGCTGGTGGTGGTGCTCTACTCTATATCTGTGCTTGAGTGCATGTTCATCTTAAGCCTGTTTGCATATGAATTGTTGGTTGTTTGGTTTAAGCCTTTAGAATTGTAAAAGCATTTACCCTTTAGCTAAACATGATTGTTCTAATTGTTGCTAATACGGCAACATGAACATGAGTTACCTGGCACAATCAACGCGATAAGCAACAGCAACAGCAATAGCAACTACAACTACAGCCTAACCAACTATGCTTTTGCTGGTACCCTCAAGTAATGTGAACATATTGTGGTTGACCAAACGTAGTGTGTGCTGGCTGTATCAAAAACATGCACACATGCACAAACACACACAACTGCCAAAAATCGTACACATGCACTCCAACATAAGCCACTAATTAAGTGTAATTAAGTTATTAAATAATTTGTTTTTGGTTTCTTTTTAAAGAAATAAAATTTATGGCGCTTAACTCTATTTCTAAGCAATTTACTTTAGCTTTTTAAATAAAACAAGTTAAATTAAAAAAAAGCTGTTGAAGTAGGTACACATTGTCACTTTTGTTTATCAATAAAATTTTAATTTTTTCTTAAATTTTTGTTTGAAATTATTTCTAATATTAATTATCATTTCAATTCTGTAAAAAAATACCTTCCATATGGAATTTACAAAAAAAAAATGTAATTATGGCCTTTTTCCAGAATTACGAATTTAATAATTTGGGTGAATTGGGTTTCACTAAACCCACGTATACGACAACTTCCAATATATCCTTTTTTTTATTAATTGAAGCTTAAAACATATAAACAGAATACACCAATTCCAGAACTATAAATTCAGTAATTGTGGCGAATTTCGTTTCACTAGCTAAATATACACGGCTACTTGTCTTGTATCCTTTTTTTTTTTTTTAATATTTTTAGCTTAAAATATTATCAAATACAATCAAAATATGTTTACAACTTCCAAAATAATGTAGTTAATCTAAATTTTGAATATACTTTCAGTAGCTACAAGGATATGAATACCTTTCATATATCCTTTATTTAAAAAAAAACAAATTAAGATAAAATTGTGATTAAAATTTAAGAAACTATTCTAAAACTTATAAAATTAAGATCTCTATTAAAATTTGTTTTTATCACAACAAGAATATGAATCCTTTACATATAAACTTGATATAAAAAATAAATTTTTAAAAAAGAAATTATTATTATAACCTACTAACAGCTTGTAAAAAACATCTCTGTTTAATGCGGTTCTGCATACTGTAAAAATATAAACAGTTCTCATATATCCTTTAATTAAAAAAAAATATTTTTTAGCTTAAAATATTATCAAATACAATCAAAATATGTTTACAACTTCCAAAATAATAAAGTTAACCTAATTATTGAAAATGCCTTCAGTAGCTATAAGGATATGAATATCTTTCATATATCCTTTATTTTAAATAAAAACAAATTTAGATAAAATTGTGATTAACATTTTAAAAATAAAAATTTCTTTTAATTTTTTTTAATCAAAGCAAGGATTTAAATTCTTTTCATACAATCTTGATATAAAGATAAAAGTTTTAAAAGAAATTATTATAATAACCTACAAACAGTTTGTAAAAGCCATTTCAATTTAATGTAGTTCTGAATACTGTGAAAATATATATAGTTCTCATATATCCTTTATGTAAAAAAATTATTCCTAACTGAAATTATGATCAGAAAAATATATAAATTTGGTAACTGTTTCTATAATTATGTGTTTAAAATTTTGTTCAAGTCTTACTTTAATCAGAGCTAGGTTTAACTAATTTGTCATATATCCTTTAAAAAAAATTACATTTTTAACTTTAAAAAAGTTATTAAGAATATAAGAAAAATTTTACAAAAAAAATTTTTATATGCTAGACATTAGCTTTTTCAAATTATACAACAGTTACAAGGATTTGTGCACCTGAGTTTATAAAAAATTTTTATTTGTAGCAAAACATGCAAAGTGTATTTATTAATGCACAAAGACAATTTTCCTTAATAATATGAGTATCTCTCATATATCTTTAATATAAAAAATTTTAGCTTTAGCTGGAATTAAACTCAGAATACAATAAAAATTTTATAATATTGCCAGTGAATATCTAGACTAAATTTTACTTAAGAATCAGCAGGAATAAGGCTATCTTCCATATATCCTTTTTTATATAAAATAAGTTTTTAAATTAAATCTGAAGCAAAACACTGAAAAAATATTAATTCTCTTTTAAAGTAATGACTTTTTTGCTATTTTAGCAAAAACATTCTTAATATAAACTTTAATTAATTAATTATTAAAGTTAAAATTATGAACGTAAAGCTTTAAAAATATATTAACTATTTGTCTAACTATTCACTTAATCTCTCTATAATTTCCTTTTTTAATCGCTGCAAGGACAAGGCCACTTCCCTATATATCCTTTATTTGTTTTTATTAAAAAAAAATAATTTATAGCCACAATTATGATCACAGCACACTTATTTACATTTAATAAAAATATTTTTTTTTATTATAACGATTTGTGCTTAACAAAATTTATTTTTATGTACTCATTCTACTTATATCACAGCAATTTGGTAATCATTACCAAAAATATGCTTATTATTTCTTATAACTGGCTTTAATAACGATTCCATAAAAATAAAAGCAAGTGGAAACCAATAGAAAGAGAACGTGAGAGATACAAAAAATGAAGAAAAATCTTTCAACATTAAATATTATATTTACTGCACCCCGGGGAGATGTTTTAACAAAAAAAAAATAAATTGACTATAAATGTAACATAAGAAGTATTCATTTAATATAGAGTGTCCTGTCTAGGGTGTAAATAAAAAAAACTATAGAAATTCAAGTGCCTTTGCTTTCTTTACAAAGAGTGTTTTTCAAGGTTATTATTTTTCACAACATTTTGGTTTTTTTTTATATATTAATTGTAAAATAAAAGGTCACATAAATTTAAAAATAAATAAAAATGTAAACAATTAAATCGGAAACCCTTTAAATATTTTAATTTAGGAAGCACGCATTTTGTTGGTTTATATCGTCAACATTCAGCTTATTTATGTCATTTCTTGACAACATTTTGACCAACAAACAACATTTTCATTAGAAATAGGAGAAATGCATAAAAAAAAGCAACAACTTGAAGTTAGTTAAAGAAAAATATATTTTTAATGAATTTAATAAACATCGAAGGGGACAGTTGTTGATGGGTAATAAAACTGTCGTAGTCACACTATTGGAGGAGCAGTTGACTATTGGCAAAACAAATCATCAGCTTTTGTACTCTTAAGCTGAATTCATCAACTGGCTACTAACATTTTTTCTAAGCAAAACTTATTTCAAAAAAAAATTTTTTTAACGTAATATAAAGACAAAAAGAAGCTCTCAAAATACGTACATTTAAACAAACAAAAACAATAATTTTTTCCGGACAAAAATTTTTTCTGAACAAAATTTTTTATATGAAATTTAAAGAGACACAAAAAATTTACAAACACAAAAATAATAATTTAAACAAACAAAAATTTTTTCCGAACAAAAATATACAAAATTTAAAGACACAAAGAGGCTCTCAAAAAAAAAAACATTAATTTTACAAACAAAAATTTTTTCCGAACAAAAAAAAAACACATACGTTAAAAGTGAAAAGTTGGCCAACTCTATTACTTTGCGTAGACGGTGACTTTGTGGTATAAAACTTATAAGAAAACATGTATTTCAATTTGGTGGTCAGTTAACAAAAGCGAAGGATAATGTATGACGTATGCTATGTTTTGAACAAAATTGTTTTCGAACAAAAATTTTTCCGAACATAATTTTGTAAAAAATTTTCGAGGCAAAATTTTTTTTCCCAAAAAATTTTTTGTAGAAAATTTAAAGACAAAAAATTTTATTTGGATTAAAATATAATGAGCAAATGACAAAAAAAAATTTTTCAAAACAAAAATTTTTTTACGAAACTTACAAAATTTTTTTTAACTAAAATAATTTTTTGTACGAAATTTTAAAGTATAAAGAATGAGAACAAAATTTTTTCCGAACAAAAATTTTTTTTCAGCACAAATTTTTTTCTTACAAAATTTAAATAAATGTTTTTAAACAAAATGTTTTTTTTTTTAAATTTTGTGTACAAAATTTGAAAACATAAAAAAAAATTGTGTAGAATTTTTTTGTGGAATGAGCTTATGAGAACAAATTTTTTTCTGAGCAATTTAACAAAAATTTTTTTGCGAATTTTGAAGGCCAAAAAATTGGACTAAAAGGTTTTCTGGAATGAGGGGAAGAATTGAACATTCCCGATTGTAATATCAGAAGTGCGGCTTATAGCTCCTGTTAGAACAGAACAGTCTTCGAGTGCTATGGGTATAAATTCACCCATTTGCTGCGAACAAACTTCTTTTCACAGACTTTCTGACAAAGAGAGTTCAAACTAAATACAAAAATAAACTAATTTGTGCAGACAAAAAAGTTTCTTTGGAACTAAACAGTAAATGAATTCAGTCATTAGCTGGAATACACACTGTCACTGTAATAATTATGTGGTAGAAGCGGTTTTTCAAATGCAACATGTCAGTCGTAGAAACTTAATTTTTGTCCTTTCTTTGTCGTACTGGCGTTACCATTTGTTTGCTGGGCAATTATATAAAATATAAACACAGTCTTTTTGACTTTATTACAACGATATATTTGTGTAGCCATTTTCATACAACCACACCACCAGATAACAAAAAAGAAAAAAAGATTTCAAATTTCGCTTGGATTATTATTTATTTGCACACATTTATTTTAATAAGTATACAGTGGTTATTGCCAACTAAACAAATATAATAACGCAAGAGTATCTTTTGCAGCAACAACTTATTAGTCGTCTGCCATAACCATCTACCCTCTCGTTACTACGAGTAAATATGTGTCATTTAATATCAGCAAAATAATACATTTGAATGGGTGTGTATGAGTATATGTGTGTGCACATACGTAAATTAAGTGGAAATAATTACATCATGCTGCAGAGAAAACCAACAACCCACACACACACAGCACTCTATTTACAGCTACTTTAGGAGCGGGATGCATTGCTGGCCCAAAGAGTACTGCCACAAGGGAACAACAACTGAGTAACCTCAACTAAATATTAAAAAACTACTAAAACTTAGTAAGTTCCCATCACTGGCAATTAATGGCAGAGCAGAAGTATGAAGTATTAAAGTACTTGTGTAGGATTAACATCAGTTTAAGAGTAACAAGAAATGACTAGCACTGCTTTAGTGTTTGTTTGAAGTCTGGGAAATTGTATCCTTAATTTTAAAAATTAAATTAAGGATACAAAAAAAAAAAAACAAAAGAAAACAAAGAATTACCTACCCCTCATATGTAAATCAAAATTTTCTTTTTTCTTTTTTTTATTTTGTTTTTTTTTTTTCTAAAGGAATTATTTACTAATGAAGACTGACTGGCATTCTTATAATAGGTCATCTTTCAAAAAATTTATTTTATTAAAATTATTTAATACTACCGATGGCCAACCACTTAAACAAGCTGTCAGTTTAGTTAATTCATTTACAAAAAAGTGGAAAGAAAAACAAAACAAAATGAAAGATTCAAATTAAAGCAATAAAACCAGCAAAAAAAAAAGAACATTCTTAATGTCTGCTTTCTTTACTAAGGAAAAAAATATTAATATTTTTACTTCAGATTTAAAAAAAAAAATTTTAATAATTTTGCCACAGCTAAACCAAAAGAAGAGCACATGTAAAGCAAGTGAATTGTAATTTAAAGGGGTTTTTAAGTGAAATTTTTGAGAGACCTAAAGCCCAACACAGATTTGAGGAAAGTAATTGCAAAGAAAAGTATAGAAAAGAACGACTTTTTAAGTGGTTTGTAAGAAACTTAAATTAAATAGTTAAATGAAATTAAATTAAAAGAAAAATCTAATGCAGTGGTTGGTAATCGCCTCACTGGAGAACGGCTACCTCATTTGAACAAAGTTTTCTTTTTAAATGTTCGTCATATAAAACTTAGGTTTTTACATAAAGAAAAATTGACCGCGCCCACTTGTTTAATTTACCTAAAATCAGTAGTAATACAATATAAGTTTTTGATAGGAAAATATTGACCATGCCCATTTTTACGCCTACTTTTTTATAAATCTTAACGCCTGAACCAATTTAGGTACATTGTTTTGATAATTTTTCAAGAGCCTATAAAATTTGTTTTAGAAAAATTTTCCACGCCCCTTTTTTCTTAAATAAAAAAAAAAGAAGAATGTCAAGGTAGAGCAAACGAATTGTTGTGTTGTTTGGTTACACAAAAGAATTTTTATTCCAGTATCAACAATCTTACCTACCTAACTGATTGATATTTAAATCATGCAGTGGTTTACAACCATGCTGATGCAGCCAAGATCCTTCAACAAAATCTTAGCAGTTATGGTAATGTTTTTCCACATTTCATCAGTCATAGAAGAAGGATGCTAGAACTAAATCATAAAAAGGCCTCCATATATCACAAGTGGTAAATTGCGGCATTCGATACTGATGGAAATTCTAATACAATTTTAATGAAATGCCGTAATTTATTGTCACTTTAAAGATAGGGTGAAAAGCAAAATCATTAGAGCTGAGGCCTGACTCTATACAAAGTAACATTGTTTATTAACATGTATTTCTCATGTGTTTACTACACAAATGTCAAAACAGAACTGACATTAGGGGCCAATCGCAAAATTTATAGCATTTTCTGATAGGAGGATTACTTTTGCGCCTCCTGATTACTTTTGCGCCACCCGTTATTATTACAGATCAATATCAAGATAAAATCATTGCGTATGAGGAAACTAGAACCAAAAAAAATAATCATTATAAAGGGATTATGGAAATTCATAGTGGGAGTCACCTATCTACTTGTCACAATTAGTGTAAATATTTACATAAAACATCAACTTATTACACTAAGCAACAACAAAAAGAACAAGAAAATATTTTGACTTGTTTTTTCATTCTTTTTTTTTGCATAAAAAAATTGTGTAAAAAAATACACTGAAAGTACAAGGTTTTAATGAGCAATTTTTCATTTTTTTTTAATAAAAAAATAGAAACAAATATGTTGGAGTGTGTGCAAGGCAGAAACGTTTTCAGTGTAAACAAAATTTGCTGGCAAAAAAAAAAAAAATAAGCAATCAAACTCAACTGCTTTCTCTCAATAATTTAAAAGAGAACTTAAGAAAAAAATATTTGCCGTGTTGGCGTTCCACCTCCCCCTCTCTAGACTCACAAAATTCATTTACATACACACATATCGCTTACAATGGTAGTTGTGCGTTACTAGGCCACCAGAAAAATTGTATGAAGCAGTTTTTTCTTCTGCTTCTCATTAAACTAAAGTTAGCGAGAGTGATTGAAAAGAAAATTCACAAAATTGTCATAAAAACAATTCCATAAAATATGCCACGCAAATACAAACACACACTCACTCACCAACATCAACAAAAACACAAGTTTGAAATGACAGAAAATGACAGACAGCGTTAAACAATTCTCAAACACTTACAAGGATACTCTGTACCACTAAATAGGCAAATAAGCACAGCAGTGAAGTGAAGTGAAACTGACTTTTAGAAGGCCTGTGGATGACAATATTTTAGAACATGTACTCTCGGACTGTCCGGCAAGACTGTTTCAGTTCGTGTGATGTTTCAATAAAAAGTATTTAAGAGTCCTAACTGTTTCGAGTGAATTATTCGATGTAAAGAACCGTTCATCATTAAAGGGATATATTAGCTTTTTCATCAACTAATCTCTCACTCTCACTTACTCGCTCCCTTCCTTCAATCATCTTACTTTCTATAACACACTCTCTTTTCTTTTAAGACTGCTTAAAAAAAGGCCTGTTGGCTGAGTTCCTTTTCAGTTTTTTTTTCTTTTTTCACATGAAATAAAACTTTTAAAGTATTTGTATGTTTAGTGTTTGCTGTTGCATGTTTATGCGTAGTACTAATTTTGCTTGTATGTGTGCGTTTTTCGTATGCGTATGTACAATGTGCATATCCTTGTTTCTTGTTTAGGAAACTTGCTCATGCCAGTACGTTTGTATGCATGGAAGCTTGTAATAGCTTGAGTGTTTTTTAGGGAAATTAAAAAATCTTTTTTTTTTTTTCATTAAAAGAAAAAAAGAAAAGCTTTTCAGACTTTATAGCGAATTATATTAATTAAGAAAATGTTAGCAATTAAATAATTAAAAGCGGGTGAAGTTGTTGTTAAGAAAATTAAAGAGTTTCTTTTAATTAAATTATTTGTTAATTAAAAAAAATAATTTTTTCAGAAGAGATTGAGTTTTTAACCCCAGAATCTTTGTGAAAATAATGCAAAATGATTTAGTCACAAATCAATCATTTTATTGGTGAAAATCAATGAAATCAAATGAAAGGAAGTTGATCCATTAAATATATTCTTAATTTTGATAGAAAAATATTTCGTCACAAAAGCAGCTCAGCATCCAGCTTGCAGTCTTCTGTTCCATATCCAGTTGCATAAAATAATTTTTATTTTATTTTTTATTTATGAATATTAAGTTCCAATTCAATAAACTAACTATTTATATAAATATTAACAGCAAATCTATACCTTCTTCTCATACTCAAAATATTTTATTTGTTTCCTTAAGAAATAAATAAAAAAAAAACTGAAGTGCGTTAATCGTGGTGTCAACACTTCACTTTATATTTAAATACAAAAAGCTTTTCAATAAATACACCGAAAGAAATTGATTCACTTTACGAAAGAGATATCTCAATAGAAGTAAGCTAGTGAAAGATTTTTATTTACAACAATGAGTTAATTTAGATTAAAAAAAATATTTTAAAAATTCATAGTGTCAATGAAAATTTTTTTCATAAAAATAGTGAATTTTCATTAACTTAATGATATTAAATATTTTAAAAATTCAAAATATCAATGAAATATTCATGAAATTAATAAAACTAAATTTTTATTCAATATTTGAATTTGTAAAATTAATAAAAATATTTTCATTAAAAATAATGAATTTTCATTAATTTAAAGAAATTAAATATTTCAAAAATTCATTCATTTAATGAAATGCATTTTTTTTTTATAATTGTCAAAATTAAATGGTAGCATTTTCGTTAAATAAAAGGTGTAAAAAATTCGTCTTAAGAGCAGATCGATGTTTTGCTTGTATTCAGGATCTTTTTTTCTTTGAGTGCATGTGGTTTGAAAAAGAATTTTTTTTTTGTTCTCTACCACTTAAGTACAAACGTGCCCTTGCATATGAATCAAATGCAAAATATGAAAGTGAATGATAAACACAAACATTAATAAAAATCCCTTCCATGTATGCCCTCACGTTTTTTACATGGTTGTAGGTTGAGTGTGTTATCGTACTTTGGTTATTTGTCAACACTCATGACATTCATATGCAGCAGCGTAGATTTATGACAACAACGAATACTTAAAGCCCAACCATGCAATAGTCCATTTATTTTATGTGCCATATGAACGAACACTCACTTGGTGGCTCTTTTTTTTTTTTTTTTTGTTTTGTTGATCATAAAATTTCAAACATGAAATTATTAATCTCATAATGGATGCTTTTATGCGCTTGAATATGCTAGAGATTTTATTTGAATCCTAAACAATTTCTTATATTGAAATTGAACCCTCTTATTCTACTCAATTTTTATTTTTGTTTTTTTGAGAGTGTGTGCGAAGAGCATTTTTTGTGAAATATTTGTGTTTATTAATTGAAATGAATTTTTGATTATGTTAGAACTTTTATTATGAAATCCTGTATTTGTTTCTAAAATCTACACTGCACAGCAGCCAATCAAAAATAATAAAGTTTTGATAAAGCAGTTGGACAAAAGGCCATAATGAAAGAGAAAGTGTATTTATATGGGCAGTTCTACAGAAAATTCAACATTTTGAATTAAAATTGCAGCCTAAAAAAGGTAGCAACATCATGTAATGTAAGTAAGCTTGTACGTAAAATCGGCTAAAAGTCTTTAAAATGTGCGAATTTGTTTTTTTTTTTTTTTTTGCAGGCCTGTACAGTGAACAAAATTATCTATGGTAAAGTAATACAAATTTTTTTGATTTAGTAAAGGTTAAAGTTATTTAAACATTATGTCACTTGTTGGAAAAATTTAGGCTGTCGATAAGGTAAAACACAGCAGCCTTAAGTTGCTAGCTCAATAAACACTAGTTTGCAGTAGCTTTCATACACTTTTCTTGTTTTTTTTTTTTTTGTCCAAATGCCAAAGCAAACTTTTGCTTTAAAAAATTCTAATTGATAAGCAACGAATTTTAGAGACGAACTAAAGATAGACTTTCCACCTACCAGTTTCTAGGTTTGCTTTCAAACTGAATTCATTGAATTCCCAATTCTTATTCGAGTGACGACCTAAAGCCAGGCTTGCAACCTTCCGGTCTATAGTTTTTTTTTCAGACTGAAGTCATTGATAAGCAATGAATTCGAGTGACTAACTACAGACAGACTTGCAATCTTCCGCTGCCCAGTTTTGCTTTCCAGCTGAAGTTATTATATTCTCGAAGTTTTACTTTCCAAATGAAATCATTGAATTCTCGAATTCTTATTCGAGTGACGAACTAAAGCAAAACTTGACACACACATCTTCCGGTCTTTAGTTTTTTTTCAGACTGAAGTCATTGATAAGCAACGAATTCGAGAGACGAATGAAAAACAGACTTGCAATCTTGCGCTCCCCAGTTTTGCTTTCCAACTGAAAATTCTCGAATTTTTATTTTACAAGACTTGCAACCTTCCGGTAGTTACTCCAATTGAAGTTAGAAATAAGCAACGAATTCGAGTGACTAAAGACAGACTTGCAAATTTTGTTCCGGGGTTTTGTTTTGCAACCGAAGTCATTGAGTTCCCGAATTCTTTTTCTATTGACGAGCTAATCAGCAAGTGATTAATAAGCAAAGAATTCGAGTGACGAACTGCAACCAGATTTGCAACTTTTACAACCAGTTATGCTTTCCAACTAAACAAAGAATTGGAGTGACAAACTACAGATAGACTTGTAACAATTTCGTCTCTAGTTTTGATCTAACAGACTTCGGAGTTTCTATTATCAGCAGTTGAATAACGAAACGAGCTAGAAAAAATTAACAAAAGGCCTTTCTTAAAAAAGCATTTTAAATATTCGTAACTCTAATTTACAGCCCAAAATGTTCTGACTACTGTAATTAAAAATCAGCTAAAACACATGTCTAATACAAGCTGCACCACAATGGTGGTAAATTTGAATATGTCAACACATATTTGGTTTTTGGGGAAAAACTCTTTCAAATAATCATACAATAGTAAATGTTACATGTGTGTATGTCAGTGTGTGTGTGTTTGTAGGCAAGTACTCAGCAAGATACAACAGCATCCTGAAAAAGAAAGCAAAAAAACTGCCATAAAACATGTAAATTATGCCACATTCCAGCAGTAAATGCAGCCATAATAAAGAACATTTCTTTTGTTGTTGTTATTGTTGTTTTCTTTTTCAGAAAAATAAATCATAAAATTATAAATGAATTTTCGGTTGAGATTTAGATTTTCCCTCAACCCAAACCCAAACCTATGGAGCGTTTCTAGCCAAAATGTTGCACAACCGCACCGCAATTTTGTGAGAAAATGAAAAACGAATGAACAAGTTGTGAAATATAACAAAATGTTGTTTATTGTTTGCTGAAAAAAAAAATAAAATTTATTTGTAAAACATGTGGTTGGTTGCATTCTACTTAGTTTAAACTGAAATATTTTATGTAGCAACAATTTGTTATCTTCCTGGTTTCTTTTTTCTTTACGCTAAAACATTTTTGACTTAATAAAATTTAAAAAAATATCACGTTACTCTTATAAATGGCCAAACAGCAGAAATTAAATCAATCAATTTGAAGTTTAATGCTAAAGAAACTGCACAAAGTTTTAAGTAAAATTAAAATGGCTATTTTGTTAAGCTTGAGGTCTTATTTTATAAATTAATTTTTATATCGATATTTTGCTCCAATTTGCTTAGATTCTTTAGGATAGAATTATAAATATATCTTTAAGAAGCTACGCAAGTTGCAGCGATATATGGATATAAAAATAAATGTATAAAATAAGACCTCAAGCTTAATAAAAAAAAGTCATTTTAATTAAAAAGAAAAAAGTCAAATTAACTAATAAATAAATTTTTAAGTAAAATTTTTTTTAAAACCATTTAAACTATTATACAAGGTGGGCTAAAAGAAATCATCCTATTGGAAAATGCTTTTATTTTTGTAAATGGCGGCCAATGTCAAATCTGTTTTGACATTCGTAGAATACAAGTGAACAAGCCATGGAGCGATACACTATCCCAGAAACGCGGATTAATCGAAGTGGAAGATTTTTCGACCAAAATCATAATGAGCGACGAAGCTCATTTCCACCTCAACAGGTACGTGAACAAGCAAAACTATCGCTTCTGGGGCACCGAAAATCTACGAGTGATGCACGAAGAACTATTACATCCGCTCAAAGTGACGGCATGATGCTCTGTTCACGCTGGAGGAATAATCGGGCTGGTCAAATGACAACAGTGGACGGTGCGTGCTATAGAGACATGTTAACCGAATTTTTCCTGCCGAAATTCAACGAATTAGGACTGGAGGACATGTGGTTCCAACAAGACGGAGCAACGGCATACATTTCATTTTCATTTAGAAAAACAATGAGAGCCAAACAACATCGGATGACTTCTTTTGGCCCACCTTGTATAATTCGAGCTTAAGCTTGAAAAACTAGACGTAGGAAGAAGAGCCCGCTTCTTCTTTTGACTATAAATAAATAATATAATTATAATGACTGAACGTTTGTAAGCAGTTTTTTTAGCTTTTAAAAATTTTTAGAAACATTTTTTAAGCTGAACTGTAGTCATAACAGGACCTTAACAAAATTATATTTAAACTCCCTTTGCCAAGAAAATTAACGTCGACTTTTAAGTCAATGTTATCGAAATTTTTCATAAATTTTGTTTTAAAGTCTACATCAATTTTTTTTTTTTTTTTTTTTGGATAAAAGTGAAAATGTTTAAACTGTTTTAGCTTAAATTTTTATTAAAAAAAAAAAAAAAACAATTTCAGTTTCAATAAATTTAACCAAATTTTACCATAAAGAATTAATAATTTAACACTTTTTGTTAGCTTAGCTTTAGCATTAGAAATTCTAAAATCCATTTAATATGTTTTGAAAAGGATATTTGAAAATGTTAGCTTAATGAAACTTGAACAAATTTAATTATGCTTTAAATTCTAAAACCCTTTTTCAAACATAAAATATTAAATAACTCGTATTTCTTTACAAAATATACACAAAATACACTCAGCAACAAATTCTAATATTGTAAAAGTATTAAATCTCATGCTAGTCGCCTTCTCAAAAAAAAAAAAAAAAAAAAAAAAACTTCACAACAAAATGTGTGTATGTAACAACACACATTCGTATTTAATTTGGTAAAATTGTGTTTTTCAATCAAATAATGTTATTGCAACTCTAATGGGTGTCTGTCTGTCTGTCTGTCTGTCTGTCTGTCTGTCTGCCTCTCAATATTCAAATTCAATGCCCCAAATAAGCCCCAAAAACATTTCAGCTTGTAGCAATAAATTTCATTATAGTGACATGATGACTTTGATGATAATGACAATGATAATGATGATGATGATAATAAAAATAAAAATGAAAATAATTTTACTTCAGCTTTGGCTTTGACTCCAATGACGTTAATGATGATTTCAGTAAATTGTGTTGTGGTTACAGTTTTTGCAAAAAAAAAAAAAAAATACAATTGATGGAAAATTAATTTGTATTCCCATACAAAACATGTTTAAACTATTATTATTTATTATTTTCAAATAGAATTAAAAAAAATCAACAATTTGTGCAAAATGTATTTGATAATTACAAAATGACAGCAGCAAATAGCGATAATAAACAGTAAACAGAATTGTTTTCAAATTCAAATTAAATAAAATAAAATCTAATAAAACTAACAGCAGCCCTCACTACTTTTGGCCAGGAGTTAATTTTCAATTGTTTTTGCTTTTAATTTCAAAGCAACAAATTAATTTATTTTATACCAAAATAAAAGGATTTTTTTAAAATTGATTATTTAAAGTAAAAATAAAATTTTGCAGCAAAAGTTTATATATATAAAATTTAAAATTTAAAAATTAATTCAAAAGTAAAAAAAAAATACAAATTTGCGTTTCTTTAAAAAATACCCACAACTAATTTACAAAAAAAATTTCAATATTTTTGTTAATTAAATTTTATCTTATTATTTTTTTTTTTATTAAAAAAGCATTGTAATCCAAGATTCTTTATTCTTCACACTGTCTTATTTAATGTTGTGTTTTTGTTTGGTTAAATTTGTTAGTGTTTCAGAAAACCAAACCTTCAAATGAACTCAAGTTTTTCTCTTTTTTTTTTCAATTAAATTAAAATGGCAACTAGAGTGGAAGCTTGTGATATTTTAGCACAGCAGCAGAGCTTTGAAAGGGTGTTTAAATATAAAACATTTTTAACAAGATTTTAATAATAAAAAAAAAAAAATCTTAAAAGTGGACAGAATAAATATATAATAGCTTGAGAAGAAGGAATTTTGTTTTCGTTTAAAAGCTTAACAAGAAAGCATTTCGTTTTCATTTGGCAGGCTGCAGAGGTATTAGTCGGCTGCGAGAAAGGCATTTCATTGCCCTTGGTTAAACTATAAAGACATTTTGAGATAAAAATATTTTGTATCTCCTGTTCAGACTGCAGAAGCTTTATTATCTTGAGAAAAAGGCTTTACGGGATCGTAGATCAGACTGTAAACGCTTTATTAGCTTGAAAACAAGGCTCTTGGGCAAACTCGAGAAGACGATATTTAATTTCTCTTAGTGAGATAATAGAGATAGTTAGAAACGACAGAATTTCGTTTCCCTTTAACAGACTATAGAGCTATAAGTAGTCGTAGAAGAATTCATGTCGTTGCCTTTGGCCAATTTGTGGAAACAGTTTGAGAAGAAGGAATTTTGTATATCGTGATCAGACTGTATCTTAAGAAAAGGGCATTTCATTTTCATTGACTGGACTGTAAAGACTTCATTGGCTAGAGAGACGGTGTGAGAAAACGACATGTCGTTTCTCTTGGCCGAACTATAGAGATAATTTAAAAAAAAAAACTTTTTGTAGCTCTGGGCCGGACTGTTAAGGCTTTATTAGCTTGAGAAAAAGGCATATAATTTTAATGATTCGAATCTAACAATTAAAAGCTGCAGAATGTATAAAAATCATAGTATTTTGTCTAGTATTGGCTAGACTTTATTTCGATTTAAATTTAAATTACTAAAGAAGATACTGAAAAAAATACGGCATTCGATATCTATGGAAATTTTGTTCAATAATGAATGAAGAATTTGACCCCAGTACTGTATTTTTATGCAGTGCAAAGAGCAGAGGATTTATGTAAATTAAGTTTAATAAAACAACTTAAACGCTACTAGAAGGTTAGTTTAAGTTAGGTTGCACAGGACACCCCGAATAAAAAAATCAGAAGGTGTGATCTCTCTTGGGAACTCTCTCATGGTTTCTTTGTGATACCTAAAAGACGAAGAACGAAATTAAGTAGGAATATAACAGGGGAAAGAATAAGAAATAGAAGAAGACGAGTTTATCGCCTAAGCCAGTTGCTAATCTTAATGAAGCCATATAGAATGCCGACCCTTATAATCGACAGTGCAGTAAGGCCCTGCAGGTAGCGCTCATTCAAATAGAGCTTGCGCTGGTCTGCCAGGGTGGGACAGAAGTAGAGAAGGTGTTAAACAGTTTCCTCCTCTTCCTCGTCTTTACAACTTCTACAGTAGTCATTCTCCTTGCATGGTTAGCAAAATTTCAGTGGCCTGTTATTGCTGACACTACATTTCTCAATTGAGCTCTCTGGAGTTCCAGTAAGCCCTTATTGGGATTACCGTCCAGCCTAGTCCAGATCATTCTCGAGGTATTGCACGTCCGTTCATCTCTATTAAAATAAAATGAAAGAAAAGAAAGGACGGCACAAAATGTACAAAACGAAACTAATTGCACAGGTTCTTCTGGGTAGTCATCAGGAAAATTTTCTTTAAAATTTTGTTTTAAAAAAACAAAACACCAAATTACCTTCAAAGGGAACACATAAACTAAATTTAATTATTTAGAAAGAACACTTTTATTAATACAGGGTGGGCCAAAAGAAACCAAGGGATGTAAAAGTTTAATAACTTTTTTGTTTATTAATTTTTTTTTATTTTTTCTTTCAGATTATATAGACAACACTTGGAGAATTTATAATGGAGAGGTTCACAACTGAACAGAGAACCAGAACAATAGAATTTTATTATTTAAACCAGAGATCAATTATTTTAACGCAAAGAGCATATCGTCGACATTTGAATGGCTTTGTTAACAAGCAGAACTGTAGGTTCTGGGGTTCTCAAAATCCAAGAGCCATTCATCAACGCCAATTGCACCCCATCAGGTGTACAGATCACATCTGAAAATGTCATTGGGCCCTACTTCTTCGAGAATGAAGATGGAAGTTCTGTAACCGTAAATGGAGAGCGGTATCGTTTTATGATAAAAAATTTTTTACGTCCTGCTCTTGAAAACAGACCTGGTATGTGGTTTCAGCAGGACGGAGCCACTGCCCTTACTGCCCGAGACACAATGGCACTTTTAAGTCAAATTTTTGGAGAGCGAATAATTTCTCGAAATTCGGAAATTATTTGGCCAGCGCGATCGCCAGATTTGACAGCACCCGACTATTTTCCTTGAGGTTTTTTGAAGGAGCGAGTGTATGTGAACAAGCCAGAGACAATCCTTGAACTCAAGGCAAACATTGTTGCAGAAATTCCAACGCTGCAGCCACAAGTTTTGAAAGATGTTATGGAAAATGCTCTAAAAAGAGCCCATCAGTGCGAAGCTGAAAACGGTGGTCATTTAAGAGACATCATTTTTCATACTTAGTGTAAAAAAATTTCCATTTTGTATATTATATAATCTGAAAGAAAAAATAAAAAAAAGTTAATAAACAAAAAAGTTATTAAACTTTTACACCCCTTGGTTTCTTTTGGCCCACCCTGTAATAACTTTGGCTCTACTAGATGCTGCAAGGAATGCGGACGCACTCACAGAGACATGGTGTCATTTATTTATTTTATATTCTGTTTTCCTTATGCCTAAGCCAAACTCTAGTAAATCAATCAATTAATCACTTAAACTTTTTTTAGCTCCATGTTTTTCCTTTTTTTTTAACTAGACAAGTTTGCCCTGCAAGAAAACAACTAACAAACAAACAGCAACGTTGTACTTAATTATAGACGTGCAAAACACAAACTGTTTTATAGTATTCTGTCTTTGTAAATTGTTTGTTGTACTACAATTGTACTTGGGCATGTTATTGTAACTGTAGCTTATTTTCTCGGTTTAAAATATATGTAAAAGCCTTTCTGTGCGTGTGTGTGTGTGTGTTTAAGCATGAAAAACAAAATATTAAGTAGACCACAAATACACTTGTATTGTTAGCAATTGAAATAAAGTTTATAAACACTGTGGTTTACACGTCTTAAGCAGGCACAGTGGTCTGCGTGGGAAATAAAATATTTAGACAGAATAATTAGTAATTAAGAAATGCCTGAGAGCTCAGTATTAATAGTATAAATTTGGTAAGCTTTGAGGCTTGAAAGCAGAAACAATTTCCATGAAAAGAGTTTGAAATAAATTTTTTTTTTAATAAAAAAATATTTGCCTTTTACTTTGTCTTGACTTTTTATCACATTCATTCATTCATTCCATATTTTAGGAAACATGTGAAAATTTAATGCGTTTTTAGGAAATCATATGCAAAATTCTAATTGCCTAATATGGAGGATTCTATGTCAGTGATGCTGGCTTTACCGCTTTGTAGCATCAGAAGCGTTCTTCACCAGATGGCGGGGCCGCGAAACGTGAAAGATTACGCTTTAATTAAGCCCTTGCTAAGATGGTAAACACTATGCTCTGCTGGAAGAATATTTCTAGGCTAGTGACTGTGATAACCGGTCACTGGCACGCTAGCAGGCTGGGATTGTCCTTTAACGAAAACTGAGGCAGCTGACATGCCCCTTTTTTGCGTGTACCCGGCTATTCTGGCATAAATTCCTCGGTGCACATTTTATAGACGGACTACTTGAAGTATCGGGGAACTTCTCTTCTCGGATATCTCAAGGGCACAAGGTGGGCCTAGATCTATTATAACTCCGCTATCCTGGCAGAGTGGGTGGCTTAAAACGAAATCTTGCGATTGTACTTGAAGGCCGATAGGCCCTCACGCAAACCAACCTTCTATTTGCAGGATGAATATTTAATTCTGATAACAAATTCAAGTCTCCTAAACAAAATTGTTTGCTCTTAGTATTTTTATCAGCTTAACATCTGTTATATCCTCCATCTGTGGGCAACAAATCTGAAATTGATTTTTGGAAACAGACGCTTTCCAGTATTACAGTATCGTGGGGATTTCGGCTCAAGTCGCAAAATTATTTTCTTTATAGAGAAACTATTCACAAACATTTTTTTTTTAATTTTTGCAGTTAAATTGCATAAAAAGGGTGTCCCAGTAAAAGGGCACTTTTAAATTTTATAGTGAAAATACATGTTTTTTGAGACAGAAAGAAGACACGTGCGGATTGAGTATGAAATTGTTGCAATGGGTACTGGAGTAAAGTAAAGTCTATGCCAATTATTCGACAAAAGTCAGCTTCAACTAAGAAGTTTATTTTCATCTGAATGAATTCATGAACACACAAAATTATCAAGTTTAAGGCTCAGAAAATTCTCATAGAATCCAAGAGAAACAAAAGCACCCACAAATAGCAATTGTGTGCTGTGGATTTTGCTCAAAGCTTATTTTTTTTAAAGTGAGGTCAATATTACAGTGATTTTGAACGACATTCTTTACAGGAACAGGATAACCAAATTCTAGTAATCTCAAGCAGAAAGCAAGATGGCGATTCCTCTCACACAGCGCTTAGAACAAACGATTTATTGTAGCCTTAATTGAAAAACTGCAGTTTTATCGGGCCACCCTACACTTAATGAAATGATAATTTAATTAATGAAACGATGTTAATGTAATCCTTTCATTGCATTTATGTAACATAACTCTTTCAGTGTAAGCAATTTTAGCGAGTTTAAAAAATCTTAAAAATAAAAGTTAAAAAAATTTTTTTTTACTTTTCTAAATTATTGAGATAAATGGTTTTGTTACGCAGCGCCTTCTAGATAATAAGATTCTTTTATAAAGAATCTAGCAAACTTTAAGCAGCATTAATGCTTCGTCTTGATTTTCTTTTACATTTTCTCTGCCTCAAAAAAAAACTATAAATTTCCCCTTCAAAAATGTTATTCTTTATAGTTTCGCTGTGCGCTTTTCTGCTCTCATTTAACAAAAACATAAACTTTTGTAATTTCCCGCCGCAACTACATTCTTTTTCATCTTCTTTTTTATTTATGTAGCTGCTGCATACTTCTTTTCTAGTTGACTGGGTTGCTTGTATGGGCGCGTGTGAGTGTGCTTTGCTTATACTGTCACAAAACTTTTTGTTTGCTTATTGTCTTCATATTGTTCCTTTTTCCTTTTTCGTTTGCCTACTTAAAGTTTATTTTTTGTTTCTTTGATGCCACGAGTATTTGCATTAGAAAACACGCATTTGCTTGCTCATATCATTAACTTTCAATACAAAAACACTTTGGAAATAAATAATTCACAAGAAACACCAGCACAAACACAGTTAACAAACTAGAACTACATTCAAAAACAACTTGTAACTTTGCAACAACAATAATTCTTGATGAAACTTAATTATTTTTTGTGAATACACTCATACCCATCGATGGGCTGTACAAAAGCAGAGTATGAGGAAGTGTGAATTTGGTTGCGAATGTGTGTAATTAAATGGTTTGTTTTGTCATAACAAAAGTAGCTTAAAGTTTTTCCCAAAAACCACAATAATTTCATTTAAATAAAAAAAAAATGCTTTCAACTTGTAAATAAAAGAAAAATAAATTATTTCTTTCTAATAAAATAAATTAAAAAAAATTGATTTTATTTTTAAGGAAATCTAAAATTTTTTTAAAGCCAAAGAGAAAAAAACAACTTAAGAGTCACTTGCAGCTGTTGAGAAACGATGTACCAACGATTTTAAAAGAAATTTCAAACTCTGCTGTGGATGTAAGTCACTCAAAAGACAATTTAAAATAACAAAAATAAAAAAAAATTATTCTCACAAAATCCCTCTCGCCTCATACCGTCTTTTTTATTTTATTTAATTTGTATCACATGTAATAAATTTTACAACTTTTTTGCCATCTCAATTTCTTGCTATTTAAGTTGGTTTTTATTTTTTTTTTAACTTGTAACGTGTAGCCAGCCATTCAAGCCAAGTAGATTTTCCTTCCTGTGACATTCTTGTTACTACTTTTGCATTTTATTTTTTTTTTTGCTTTTTTTATTATCAACTATTTTTGCTCTCTATCTCTCCTTTAATTTACCTTATTTTTCTCAAGCATTTGCATGTCGTTGTCGTTAACTCCCATATTAATACTTGTTGTAGCTGTTGTTGTAGTCGTTTATTTGAGTAAATGAAACTTTTACTTGGGAAACTATAAATTCCTGTTTTTTGTGAAACTGCTTTTAAACATTTTGGAATCAATGTCTTTGAGACTTTTGCTAGTACTTGCATATTTGCAACCACCATCACCACTAACAGTAACTTGCATTTAACTAGTAAAGTTTCGTATTCTTCATCGACTTGTGTTACGTTTTTTGCTTGTTACAGTGTCGTTACGGAAGCGGAAGCCATACTAAAATCCGTTTTATGAAGAATTTACCTGCCTGACAACTGCAGTGCATTGATAATGATGTAGTTAAAGTTGCATGTGTCGTTGTAACATTTTGATGCTGCTACAGCTGCAACAAATTTTTTGTTGATTTTGCAAATATAACAAGATTTCTTTAACTATTTCTATTTAATTTTGAATTTAATTAGATTTGAATAAACAATACAAGATTATTTATCATTATTTAGCAGGGAGAGAAAAAGTGAAAACTTCTATTTGATTTATTAAATAAGACTAGTAAAAATTTTATCTAAAGAAGTTATAGTTTAAGTAAGCTGAAACAGCTAAGTCCCATTAACTTTGATCTTAACCATTAACTTTGATCTTAGCCTTAGCCTTAACCTTAACTTTAACCTTAACCTAAACCTTAACCTTAACCTTAACCTTAACCTTAACCTTAACCTTAACCTTAACCTTAACCTTAACCTTAACCTTAACCTTAACCTTAACCTTAACCTTAACCTTAACCTTAACCTTAACCTTAACCTTAACCTTAACCTTAACCTTAACCTTAACCTTAACCTTAACCTTAACCTTAACCTTAACCTTAACCTTAACCTTAGCCTTAACCTTAACCTTAACCTTAACCTTAACCTTACCCTTAACCTTAACCTTAACCTTAACCTTAACCTTAACCTTAACCTTAACCTTAATCTTAACCTTAACCTTAACCTTCACCTTAACCTTAACCTTAACCTTAACCTTAACATTAACCTTAACCTTAACCTTAACCTTAACCTTAACCTTAACCTTAACCTTAACCTTAACCTTAACCTTAACCTTAACCTTAACCTTAACCTTAACCTTAACCTTAACCTTAACCTTAACCTTAACCTTAACCTTAACCTTAACCTTAACCTTAACCTTAACCTTAACCTTAACCTTAACCTTAACCTTAACCTTAACCTTAACCTTAACCTTAACCTTAACCTTAACCTTAACCTTAACCTTAACCTTAACCTTAACCTTAACCTTAACCTTAACCTTAACCTTAAACTTAAACTTAAATTCAACTTATGGAAACTTACCAATGGTTACACTAGCCTCTTCATTGTTACGTTTGCCAATACATACAATTAAATTAAATTAAAATAATTATTTATGCTTTGAAAGCTTGACAGGAAGTGCACTTTATAATTATAAATGCATTTTAAATGATTTTAATTGACGTATTGAAAGCTAAACAGATGATTTATTTTGAAACAAAACACATTTAGTAAAATTACAGTAAGCAAAAAGCACACTAGTGCCATGAAACCCGTCCAGTTCAGTGATTTTTTTAAGATTGTCAAATTTTTTTATGCCACCATTGGCATACAGCCCTACGAAGAATTGCAAGCTGCAGCTGCTTTAAGACGAACGATACTTATTTTTGGAGTTGTAAATTTAAACGTGGCAATGGTGGGTGAAATTATATTTGTGGGAATGGCTTTTAAAACTGGCAATAATTTAATAGCTGCCATAACATCCATGACTTACATTGGCTTCGGTATGCTGGGCAACATAAAAATGTTTTCCATATATAGAAAAAAAGCCATCTTAACCGGTTTTATGAATTCTCTAAAGGAAATATTTCCCAAGGATATAAAAAGGCAAAAGCAATATGATTTGAAAAAATATCTCAAAGAGTGTAAACGTGTAACCATTGGCTTCTCCCTGCTTTACATGATTCTAATATGGATTTATAACTTGAGCAATATAATCAAGTATATCATTTGTAAGCGCTTGTTGGGTATGGAAGATATTCATCAGGAATTGCCTTTTCTTACGTATACTCCTTGGGACTGGCATGATCATTGGTCGTATTACTTGGTGTATTTTTCACACGTTTTAGGCGGATATACATCAGCAGCCAGCCAAATTGCCAGCGATTTGCTGTTGATTGGCTGTGCCACAAAACTAATAATGCATTTTGATTATGTAACAAGTGAAATTACTAAATTTCAGTGTCATGGTAACGATGGAGCTAAAGCCCAGCAAAAAGATATGGACTTTTTAAAAAATATTACCCATTATCATGCCAATTTATTGCAGTAAGCTAAAGGCAAAGATATTATTTTTTCTTTTTTTTTTTTTAATTTATTTATTGTTTTGACTAGATTGTCGGAACAAATTAATGAGGTGTTTGGTTTACCTTTGCTGTTGAATTTTTTATCTTCATCTTTTGTGATTTGCTTTGTGGGCTTTCAAATGACAATTGGAGTGTCGGTCGAAATCATGATAAAACTGTTTTTATTTTTAGTTTCTTCGATAGCACAAGTCTATTTGATTTGTTACTATGGCCAGGAGTTGATAGAAGCAGTTAGTTTTTGCTTTCAATTTCATTAAAGTTTTTAAAACATTTTTATTTTTAATTTCCAGAGCACCCGAGTGGCTTTTGCTGTTTATGATCAAAAGTGGGCTTATGCAGATTTTCGCTACCAAAAGATGTTAATTTTAATTGCTCAACGGGCTCAGAAGCCCATGCAGCTTAAGGCTACAAGATTCGTGCATGTATCTCTTACAACTTATTCAGAGGTTAAAAAAATTATTTGCCTGGCAATGTTATCATCCATCATGTCATGTCATTTATAATATTTTAATTTACTTTTAGATTATGCAAATGTCTTACAAGTTTTTTACGCTCTTGAGCACCATGTTTGAAGATTAAACAAAATTTTTTTTAATTTTCAATGAATCAAGGCTTGGAAAAAATTCATTTACTAAAAAGTAATGGAATTGGTCTAATTTTTTGGATTCAACAACAGTATGAAGCATTTTTAAAAAGTGGAAGCACTGCACCCACCACCACAGAGCAATTTAAATCTAGATGTGCGCACACATAAATGCACATATATTGTTAGAAACATCACTGATAGAGTTGTAGAAAAAAATATTAATAAAATGAATTGCATAAGCATTTAAACGTGTTTCACTACATTCTTAATTAAGGATCTGTTTTTATAAAATAAAACATATGTTCGTTCGTAAAAAAAAGCAAACAATAACTAGTTTACGCTTAAGTGAAACACTGTGAACGTCAACCGTTATCTTTTAAGAATTTGCTGTCAATTTCTTAGTAAGCTGCGTCATTTAGTTTGTGTATGCAGACAACCTTTTGCATTTTAACAAAAATTGCTGTTCCGACAAGACAATGCCCGAGGGCACACGTGTGTAGTCGCTAAGGCAAAAATTCAGAAATTGGCAACAAATTGCCACCTCCTCTATCATATTCTCCAGCTTCAGCCTCTATTTTCTTTTTCCAAACTTGAAGAAACGGCTGGTTGGTAAGAGCTTTGCTTCGAATGAAGACATTTGATGGTTTTCAGAAAACTTATTATTTGGAAAGAATCAAACAAATTGGAAAATGCTGAACAAAATGTATTCATCTAAAAGACGATTGTACCGACTTATTTGTACGGCTTATTTGCCGAAAAAATCTTTTTTATTCAAAAAATCACGGACGTGATAAACGAAAATTCTAGAATTTTTTATAAAAGTCAAATTTTAAACGTGCTATTAAAGTAATGAAAATTTCGTGTGAGTTTATTTCTATTCTCCAAAGCAAATGATAGTATTACAATGAAAAGGGTTAACAAGTTACTTGGTAACCCGCCCAAAAATAGAGTTATTGTGACACTATTCTCTAGTTATAAATCCTCCCACAGTCTAGTATTCATTAAGAATTCAAAAACTTCTTAGGGGGATTTGGCCGTCATGTCTGATGGCTATAGGTAATGTTGCAGTAAGTAGCAAAGAAATCTTCCGCCTTTAACCATGGATGATAATAAATAATATTGTTTAATCTGTTTCTACCAGAATATGGCTGCTCCCAACCATATTTTTTCTTTGCGTGTATTTTCATGTAAACAAAATAATTTACACATCAGTGCTGCGACGCATATGAGTTAAACTCTAAAATGCTGTAGCCAATTCACATAAATAACGCAGTGAAAGAAAAGAGAATGAAGTGCAAAAATCTGAGAAGTGATATAATTTTTCTGGTAGGTGCTATCGAGTACAACAAGAATCTGGTTTTGGAGGTATTTGGTAAATTTCGAAAACAGATTCTTATTTTACTCGACACCATCTACCAGAAAAATAATATCACTTCCCAGGTATTTTTTTTTTTCGTGACACAGTGTAGTTTATGCAATTAATTGAAAATGTAAGTCAGCTTAAGCAAGTTAAGGCTAACAAATCGTGTCTGGAATTAAACAAAAAAACTTAAAATAAATAAAATATTTAAAGGAGTTGCTGTTCATGCTTACAAAACTACACAAGTAGAAACGTATCATTAACAGAAAATAAAATTATTGTTTTTGTGTTTTTAAAAAAACGGGTTGGACTCTAAAATTACCATTGAATTTTAGATTTAATTTAGATTTCAATTCACTACACTTAAAGATTCCATTTCATTCTCTAAACAACTCAAGCACACTAAAGAATTAAAAAAATAATAAAAAAAAAATGAAACCCGTAAATTTTAGAGAGTTTTTCAAGATTGTAAATTTCTTTTATGCCACCATTGGCATACAACCCTACGAGGAATTTGGAGTCACCAAAGCAAAAACCATGTTCGCTTACTCAATACTTTTTGTGGGAGCTTTTAATTTGAACCTGATAATGTTGGCTGAAATTTTGTTTGTAGTCAAGGCTTTCAAAAATGCCAGTCAATTCATAGACGCTGTCACCACTCTATCTTACATTGGCTTCGTTATGGTGGGCAACATAAAAATGTTTTTTATATGGAGGAAAAAGGCCATTTTAACCAGTTTTATAAACTCTCTAAAGGAACTATTTCCCAAGGATATAAAAAGTCAAAAGCAATACGATTTGAAAAAATATCTCAGAGAGTGTAAACGTGTAACCATTGGCTTTTCTCTGCTTTATATGACCCTAATTTGGACTTACAACTTGAGCAACATAATCAAATATATAATTTGTAAGCGCTTGTTGGGTATGGAAGATATTCAGCAGGAATTGCCTTATATTACGTATAGTCCTTGGGACTGGCATGATCATTGGTCGTATTATTTGCTATATTTTTCTCACGATTTGGCTGGTTATACATCAGCAGCTGGTCAAATGGCCAGCGATTTGCTGTTGATTGGCTGTGCCACCAAACTAATCATGCATTTTAATTATGTAACAAGTGAAATTACTAAATTTCAGTGTCATGGTAACGATGGAGCTAAAGCCCAGCAAAAAGATATGGACTTTTTAAAAAATATTACCCATTATCATGCCAATTTATTGCAGTAAGTTGAAGCCAAAAATATTATTTTTCCCCTGTTTAATTTTTTTGTTGTTTTGCCAGATTGTCGGAACAAATTAATGAGGTGTTTGGTGTACCCTTGCTGTTGAATTTTTTATCTTCATCTTTTGTGATTTGCTTTGTGGGCTTTCAAATGACAATTGGAGTGTCGGTCGAAATCATGATAAAACTGTTTTTATTTTTAGTTTCTTCGATAGCACAAGTTTATTTGATTTGCCACTATGGCCAGCAGTTGATAGATGCAGTTAATTAAATTAATGAAATTTTTTAAATGAATTTTTTTAATTGTTGAACAAAAGCCAAATGAAAAATATTAAAAAAAAAAATGTATTTAATTTCCAGAGCACCCGAGTGGCTTTTGCTGTTTACAATCAGGACTGGCCGTTGACAGATGTTCGCTATCAAAAGATGTTAATTTTAATTGCTCAACGGGCTCAGAAGCCCATGCAACTTAAGGCTACCAGTTTCGTTCATGTGTCTCGTCGCACCATGTCCGAGGTAACAGCTTTTGTAAAGCATTTAAAATGTATCTCTTCTTAAACCGAACTAATTTCTAGATCATGCAAATGTCTTACAAGTTTTTTACTCTCTTGAGAACCATGTATGCAAATTGAAAATACTTAAAGAACTCCCATCAATTACAAAAAAAAATTAAAAAATTTTTCTGGTTATAGAAAATGTAAAATTTTTTTATAAAATTTTTAAATCGTCCTTAATCCATTTAGCATCGGCAAAGCATCATTTTGAATCGTTATCGACATCAATTCAATTATAATTTGCTGCACTATTGATAGCTTATTGATAATTTTAAGGCACATTTTTATTATTATTATTAAATATAAAAAAAATTCATTTATAAAATATTTTAGTCAGTTGTTTTAGTTTGTTTATAACTTTTGTCAGAAAAAAAACATTACAAGATTACTGAAGAGCCAAAGTGGGCATGCGCCAGTCAAAGAGACTCATTAATCTGCAGCGTATTAGGTTGTTTTAAACCTTAACAGAAATGAGATAAAACTATGTTGAGCTACTTACGGGTTATTGTAGACTGAAATATCATATGAGTAAAATCCCTGTGGTACAAGACGACTCCTTCTTCGTTTCTGTCGGGAAGACATTTACATTAATAGGCCTGTAGTAAAGCTTTTGTTTATTAAAAATTAAAGATTCTTCAGAAAACTCTCAATACAAAAATCATATGCTTTGAGATTTTGTATTTAGTTCGTAAAACAAATGTACGCAAGAAGTTATCGTTCGTATTTCTGTGAAACTTTAATTATAGTCAGCCTATCGAATGCAATCAAACCTTGACACCACTCACAGATGGTGTCAGAAGAAGGGACATTCTATAAATCTGAATAAAAATAAAGTGATTCCCTTCCCCAGAAGTCTAGGGACCTTAAAATTGGGGGACAGTGACTTGGTGATGTCCGAGGAAATGAAATATCTGGGAGTAGTTCTAGATAAGGCTAGTCAGTGACTAAAGAAGACTAGTCGCGAATATCTCCCTTCTGATGATACAATAAGGGGCGGTTGGTTATATTGTCTAGGTCGCATATCAACCAAATTAAGGCCAATTATCATCCCTGTGCTTAATAATGATTTTTGACTATTTTTTCTATTTTTTTTTTTAATTAAACTTTAATAATAAAATTTTCTTATAGTCCACTTCATTTCTTTCATTTAAAAGCGCTCCAACACTCATAAAGCTATCTAACTGAAGATTTTGTGGGTCTGTGTATGTGTGTGTGTTTTTCAAGCAAAGTCTTTACATTTTTCCAACTGCTTCATCTTTTTAAATTTGTTATTTATAAGTGTTCTTAAAGTTTTTGATTTAACAAAAGTAATTTTCCATACAAGATTTAATTTAATTTTTTTTTATTTAAAAATGAAAATAAAATATATAATTTTATTTGATAAGGATTCATTGATGTCAAGTTTTAAGTGTATAAAATTTGATAAAAGAGTATGGAAGAAATTTATAAGGTCTTTTTAAAGTCACTATCAGTGTTTGTTTGTCTTCTAAAGACTTTTGAGATCCTTTTTTTTTTGTTTTGAACGATAAATTATGCCCCACAATTGTATGAGTTTTTGTCATAAAAATTTATTTTTATAATTTATTGTAATTGTGTCGACTATCACAATTTATTTTCTTTATTGAAAGAAGAACTAACAAAAAACACTGTTAACATGAGTACCAGAAAACAGATTAAATTAATTTTTAAGAAAATTGTTTCATTTTGTAACCATAAAATCGGCAAATAAAAATTTTTGGTAAAAACACTCTTTTACTTTCTTTTTTCTTATTTTTAATTTAGGTGTTTTTTTTTTTTTTTATTAAAATTTTATTAAAAGTAACAGTGGGCAATGGCAATTTATAAGGGGTCACCACATGTCTCAAATTAAGGTAGTTATCCTTGCTATTTCACATATTACTTTATTTGTATACTTAGGCTATGTTGTATGCAGAAATATAACTGTAGACAACAACACGGCGGTTTGATAGTTGATATTTTCGTATGATATTAGAATTAGAATGAGGAGCGGAAACAAGTTAGCTGGTTGATGCAGACTACTCTCAAGTTACAAATACTACCTAAGTCAAGTATTCCTTAGGAATTCAAAAACTTCCTTAGGTCAGACAGTTCTAGGTAAATGACGTAAATAGTACATGATGCCGTCTCTTCGTCTTAATTACATAATCTGCAGAAGCCGTTCCCAAGGTTTTAAATTTCTGCGATGTTCAGTCATGAATCCCGTGACAATGCGAATTCCTAACCGAGTCAAGCCAAGTAAATTATTTTTTTTTTTAATTTCTTTATATAGAAAAAATTTAATTCCGCAAATAAATATTGAAAAATTGGAAAGCTAATTTATCATTAGCATACGGAGTTTACCTTTCGAAAAGAAATACAAGAGTTTCTGTAGTACAATTTATGTGATTTAATGGCCATCTCTTTTGTAACAAAAAAATCAGATTTTAAGAAAAAAATTTTATTATAAGTACCTCAACGATTTTTCTTTTTATAAAATTATTTTATCATGATGGGCTACAATCGCGACCTTTAAGATATATTGGGCAGTAAACAAAATTAAGCCTCCACCAAAACTAAAAAATGTCAATTAAATTTTATTTTTATTACCCTCAAAAAGTATATTCATTTGGAAAAGTATTTAAAATATGTCGCCGTCTTTTTTATTTATTTTTGTATTTTTTTTTTTTATATTTTTTGTTTTGTATTTCAACAAAATAAATTTACCATCAATAGCAAAAATTGACTAATTGAAAACGAGCTGCTTGCTTTACATGTAAATAGTTTAATCTGTCGCATGAAACATATGAAATTGCTTGGGAATATAAAAAAGGAAACCCAAAACTAGCAGAGTAATTTAAAAAAAAAAAAACTCAATCAACAATATTTACACAATAAAATTTTATAGAAAAAAAAATTGAAAAACATACACACACATGTTTTTGCTAGTTTTAAAAAATGTGCAGAAAAATTTTTTTTAATTTGAAATGAAAAATGTTTAATGAAAGCCAGGGACAGTAAGCTAAGTAAAAGAAGTGGTTTTTTAAAAGCAAAAAGAAATGATAAAAAATGCAGGCTAAATTGAGAGATTTTTTCTAAAAAAAATTTTACAGCAAAAAAAATTCTAAAAAACTTTTTCTCATCTTTTAGTTCTACTTTTTTTAGTAAATTTTTTAACAGTTCAAATTTTTTTAATTTTTATCATAAATCGATTTCAAATGATGACAGTTAGTTTAACTTCAACAGACAGCCAAAAAAGTAGCAAAAGCATGCTTGGCAGTTAGATGATTATTGTTTGAAGTAGTATTTTAAAAAATGGTTAGTTCGTTGTGACTTAAGCAAATTGTTTTAATTTTTGAAGATTTTTTCTTATACTGAGAGAATTGTGTTCATATATTTTCTGAATTTTTGTTATTGTCTTTTGAAAAATTCATAATTTTTTAGCAAATGACATATTTCATTACACTAATGAAATATTTCATTGATTTATGTACATAAACTATTCATTAATTTAATTAAAACTTTTTATTAATTTAATTAAATAATTTAAAAGAAATATTTCATTAATTCAATGAAAATATTTCATGAAGACAATGAAAATATTTCATTAATTCAATGAAATTAAGACAATTAAAATATTTCATTAAGACAATGAAAATATTTCATTAAAACAATGAAAATAATTTCATTAAGGCAATGAAAATATATTCATTAATACAATGAAAATATATTCAATAATACAATGAAAATATTTCATTAAGACAATGAAAATATTTCATTAAGACAATGAAAATATTTCATTAAGATAATGAAAATATTTCATTAATTCAATAAAATTAAGACAATAAAAATATTTCATTAAGACAATGAAAATATATTCATTAAGACAATGAAAATATTTCATTAAAACAATGATAATGTTTCATGAAGACAATGAAAATATTTCATTAATTCAATGAAATTAAGACAATTAAAATATTTCATTAAGACAATGAAAATATTTCATTAAAACAATGAAAATAATTTCATTAAGGCAATGAAAATATATTTATTAATACAATGAAAATATATTCAATAATACAATGAAAATATTTCATTAAGACAATGAAAATATTTCATTAAGACAATGAAAATATTTCATTAAGATAATGAAAATATTTCATTAATTCAATAAAATTAAGACAATGAAAATATTTCATTAAGACAATGAAAATATATTCATTAAGACAATGAAAATATTTCATTAAAACAATGATAATATTTCATGAAGACAATGAAAATATTTCATTAATTCAATGAAATTAAGACAATGAAAATATTTCATTAAGACAATGAAAATATTTCATTAAAGCAATGAAAATATTTCATTAAGACAATAAAAATATTACATTAAGACAATGAAAATATATCATTAAGATAATGAAAATATTTAATTAGGACAATGAAAATAATTTCATTAAAAAAATTAAAATATTTTATCAAGACAATCAATGAAAATATTTCATTATTTCAATAAAATATTCTTCTATTTAATTATATATTCATTAATTTACTGAATTAATTTTATTAATTTAATAAAATATTTACATTAATTTCATAATTTGTTAATTGTGTCATTAAACTTAAACCATTATTTTTCTTGCAGAGTAGTCTTGTGCTAATGATAAATATAGAATGTCCCAGTAAAGGTGCACTTTTTAATTTTAAAATTAAACCACGTATTTTTTTAGAGGGCTGTTTTTTTTATGATACGATTGTAGAAAAGGCATGTCAGAATTAAGTATGGAGTAAAATCTAAGAGCGATCAATTCGTTTAATGGTTTATTACCCAATTCAATATAGAAAATGAAGCAAAGTCAATGCCAATTTTTCGAAAAAAGTTATCTTTTTGGATGAAGTGCATTTCCATCAGAATGGCTTTGTGAATACTTAAAATTGTTAAGTTTGCGGCTCAAAGAATGCACTCAAAACGAGCAACTGTGTTGTGCTAATTTTTGGCCGGCCTTACTTTTTTGAAAATAAGACCGAAATTGCATTGACTATGAATGATATTCGTTACAGGAAAATTATAACGAATTTCTTGTAAACTCAATCAAGTAGACCGCATGAATCTGGACGTCATGGGATTTAACAAAACGGGGCCATGTGCCACACAGCACAAGAAACAATCAATATATTGCAGCAGAAAATGAAAAAGTCCACTCTTTCTGCCTTCTCTGAACTTCATGCACACCCAATGTGAAGATGAAGCGGAATTTTTGTCCAGTTACAGTTTAGGGTGTACAAGTGGTGACTGTAGTTTCTACCAAAGGAAATGAGGGCCTCGTTCACCTGTTGCAAGGTGGTATACTGCCTCCATGTGCTATATTGCATAGCAGACAGAAAGTCAATTTGACACGGGTATTAGGTTGGCCCAACTATTACTAATGTAGCTGTAGCGCCCATAATTTGCTACCTTTATTGGTCATGAATACCACTTGTGGTTTGACCACGGTGAGATGAGGCGCCAGTGGCAGTGCTCATCTAAATCATACATCTCATCTAAATAATAAACTTCGTTATTTTTGGTTTGTTATTGTCTAAAGTTCAAATTATTATTTTTTAATTGTAACACATCACCACGCCCACTTTTGTATCTGATTTATTAACGATTTAGTAATTAAAAATATATTTTCAAATGGATTTTTCTTAAATTTATTACTTGAAATCGTTATATTGTAAGGAATATTGCAATATATTTCTTAAACGGATACGCAAAACTAATTTTTTTTTATTATTTTGAATTAAAATAGAAGGAATTGTTGTGCGCATACTTTCCCTTAACAATTTTAATTGTTTCTCTCAACGAAATACACCTTGATTCCCGGTAGAATTTTTTTTCTCTAAATAAATTTTTAAATTCACTTTTTGCCTGTCACATTGAAAAACAATATTGGACAAAAAAAATATTCCAAAAAATGTATGTATGTGAATAAATTTATTATTTCTGTTTCTGTACATAAATACTTTCAATCCCTCTCCCTCTCTCTCCCTATTCCCGACATCCACATTACCCAGCACGCATTTATTTACTTGTCACTTTGGGATGTACACTGGGTACACTAACTCATAGAGCAACAAACTTCATTCACTATTAATTTGAAATTTAGTTAAATTGCAACAACTACAACTACAGTTACACGCTAAAGAGTGAATAAATAAATAAAAATAAAAAAAGTAAAACTAAATTGAAATAAAGAAAATCTCTCAGCGGATTAAAATTTATTAACACCTAAAAAAGTTTTTTTTTCTTTTAGTTTTTAACATTTGACAGGCAACAACTACCAAAGAATTAAAGAAAATTTATTTTTTATATTAAATTAAATTCTACAAGTTTAGTATGTTCTGCCAAAGTTTTATAATAAAATTTAATGAAAAGTAAATACTACAAACAAGCCGTTAAATTAGTAAATGCGTACCTTATTAGAAAAAACAATTTATTTTATTTTTGTTGAAAGTCCTGTGACCTACTCATGTGCTCTTTTCCGTTCAAACAATTATTTATTTTTTTTTATTTACTTTAATTTATTTATTAGTAACTGCTTATACATATTTAATACGAGTAGACAATTATTTTGATTTATTGAATTGAATTGTCTATAAATAATTTGATTTCATTTGTATCTACTGGCTACACCATAATATTTTCTCCTTTAAAATGTTTATTTTGATTATAAATATTATCTTGTTTTACCCTCACCCAGTAATTATAACCTTAAGCAAGAATATTAACTACAACAATATTATTTATTTTTGTATAGTTGGACACATGACATTTACAAAATTTTATTTATTGAACTTAATTTGTGTGTCCCTCTAATGAAGGCTTAAGGGGATGTCAATCAACATAAGCAATCACAATTAAAATAAACAAAAATATTTCAAGTGAATTGAATTTATTTTAATAAATTAAAACAACAATACCAGCACAAAACATAAAAAACATTCTTATAATATTAAAAAAAAAAAACTTTTGAAAGGAAAAATATTTTTCAACCTTATTACGAGAGTCGTTTACTAGAATGTTAAGTCACTGGTTTAAACTGCTAAGCCAGCATTAATTGAGGCCTAGGAAGCCAACATTCTGCGTGTTATGCAGACCTACACGCCCCAAAGAAAATACAAATTTATTCAAAAGTTGGCTTAGGTTGCATGTGAAAAATAAGTTTAATCAAGAACAGAAATAGAAATTTATGCTTGGAACTATTTTTGAATAAAAAAAAAATTTTAATTTTATTTTAAAATTTTTATTAAATATTTTTTTTTTATTTAAAACTTCTATTTAGCTTAAGAAAACCTAATCTAGAAGTAAATTTATTTTACGCCTTAACCAATTCTTTACAAAACTTGCCAACTTTAACTTTAGTTTTTAAGCAGTTGTTGTTAAAATTTGTTTTTTTTTTTTTTTTTTTTTTTTGTTGTAAGTCTTAATAAATATTTGAGTTACACAGAAGGACATTATTATTTCAACATTAAGGATTTAAACTGATTTAATAAGTCACAACATGTGTTATCACACATCATACAGAAAATATTACACGAGAACTGTTAGCAGCAGCATTACAACAATTAAACAAAGACAGAGAGAAAAAACAAACACCCATACACACACTGACACATGTTCCGGGTAGGAGTAAATAACAAAGAAAAAAGTGCATCAACAACATAAAAATTAAAATTTGAATATTCATCAGTCGAATGGTATTTTACACTCAATAAACGAATGAATAAAGAAAAGTGCATTGAAAATGTTAAAATATTATTGGGTGAGGGAAAGAAAATTACACAAACTTTACATTTCAATTTAAAGCAGAGTTCGCAAAGAAACGAAACGAAACGATTGAAAACATTTTGTTTTGTAGTTTTCCATAATAATACTCGCTAAAGAACTAAAAAATTGCCAAAAAAAAAATAGCCCATGGTAAAATAGGTGACACTGAGAGCGTCAGCTGAATGCTACATGATTTAGGCCCCTATTGTCAAAAGTTAATCAATGTGTCGAAGAGAGATTAAAAATCAAAAGAAGTTTCTCTCTAGCCTACTTCTTAATTTCAAGCACCGAAAATAACTTTTGACAGGAGAGGCAATAACAAAATTAATGGGCTTTTTGGTTTACTTACACCATGTAGCAGCCCTAAAAATTTTTCAAAAATTCTGTTGTTTGTACAGCAAAGCAAGAGGATTTGAAAGTGAAGAAAAACTATTTTGTTACTTTAAAGAAAAATTGAAAAAAAATTTTTTTTATTAAAAACTTCTGCTTAAGTTGAAGTAACTTGAACTTGAATGAAATTATTCCCAAAGCATCCTTCTTAAAATTTTAATGGGCAATACAGCGAGGTTGGCTTGGCAAAGGCTAAATAGTAATAGCAGTAGATATTTCTAAGGACTCCAGAGAAAACAGTTGAAAAATGCGATGACAGCAATAACAAACCACTGCAGTTTTGGCAAGCTTGCGAGAAGAATGGGCTTGTCATCAAATAACTTATGCAGAAGTTGTCAGGACGACAGAAAAAAACAAACTGTTTTAGCTTCTCTGATTTTGACCAGCACTGAAAGATCAGCGCGAGCTTTACTTCCAGCAGCACTACCTGTAGAGTCTCACTAAGCTGCCGACTGTAGGGGTCGGCATGCTATCTATCTTCGTTCGCAGTAGCATTGGCTTAGGTGACGGAGTCAACTTCTTCTGTTGCTATTTCTCCTATTCTCTTTGTCCTTCTGGGTACTATTTCTTTGACATTATTATTATCATCAAGGACACTATAACCACAACGTGACCTTTAAGATCTTTTGTGCAGCCCAGTTCCTAACTACAATCTAAGACTCCTTACGAATCTCGTAATTTCTGTAGCATTAATCATGCCTAGATCTTCTGGAACCAATGCCCCACTATCTAATCAGCTTATTCTGTGTCTTGCTACCACTGAACTCTTGCACAAAACATGTTCCGATGTTTCCTGTCCTTCCTTACAGAAACGACAGGAACCGTTCTGTACCACAGCTATTTTCCTCATATGATAATTAAGTCTACAGTGGTCTTTACTTCTTCATACTTTCTTCCTTTTACACAGAACCCAAGAGCACCTCTTTCTGGTTTTTTTAATGGGATGACCTATGCCCCCTAACCTAACCTTCTTAATGAAGCAGTGTTTGCTGTAACCAACCAAAGCTTGGGCACAAACAAAGTTTATTAAGCATTTGTGGGTCTCTTAACTTAAGGTTTGATTTTGAAAAAACTACGCAATTTGGAGCGAAATATCGATATAAAAATAAATTTATAAAATAAGACCTCAAGCTTAATAATATAGCCATTTTAATTAAAAAGAAAAAGGTCAAATAAACTAACAAATAAAAAATTTTTTTTTATTTGTAAAATTTTAAAAAAAAAATTTTTAGACAAAAGCTTCTTAGCTTATCTGCACCAAACACCTAGTCTCTAGACAGCACTTCTTCACCTGTAGGTCAGTACACAATTCTTCAATCCATAAAGTAACTGTAGAAATGATTTTTGCACTCACCTAATAAAATTAATCATCAGTCTTTATGAGAATAAATAACTAACCAAAAGGAAATACGACAGTTGTATGTGTGTGTGTGTGTGTTAAATGAATTCAACAATTTTTCGAAGGACTTAAATTTTAATGAAAACAACAACAACAAAAAACAAAAACAAACAAAACTCACATGCTTGAATGCAAACAAACACAAATTGTACACACACGTACTTCCGATTCAATCTAAAAAAAGAAAAAACCAAGTGAAATATCTGTATTTATGTGTGTGTGTGTGTGCTTGTGATTTGTTACTTAAGGGAACTTCAAACATCATTCAAATGCAAATGCACACACAAGCACACAAACATTTTAGTAAACATGCTTGTTTGCCTCACTGTAAGTTTGTGCGTTTGTATCAAACATTGATTCACTTAAACATAGAAAACTGTTTTTTTTGTTCTCTCGCTCACAAGCTCTTCAGCATGTTCTTTTAAAAGTAAACAGTTTTTAAACAATAGCTTGGACACAGTGGGACACAAAAGAAGACGAATTATAGTTTGTTAGAAAAAACTTTTTTTTTTATTTCTTATAAAAACAGAATAAAAAATCTAAATTTCTTAAATAATAAAAAACGATTGCAAGGGTATTACATAAATATGCCTCAGATTCAATTATTTAGATTATTTTATAAAAACAAAATAAAATTTTCGATCACTATCATTCGATAACGAACGCGACGATCTGACATAACTTTGTAGTAATCCAAACAAAGATGTGGGGACTGAGCACAAGAACGACTACGAAAGCAATACAGAGCCCAAATTATGACTTTCGATATCGAGCAACTTCAGCCAGGAATTTTCTAATTATTTCATACAAAAAAAAACTAAATATTCAATCATGTTCATACAAAATCGAATGCCTCGTTATGAAACTGAATTACACAACTTTAGAAATGTTTTAAATCAAATTGACTGAAAGCTGTTTCTAGGGTGATAACTGATTTCCAAACTCTATCAATCTATTGCACTGTAACAGACACTACTTTATGGAAAAAAGAAACTAGTCACAGCACATGTCAGCAGACTAGTTTTTAAAGTAAAAGAACAAATTCTTGTTATAATTTTTTTAGGTGTAACAAACTAAACACTTTAATATTGTGATGAGGCTAACTGCTACTATTTATATACTTTGTGACTAGTTTTGGGACATGTTGTTTTGGAACAATTTATTCTGTATTTCTCACAAGGTAGTTTATTAGCAATAAATGATACTAAATGTTTTTCTGCCTTGTTTGCTTTAGGAAAATTTTTATCAAAATGAAGTAGCTTTACTTAATTAAGATCAAAATCAGAAATTGTTTATCGATTTTAATAAGATTTAGTTCGATTTGTGTGAAACTCAAAAGGCTGTAGGCTGGTAGAAAAAACATTAATATTTTTGATCGTTTTGTATTTTTAATAATTTTTTCAAAATTATAAATGTTTAAGTTTTCCTCAAAAAAAAAAGGTCTTCTTGTGTTTTGTCTTGCAAAATAAAAAGTTGTAAATAGATTTTAATAAAATTTGGCTTATTTGGTTGAAAACTCGTAAGGATGCATGCCGATGAAAAAGTTTTAGTTTTTTTTGTATTTTTAATAATTTTTCAAAAATTAAAAATTTTTAAATTTTCTCAAAAAAAAACTTTTGTTTTGTGTTTTATGCTGGAAATTAAAAAGTTGTCAGTCAATTTTAATAAAATTTTACTTATTTGGCTGTATGCCAAGGAAAACATTAGATTTTTCATTGTTTAGTATATTTAATAATTTTTGAAAAATTTAAAATTTCAAAATTTTTCCAAGAAAAAAAAAATTTTTTAAAAAGAAAATTAATTTAATTTAATAATTTTTTAAAAGTGAAAAATTTTTTAATTTTACATACAAAAAGTAGTTTTCTCTTTTTTTTAATTTTCACAACTTCTAGCTACTAAACAGATTTAAAATTAATGTAAGTTGGACTCTCATTAATCTCAAAGTAGAATTTTTAATTTTCATTTTAATCACCTATAATAAAGCGTTTTCATTTAGCAGACAAAACAGTAAAACTTGGGAAACAAAATTTATAAAAAAAATTTTAAATGATCACCTACAAATAAATTTATCAACAATTTTTATTTCCCACTGTTTAATAATAATAATAAAAAAAAAAAAATAAAAAAAAAAATAAAAGTATTTTAGCACTTGGTATAACAACGTTTTTCTTATTTCAGTTTCATTATACAGAAATGGGTATTTTTTGTGGGGGTCTTAGGTAGTCAGTCACCCATTTCGATTCAATGATACAGTTTACAATATGATGTGTGTTGATGTGTTGGCTAGTGAGTGTGTATGTGAATGCTTATGGCTGTCTAGTTACTATTGTTAAAATTCTTATTATTGGGAATTGTTGCTGCTTTCCCATATTATTGTTGTTTTATGTTCAAATCTCATAAGACTTTTTAGACTTAATAACTAAAAATTCATTCTTACATCTCTGTAAATATTTCCTTCAATAAAGTGTCCTTAAAATATAAAACACAAATATTTTAGCATAAAATACAAACACACACACACATACACACAAGTATACACAAACCAACACACACTAATGAGACATATATGTGTTACATTCAATAGTTAAATAGGAGTACTTACTTGTACGTAGTAATATGCGTATGTGCATGTGCGTGTGTGTGTTTTTGTGTACATGTGTTTGTTTAATTATCTATTGAGCCTTAAGCCACGTGCATGTGTTATTAAATTTTTTTTTTTTTTTTTTAATTTATTGATGCTCTTGTTGTGAAATGAAATTTTTCTCTTGCTTCATCTAAGGAATGTCTCAGTAAGAGTGCACTTTTTCAGTTTTAAATAAAAACAGGTTTTTTTTAAGAGCAATGTAAATTTTTTATGTGGATTGCAAAGGAGATATATTCCCATTAAGTATGGAATAAATCATTTGCGCCGATAATTCGTTCAATGGGTAATGAAACAGTAGAAATCCCTCAGAGCAAGAGTACTGGAGTATGAAGAAATTTAAAAAAAAATTTTTTAAATAATTCAAACTAACTGCTGAGTATTTGGGTGGTAGATTATAAATCTAGACGACCTCCCTTTGAAATTATATGTGTCTTATCTCGTAATCTTCTAAAGTTCATCCGAAAGTACTGGGCTAAGAGAGAATTTCAAAATATTTTTTTACGTAATCCAAAGTAACTTCTGAGTATTATAGGCGGTGGAATACAAACTCTTTAAAATGATATGTGTCCCATGACGTAATCTTTTTGAGAAATCAACGTATTCATGCATATTTGTACCTACGCACTTATATCTCTCCTAAACATCTTTTGAAATATTTAATGACATAAGACGTTTTTGATAAATATGCCATAAATATTGAAAAGATATTTACAAATACTAAAAACGTAACGGGTTACATTAAAACATATTTAACTCGGCATATTTACCTTCACTCACTTCATTTGAATTTACACAATTTTCGAAAACGAACAACTGATTGAAATATCTTGCAATACTTTATTTCAACAGGAATTTGATGGTAAAACTTTAATTTAGTTTTGGGTGGAGTGAAAAGAACAATGTTTTACTTTATCGGACAGAGCTTTAGTAGTGCTGTTACCATTCGTAGCATCATGTTTATGAAAGACCAGATTTTCTGCTTTACCAGCCATGAAATCAAAATATAGAAATCGTTTAGTAGTGAAAAAGGAACTTTGGGTGTCTCTTTCTACAATAACACCACGATTTATGAAATTTTGTGCTAACAAACAAGCTCATCCATCGCATAAAATTTTTTTCTCTAAATAACGATACGAAATTTGTATTAATTTTTGTTTAGTTTTATTCTAAAACTTGCAAATGTACGTACCTATTTTATTGTTTTGTCTAATGAAAGGGCCTCCAATTATATATTATTTTCTTATGTAGGTCACAGTATCTAAAAGTTTGGAAACCGCTGCTTTAAACCAAGTATATTAATTTTACGTGTGATTTCTTTAAATGTGTTAATTTGTTTCACAAAAGCATAAACAAAAAAAATTATTTAAGCACAGCAACAGTAGTTACAAAAAACTAAATAAAAAAAAGTAAAATAAAAATTAAGCAACAGCAACCAAGTTCCCATAATTTGTGGTTTGCAGTATATTAACCCGTTAATGGGCTTATTTTCTGCAGAAAAGCCGCACAGCTTTGCATATTTACATGTATTGTCTTTAAGAAAAAGTGCAAACTTTTTGTTGAAATATTCAAATTGTTCCTCTCATCAAGAAAAAAAAACTGACGCAGACTTTAAACTAAACGTATGATAAATATTTCGTGCAGTTTACTTTAATCTCTACCTTAATTCTTTTAAAGTAAGAGGATAAAAAGTGTGTCCTTTTTAAAAATACCTAAAAATTAATAAGTTACTGCTACAGTTAGTCAATTATGACCTTAATAAACACTGTCTTTTAATCGTTACGCTTGAGTGCTTAACCCATCACAAACACACAACAGCATTTAAAATATTTATTGCTCTTCTATTGAGTATGTGTTTGTGTGTGTAAAATATAGAATATATTACAGTATACAAAACGTTTCCGGTCTAATAAGTCTCAAATTAAATTTATATTAGAGCATTAAACATTTTTGAAACGAAATTCCCATAATATATGGGCGCTCTTCACAAGCTGGCACACAAGCACATATACACAAGAAACACACACATATATGGATATATGTCTAGTATCTATGTAAGTCACTTTCACACACACCCATATACTCAAATATATTAACAATGATGCACAAACCAAAATAATGCTACAACATCACCATCACTAATCAACTCATTTGCAACAATAATAACAACAACAACAAAAAGAGATGATAATAACATTTATATTTCAGACTATAAACCATGTAGTAAAATTAATCTAGACATGATGCAATAACAAACTTCTATTTAATACAAAATGAAACTAATACTACAACTTTAAGCAACTACAGAGCAGACAACAACACATTGATGGATTAATGTTTACAAAATATAGGGACCTCTTACTTTAAACAGCAAACAAGACACATTGTTACACATACTCTCACACAGCCAAGAATTTATACATTCATTAGTTACATGTAGGCTGTAATTTTCTAATAAAACACCTAAACATTATTAAATTTTCCTTCCGGGTAGTAGATTAATTATTGTCTTGGCTTATTTTACAACATGTCATGTATTCTGGATATAAAACAAAATAAAAAAAAAATTACCTAAATAAAAAACGAATATATTTTATGATACTTAATAAGAAAAAGAGGTTAACAAGCAAATGTTAATAATAGCTTAATTTTACTTCATGAGCTTTACACTTGAACACATAAAAAACAAGTTAAATTCGGCTGTGCCGAGTCCTATATACCCTTCACTCTGTTAGCGAATTATTTATATTTTTCACGTTCCACATTCTTCTATAATATCAAAACCATAGAAAAAATTAAATAAGTGAAGATAAATATCTTTTAACGTACCCCATTATGTTTTTTTAGTACTCGTATTTGCAAATATTTTCAGTATTAATGGTTTAGTTATCAAATACGTCATTAAATATTAACCCCCTTATCTTAAAAATTAACGTAGACTTTAATGTTAACGTTAACGAAATTTTTCATATAATTTTTAAAAAATTTTACTTTAAATAATAAATATTTTTAGTAGCAACTTAACCAAGATCATTTATATTTGTAACCTACCAACCAAATATTTAGATATTACTTTGGATAATTAAAAAATTTTTTTTTAAATTTTCATATACTCCAGTTCTATTGCTCTGAAGGGTTTTGGCAATTTCCGTTTTGCATCATAGAATAAAAACTACGAAATTTCCTGTAAAAGTTAAAACACTTACAAATTTCATTTCAGTCTGGCTTCAGTAAGTTTCTGTTGCAAAATCGGGAATGGTACCTTGCCAAAATGAGGAATCATAAAAATTCTTCGGAGTAAGAGTACTGGAGTAGGAGGGAATTTCAAAAAAAAATTTTAAATAATGCAAAGTTTTTTCTGCCCACTTGGACGATAGATTACAAGTCTAGACGAATTCTCCTTTAAAATGTTATATGTCACATCTCGTAATCTTCTATGGTTCGTTCGTAAGTTACTTTGGATTATTTTGAAATTTACATATACTCCAGTGCTGTTGCTCTAAGTGATTTTAGCAACTTGCCGACGTACCATTAAAGACTGTGAGATGAGACACATATCATTTTAAAGAGGAGAATGTTTAGATTTCCCAAGTACTTTGGATTATTTTTAAAAATTGTTTTATATTTCTATACACCCCACTGTTGTTCTCAAGGAACAATATAAAGGTTCTAATATTTTCAATGTACTGTCCGTCCCATATCAATGTCATGTCTTAATTTTATGAAAATCATCAATCAGTGTCATATTAATGACGTGTCGTTATCATGTCAGTCTCATGTCAATGTATTGTTAATTTCAGGTCAATATTATATATTAATTTCATGACAATATCCTGTTAGTGTTACATTAATGTCATAACATTGTCATGTCAATGTTCCGTCAATTTAAAGTCAATTTCATATCTCAAGTTCATAAAAAAATTTTTTTCAGTATCATATTATTATCGTGTCAGTGTCATGTCAATGTCTTATTAATACCATGTCATCAATCAGTATCACATCAATGACATGTCAAGGTCTCGTTAATACCATATCACTTTCATGTCAATATCATGTTAGTGTTAATGTCATAACATTGTCTTGTCAATGTTCCGTCAATTTAAAGTCAATTTCATATCTCAAGTTCATAACAATTTTTTTTTAGTGTCTTATTAATGTCGTGTCAGTGTCATGTCAATGTCTTATTAATACCATGTCATCAATCAGTGTCACATTAATGTCAAGATCTCGTTAATACCATATCACTTTCATGTCAATATCGTGACAGTGTCACAACAATATAATTGCATTTTTATGTCAATGTCTTGTTAATTGCATATAAAAATGTCATGTTAGTTTTATATCAATGTCATGTTTCAATTAAAGGCTGCACAAGCATACTTGAAAGCCATTAATCACTACAAACATGTGTAATATTTTACAATAAAAAGTTAATGTAAACCATTTCAAGTGTGTTGGTGCAGCCATATTATTTCAATTTTATCATAATATCACGTCAGTGTCATATCAATCATAGTATTGTCATGTCAATGTTCTATAAATTTCCTGACAATGTCATGTCTCAATTTCATGACAATATCATATCATTGTCATGTCCATGTCTTGTTAATATCATGTCAATGTTCCGTACATTTCATGCTTCAATTGCATGACAATGTCATGTCATTATCATGCTAATCTATTGTTAATTTCATAAAAATATCATGTTACTGTCAATGTTAAGCGAAATTTATATCAGTTTCTAGTTAAACATTGTCTTTTAGGAATTAAATGGAATTAAAAAATGTGTAAGCAAAGTTGTCTTCTTCTTATTGAATGAATTTTTCACTTTCATATAAACTTAGCGGATTCGTTTTGTATCAAACAAGTCCTCAGGCATTTTAAAATTTAATAAATTTAATTTAATCAGCAGCAAAACTAAAATTAACCTAAAAACTATTTTTCATTATTTGCTGCTCTGTTGCCTTTGCAACAGTTGATTGTCACTTTGTCCAAAGTGTCTTCAACCCTTTAATATTTTTTATGGGTGTCTTTTTTGTTTGTTCACCCATAATTCCCCGTATAACACCTTGATAACAAGAGCTGTGGTATTAGGCTGTCATGTCCATGTCTATTTGTTAGTTTACAGTTTATTGGTTTGTGTGTGCTATCAGACTTTTATTTTGTACAGATAGGAAAACTAGGCAGCCACAAAAGCTTACAAACAGCTTTACACACACACCTAAAGAAGGTGAAATATTTTGTAAGAAAAATAAAAATTAACGAAAATCCCAGTGGAAATAAAAAGAGATTTTTTTTTGTGGCAGCAAAACTCAAAACACAAAAGAAATTAGCCCTGGTAACTGCAGTAGCCACATCTCCTGGTTTGTTATCGTAAAGTGTTAATGACAATTACGAGTACAATAAACTTGCAACGGAAATAATACCAATTTGAGGTTTTTTTTTACTCTTTGGCTTCTCATTTATCTATCGTTTGCTTTTCGTCAGTGGAAAGAAAGGCTGTGATGGTGGCAGAAAACATTTTTCCGAGTTTTTCTTTTAATATTTATTTGGGTAAAAAGAAATTTGCTAAAAGCAAAGAAAAAAATACTAAATAAAACTCTTTCTGGCCAATACAAATCAGGTTAATAGCTGTTTGACTAACAATGACGCTATTGTTGGTTCTTTTTCCTTTTTCCTTTTATTTTTATTTTTGGAAAACTTAGTGAGCTGTCCTGTGTGTCGCGGCCTCTATTTGATTTTTAAAAGCAACAAAAAACCAAAACTAACTCTGTCACATGGCTAATGGAAACTTTTCATGAGTGAGTTTTGTTTCCACGGGACATAAAAGTTAATTGTAGCTGAAATTATTATTGGTTTTTATAAGTCATCTCCTTGAGTTTATTTCAATTAAAGTTTGTTTTCTGAAATGAAATGAAAACGTCATTAAATGTGCAAATTTTTGTAAAACATTTCTGGAGTATCGAATGTCCTTTCTTTTTTGGGAAATGAATTTTAATTTTTTTTTATCAGTTTGATTGTAAATATAAGTGTAATGAAATTTTATTTATGTCAATTCATTCTTCTTATTATTGTGTTTTATTTCATTTTACGTTTCTGTCTTGCAAATTAAAAAAGTTTTTAATGCTTCAAATCTAAATCATTTCTTTTCTTTTTTTTTTGCGCATTCAAGGTGAACACAAAATAACATTGTGTTTTTAGTTTATTTTTCAATTTGAAATTTTCATCATTTCTTTTTTCATTTTATTTCACTTTTTGCTTCCCTTAAGCCATCCTGTGAATTGCAAATCCTTAAAGAGGTGCTTATTTATATAACAAGAAAACAAAGGAAATAGAAAACATCGAGCTAAATATACACACACAAACACACAGATATAGATATACACATCCCTTTACACGTATGCTTAAAAATATAAGGATACTTAGGTGTATTTCTTGAAATGGGTCAATGATTTTCTAAAGACTTTTAATAATCTCCGTATGTGAGTTAAGTGACTGTCTCTCTCTAAATAATTTTTATTTTTTAATTTTTTTTCTATCAAATCTTTAATTTAAAGAAATTGTCAAATGCGACAACTTTATTATTCCCATTTAAAAACGAAGATGCTTGACAAGGCTAAGGGAAAATTTTATTCTTAAAAGTAAATAGTTTTCTAAATTTTCTTCGATTTGTAAATTAATTTTTTTTTAATTTGCTTTAAAATTTAAGAATTTAACAATAATAATTTTGCAGTTTTTAGAGTGTTTTAGCAACTGCTTTTAATATGAACTGCATTTGAACAACAACTTTATGTGGCTTTAACAGGCTGAACCTCACGCCACTCTAAACATTCTGCATCTCACATGAAAGTGATTTTAACTGACAAGCAACATCGGAAGAACTAAATACGTAAGTTAGACTTTTTCTTGTGGAAAGTTTTTCAAGCGGAGGTCTATGCCCAAAAGCTACAACAACCCCCAAACTCGAACATATCTCGTAAAAGCAGCCAAATTATATCTGATTTATAAATTATGGAAAATTATTCCCTTCAAATGTGTTCTGCCGTTTTAGCCTTTTTCAATCTAGACTTAGCTTTTTTTCTCACTTTTAGCCTCGAAATTTTTGATTTAGCTTCTAGCTTTTTTCTAGACTTTTTTTGTTTTTCAAAATAGCCTTAAATAGCCTTTTTTTTTGGAAAAATTAAACAAAATCATACATAAACAAACGAAGGCTGAAAAAAATTCTTTAACACAAATGAGCTTGTTCTGTAAACTTCGTACTTGAATTGAATTAAATTTATATTTTGTCTGCTAATGTGGAATTGAGTTGCTACTACTTTAAATTATTTCAGAAAAATGCGCATTGCGTGTATAAAAAAATTTTAACATTTCCTTTTGGAATAATAAAATTTGCTTGACAAAACTTTGACAAGTAAGTTAATAAATTGGTGGAACGAAAGCAGTGAAGAAAAGTATTCGGCTTCTGCCTTGTAAAATAAATTCACTATATTCGAAGCAGCAATTTTCCAGATACAGTTTTCGAAATGGCTTAATAATGCTGTAGAAAACTATCATTAACTGATCAATTTAGTATTTAGTTGTCTAGTACTATCGTTTAGTAATACTGATGTTACTCGCTTTTCAGTAAAATAAAGCAAGCAAAATCTAAAGTTAAAGTTAAAAAATAAAGTTAAATCATAATTATAAGTTTAAAGCCATGTGGCAAAAGAATTTAATTTCTTTCATTTTTAATATTTTATGTTATCTTCTAGGTTTCTTAAAAATCATAATTATAATTCTAATAAAAAATGAAGAATTATTTTGTTTTTGGTGATTTAGCTTTTTCTAGCCCTTTTTACGTAAATTTAGATTTTTCTAGCTCTTGGCAACACTGCCAGTGAAGCTGCAACGATCACAACGAATAAAAAATTTCCATAAAAAGTCACACACACTTTATTTAATTTCTAAAAAAAAAACACTTACGGCGTTTTTGTTTTAAGAAAACATTCTGTCTCTAAATTATTTAATATTCGATATCGAATGAAAACTATTGTAATTTTTGTGTTTTTGCATGAAAAAATTCTTGATTTGCAATACGAGTTGCTTGTTATCGAATGCTATGATTTCTTTTTTAGAAAAGAAAACGCCATTAATGAAAGGTCTCCATATAGTAGAATTGAATACAACCAGCGTTTAAGCTCTAACCCCCAAATTTATAAAAAATATTATGTGCTTATTAAAGGCTTATTTGACAGACTTCTATGCAGTATTTGTCAAATAACCCCTTATTAAGCATATAATATTTTTTATGAATTTGAGGTAAAGAAAGCAGTTTTAGTCACTAATAGACCAACCTAAATTGGAGCGTTTTTAGTCCCCTTTTTTATAGTAAAGCGTCATCCTTAAACAAGAGCAGTGGAGGTGTTATTCTCTAGAACGGTGTTAGTCACTTTGTTTAATAAAACTAAAATGTCACTACTGGTCAGAATAATAAAACAAAAATAAAAAAACAATTGTTTTGCAGCCAACTTCACTACAAAACGGGCTATCAAAATTGAATTTTCCAATTGCTCAGCTATACCCCTGCACTATTTAGGTATGCTCCATACCTTTTGTATGGGCATGAGAATTTTTAACAGATAAAAAACGCTTGCCGCCCCAATTTCGGTGTGACTGTAAGTTGTCTTGAAGGGAATTCTATAATTCTGTTGTATAGTCCTAAAGGGCTCTTTGCCACATTTCATATTGAAATTTTTATTTTTGCCTTAGTTGAAAGTGTCTTCATCTAAGTTCTGCAGCAATAGGTGTTATAGTAGGCCTCTAGCCTTCCTATACCCGCGCGTGGGCCTGTAAGACCGACAAAACGCTTTTACGTAAATACTCTTTTTTCCAGAAACCCTAGAAATTTGAATTTTCTGTTAGCTGCCGCTTTTTTTATAAGCTTTGTTTTAGTGCTGTTTTGGTGTTTGTGCGAGACGGACATATTGGTGTATTTGATAACAATTGGTCTATGAGACCGGTGCGGTTATATGTGTAACTTTTTGTGCAGGTAAACTATTTTTTTTTTGTTTGTGTTTTTTCTTCATTGTTGTGTATTTTATTATTTTGCAGGTACTTTTAATCAAGAGCAAATCAGACTACTTTTGGAGGAAGAAATTTCGAGTTCTGAATAAGAGGATGAAAATGACAGCGAGGTTGAAGATTTTGTTGAGGCAGATATAGAAACTTATGATACCGAGCAGGAAGATGATGAAGAATATGACGAAGAGTTTGATGAGATTGAAGATCGCCAAAGTTAAAGAGGATTTTATCTTGGTAAAGATGGATGCACTAGATGGAATAAAGCTCCACCTTCAAATCATGTAAGACGATTTGGTCGGAATATTGTCACTCAACTGCCAGGACCTAGAAAAGAAGCCAAAAATTTGAAGGAAATAGGTGAGACTTGGAGATTATTTTTTCCGGAAAGTGTTATAAATTGTATCGTAAAGGGCACCAATGAACAGATTTACCGTATAAAATCTAATTTTGCAAGAGAAAGAGACTGTGCCTATACAGACAACGTAGAAATCGAACCACTTTTAAGCCTTTTAATCTTTGCTGGAGTCAGAAGAAATAGTCGCTTGAATGCTAAAGATTTATTAAAAACAGATGTTTCCTCTCCGGAGATATTTCGATTGACTATGAGTTGGAATCGAGCTGAAAGGGCTACTGTAGATAAACTAGCCCCAATAAGAAAATTATTTGAAGAAGTTGTAGTCACGTTTCAAAAATACTACAGTGTGTCCCAGTTTGTTGCAAGAGATGAAAATTTTGAGGTTTTTGGAGGTCGTTGTAGCTTCAGGCAATACATCCCAGTAAGCAAATTAACCGCAGAATGTTTCTTGAATCTTTGTCGTATGATCTTGTTAACTCGCAACTGCGACGTCGAGCTCTCACGACCTCCTTGCCTAAAACCATCAAACTTAGGCTCTCTGAGTGGATGGTCCCGAGTCTGCAGAAACATCTTTTAATAAAATTGGTCGCTGTGGCTACTGTACATCAAAAAAGAATCGTAAAACACGTTACAACTGTGCCATATGCAAACAGGATAATGAATAAGTTATCTTATTGTTTATTATTGCAAAAAAAAAAGTATTTTTTAAGCTAAGAAAGTTATTTTTTGTTTTTTATAAAGGAAAAAAATTTAAGTTTTGTTTTTGCAGCAACACTAACGTTTTTGAAGGCTGTTTTTTATATGAAATGTGATATGTTATAATTTTTATTTAAAGGCTGATAATTAAATCAACTTGTGATTTATGTATTGCACCAGGAGTGTTTTTAAGTTTCTAAAATTAATTTTTGTTTATTTGAAGAAAAAAATAAGTTTTTGTTTTGTTTTTGTAGCATTTAAGAAAAAACAATCGATTTTGAAGACTAATATGTTAACGACTGAAAATCAATAAAATTACTGAATATTAATTTAATGAATAGTTTTATTTTTTTTTATTATATCATCGAGTTTAAGTAAAAATCGTTTTTTTAAAGTTTTGTTTCAAAAAACTAGTATTTCATCTAGTTCAAACTTTCGGTCTGTGAGACCGTGCACGGGTATATGTGTTACAAAAATTGGCGCGGGTATAGGAAGGCTAGAAGAAAAGCTTGTGCAAATAGAAGCTGGTGTAGAAAATCTTGACAATTAATACTATCTTCTATAAGGCTGAATTCAGCCACTTGTTGTGAACAAAATTTTTGTCTGCACAAAATTTTTTTATTCACAAAAATTTTCTTCGAAATTAGTTGTTAAATTTAATCTTACAAGTATATACATTCATATATAAAATAAAACAAGAAATATGTACTCTTGGCGCGCTGTACAAACTTTTTAATTTTTTAAATACAACTTAATTTAAAACAAACAAAAATTATTTCTTATATATTTCTTAACTTTAAAATTTACTGTTAAGCGCCATCTATCTACAAGTAGAAAACGAACTCTACCCTGTGAATTTTTTCTTTGACAAATACAACCCGCCATAATTTCTTACTCACCATACCAACACACCACTTGAATATATAAACAGCTGTTTCAAATGTGAACAAGGGTCGACAAATGAAAATAAAAATTAACAAAAACAGTTGAAAAAGTAGTTTTACAATAAAAGCACTAAAAAATAAAAAATTAATTAATAAATTAACAGTAACAAAAATGCACTGCATAAAGTAAAAATCAAGTGAATGCAATTTACCAAAAAAATAGCCAACCTTCATAACAAAAAAAAAAGTATATGGAAGTGAAACAAAATGTAATTTGTGAAAATAATTTAATGCGAAAATAAAATGAAGTGTGTATAAAAAATCATTGTGATATAAAATTGTTAGTGCTGGCTGTTCAACTAGAATCGCTTTTTTATAATTTCAAAGAAGTAATCAATCATTAAAGAATAAACAAATAATTAGAATTGTTCAGGCAACAACAAAGGTAAATACAAAAACTCATAAACCTTCACCGAATGTAACGCTAATGGGCGAATGGTGTGATAAATGGTGTAGTGGTAGCCAGACTGTCAAAAATGAAAGCTAGAAACTTGGGACTGGAATTAGTTTCAACAAAGGCATAACACATAAAATATTTTTAGCAATTGGTGCTAAATATTATTAAAGCCTAAGACTCACTATCCTACTTAGTCGTACGATCTGTCTAAAAACGCATGTGTGTTAAAAAAGTATGATAGTGTGTATTGAAAAAGCATGTGTGTGACAGACTTTTTGACAGGTCTGTCCGATTTTTTAATGTTATGAAAATTTTCATAAGATAGATTTTATCTGTGCTATCAGAGTTGCATTTTCTATGTTCAAGGCAGAAAAATAGCAACAATACCAAGCTTGTGTTTTGTGTTTCATTGTACAAATTTAAAAAAAAAATATTCTGCGTCAAAGAAGAAAATGAATACTTTTAAAAGTATTAAGTTGAGTAAACATATGTTTTTGCTTCTTTTTTTGTATAATAGTGTGACATAAAGTTCGCCATTTTAAAGCGATTTCTTCAAGTAGGACAGAATTCTGTCACACATTATTTTGACATAATCGTACGATCGTGTAGGGTAGTCAGTCAGTACCTTAAATAAGCATTCTTGGCTATATTCACCTTTTTTTGGGATAAAAATATTATAACTCAAAATTGCTTAAAAGAAAAATAAAATATGTTATGACTAAATATGTGTGTTTTTTTATATAAATAATTTTTCTGGAAATTGCATTTTGTATAAGTTATTTGAAATCAGAAATAAAATATTATTTTTAAATGGGATTTCAAAGGGTCATGTTATAAAAAGTCTTTTTTTTAAAGTCAAATTCTATCTGGCATCATTTGTGTTTTTTTTTTTCTTTGAATTTGTTTTTTTTTTGTTTTGTGCTTTGTTGTTTTCTTTATTTGTTTTGAAACACCGACCAATTTTGAAATATAAAACAAAACAAAAAATAGCAGTAATGATAATTATTATCAATTTAAAAATTTTGTCATCGAATAAACGGATATTAATTTTTTCTTGTTGTTGTGTTTGTGTACAAAGTTTGTTAAGAATTGTGTTTTATTTAAAAATAATAAAGATAATAGCGGTTGCTTGTTTTTATTTTTCCTTGTTTGAAAATCACATAGACCCTATTTTGATTTTGCTCATTTACTTTAAAAGTGGCGTAACTCAAAAAAGTGTTTTTTGTAATAATTATACTTTTCAATACTACGAATTTTATAAAAATAAAATAAAAATATTTTAACAACTTTGATTGTAAGAAATTTTCCCAGCAAATTCGTGTTTCTTTTTTTTTAATTATGAACTAATGAAGTCATTAATGAAATAAATGAGCCTTAGATAAATTGCTTATAATTTGTTAAAGCCATATTCTATAATTTTTCACGGCAAAATTTTTGTCTATAAAAATCTATAAAGGGTGTCAAAGCGGAGAAAGTATGTAGGAACCTAGAGAGCAAATTAGCTACGGGTTAGAATTTAAAAATTAGTTTTGACATTCTAAATTCTTAAAAAAGTAATATTTTTTAATTGTAGAAGTAAAAACTTCTACACATTTTATTATAAGTTTTTTATATGTAACTTAAGCCTTTAATGAAATCATAAACTAAAGTGGACTTTAAAGTAAACGATAAAGATTTTTTTCATAAACTTTAATTTACGCTTAAGTTTTCTTTAAAATTTACAGACAAAATATACAGACTGAAGCTCAATAAATATTAATTATAAGTATAGGGTCCGCCATCGAACGTTTTTTTTTTTTCAACTAGTTTCGTGAATGGTAACACTTAGCTCATGTCTGATTTGACAGATAATTAGTTTTATCCTTCCGCTGAAAGAATATGGTTGTGTTTTCGCTTCGCTAAGTCGGCCTGCGATCGACTTACAGAAGATACCGATTTTGCCAAAAAAAACCTACTTTTCAGATGAAGCTCATTTTGATCTTGGCGGGTATGTAAACAAGCAAAATTGTCACATTTGGGCCACAGAAAACCCGCACGCATGCATTGAAAAGCCGACGCACCCAAAACGAGTCACTGTTTGGTGCGGATTTTGGTCCACAGGCATAATTGTGTCATTTTTCTTTGAAAATGAGCAAGAAGTGGCCGTTAGTCAATGGCGATCGTTATGGGGCCATGTTGAACGAATTTTTGTTCACAAAAATTGAAGAGGAGGATATTGGCAACATTTGGTTTCAACAGGACGGCGCTACGTGCCACACAGCCGAAGCTACACTCGATGTTTTTATAGCATTTTCAAAAAAAAAAAAAAAGTTATTGGCGTACCCTATATATACAAATAAAAGTCGAAATAAATAATTATTATATAAAAAATAAATTTTTATTCTTTTTTTTTTTTGGATAATTGTTTTATAGACTGTATAAATTGTATGTAATGCATTAATAATGCTGCTAATAAGTACAATGATTAATTTTAATAACATCAATTAAATTGCTCACTTGTATTTATAGTTTGTAAAGAGTTTAAAATAAAACAAAGTTCCAAGTCTAAAAGTTGCTTTCTTCTATAACCTTTAAAATTTTTATTATTTTTTTTAAAGTAAAATTAAGTGTGTCAATGAATAGCTATGATTTATCATTTAATTTACTACGAGTATAACATTAATTAAGAAAGTAGATTTTATTCATTAAAGCATCAATTTTAATTTATTTTTTTGAATAGTGAGGGCAATAGTGGATATGCGGGTACAAAAATATATGGCGAATTTAGAGTAAAGATAGCGTAGTTATCAAATTTCAGAAAAATATATTACAACTTTAAAGTATAGACTATTATAAGAGCTATATTATTTTTGAAAGTGTTACAAGTCCACTTTAAAAAAAAAATTAGTTAGCTGTAATTTAAGTAAGATGGTGTATATATCTTACTAATTTTTGTTTTAAAATGGACTTGTAACACTTTCAAAAATAACAGCTTATACTAGTATAAGAAAATATAATCTAATTGTAATCAATTCTACTCAAGAATCAATCTAAATTGTGCTATTAAAAAATGGGCGTAGAAATAGATGTGACAGATACAAAAAAAAAATAAATTTCAAAGAAAACCGCTGAAAAATTGAGTTTTAATCATTAAAACATCAATTTAAATGTGGGCATGGCCGGTAAAAAAAACGTATAAGGTCATATTCCTTAGAGTAGAGAGCTTAAATTAGCCGTTATTTTTAAAAGTGATATAAGTCCACTTAAAAAAAAAAGATTAAGCGGTAATTTTATTTAGATATATTAGGTTTCATCTTACGAAAATTACAGCTGATTAATTTTGTTTAAAAAGTCGACTTGTATCACTTTCAAAAGTAACAGCTCATATGTAAAAAATTTTTAAGAGAAAAATTTGTACAGCTTACAAGGAAAGAAATAAAAAATAAGTTTTATAGAGAGATTCACTCGCTCGAAAGAAATTCTTATCATTTATTTAAGAAAAAAAAAACAAGTTTGTACATTAATAGATTTTATATGTTATTTATAATAACACTAGCTTTGCTCTAAAATTAAATTTTTATTTACAACATAAAATTCATTTAAATTGAAACTAAACATTTTTTTGTCCTACAATTTCTAAATGCCTTAGGGGAATACGCTACCAAAACTAAAGGAAATAAATTACTATTCTGCAGCACACAATCATTATTTTACTATCTGATGGAAAATAAACAAAATAGTTTTTGTTTAGTTTTTTTTTTATATAAATAAATTATTGATAAACTTATTTATTAACAAGCAACCTTATCTTTATGAAAATTTATTAAGTAAAAAAAGAACTTAAATTATAAATTTGCGCTTTAACTTACTACAGACCAAAAAAATAAACAATGATTATAAATTCCAATAAATATTTTTTTTTAGTTTTGCCACCAATGAACTTTTTTTTTGCTTATCGTATCTTTAACAAAACCGATTAAGAATTTAATTCTTAAATTTCGGGTTTTAAAGATTTAAATTTTCCATTTAAGTGTAAAGGAGTTACAAATTAAGTTGTTCAAATAAAACCTGCTTTTTCTTTTGTTTAAAAAATATTAATAATTGACACTACATTTTATATTGAGGGTAAATTTGTGTTAAAAAAATATCAAAGTAATTTTATTTTTAAAACAATAAATAAATTTATTGGCGCATTAAAGTGAGACATTTTGAACATTTGAATTACAATGTGACACAAAAGTAATGTCGTAATTTTAACAGGCCTCCGTTTTGTTATAAATCAGAAAAGCAATATTTATTTTGTGATGCAAAACAGAAATTGCTAAAATCCCTCAGAACAACAGCACTGGGGTACAAAGATATTTAAAAAAAATTAAAAAAAAAAATCCAAAGTAATTTCTGAGTATTTAACCGTCATCCCCTTTAAAATGATTTGTGTTCCATCCCGTAATCTTTAATGGCTCGTCCGGAAGTTGCTAAAATCCCCCCAACAACAAGACTGAGTATGAGGGTATGAGGGAATTTCAAAAAAAATTTTTAAATAATCCAAAGTAACTTCTGAGTATTTGGGCGGCAGAAGACAAATCTAGACGACCTCCACCTTAAAATAATGTGTGTTCCATCCCGTAATCTTCTATGGTTCGTTCGGGAAGTTGCTAAAATCCCTTAGAGCAATAGCACTTTGGTATATGAAAATTTCAAAAATTAAAAAGAATAATCCAAAGCAACTTCTGAGTGGTTGGGCGGTAGATTACAAATTCCATCACTTAGGTCTTGCGACGTAGTCCCTTCCTGGTATAGGAAGAAAATGAAGACGGATGGCAATAGACATAGAAAATTGAAAGATAATAAATATTGAGGCAAAGAAAAGAAGAAGAACACAAGTCCGTCCCCTAAACCAGTTGTCTCTCCTAATGAAGCCATAAAGCATGCCGACCTTTATAGTCGACAGTGTAGTGAGAACTTGTAGGTAGCGCTCCCCACACTGATCACATTCAGAAGCAGAGAAGGTGTTCCATAGTTTCCTCCTCTTTAGTTGTTAAACCCTTTCATGGTTACCAAAACTGCAGCGCCCTGTTATTGAGCCATCATAATTCTCAATTAGGTTCTGTGGACTTCCAGTAAGTTTCTATTGCGTTTATTAATCAGAATAGAGCAGAGCACGTCCGTTCGTCTCTTCATCTGGACTGTGCCTTACGCAAAAATATACTCTCGATTTGCTGTTTGTAGGCAGCCTCGACCTTTCTACGTGTTTTGTTAGCAGGTGTGATACCAGTACTGCTGCGAGCATATGAGAATTGTTTTTCTCAATGAAGTAGCATCACTTAACTCAGAATAAAATCAAAAGTTGTGCATCGATTTCAATAAAATATGTCTCATTTTGTTTGGAACTCATGATTCTATATGACTATGGGAAAAAAATTAAACATTTTTACTTTGCTTTATTTGAAATAAATTTTTTGAAAATTAAAAATTTCGAAATTTTGCCTAAAAACGTATTTTTCGTCACAACTTCTATAATGTGTCTGAAACTAGTGAGTCAATTTAAAAATGATATTAGTACAACTTGAAGAAAATTTTGTTGTGCAATTTCGAATTTTCTTTATTACCAAATATAATAAATCGTTTTAAATTAAATCTAATATATTTCACACCACCTCTTGAATTTAGAAAATAGCGGTATAACTCGGACACCAGAGGCAAATTACTTTAGTACACCCACACATAAGTGCCTTTAGATTTATAGCGATTTTAAAAAATATACCGTCTTTGAGAGTGATTATATTAGAAGGCCATTAACACTAAATATTGAACACCATATTTTCAATATTTAGAAATTTATTTAAAAATTTTCTGTTATGCGTTTTGGACACTTCATTGGCATTAATGCATACATTGTGTCCATGTACTCGTAGGTATTTGATATCGATTTGCATTTTGTTGGTATCAGCTGCATTATAATCATTTTGACAGGTTTCAATTGTTCAAATAGTAAATGTGTGCTGCTGTTGATCTAATTTTGTTCTAACTATAAATTGACATTGTATTTAGTTTGCAAAGTTCATATTACAAATGCCAACAAATAAATAGTATTATGATGCCATTGTCATCATTCCTGCTCGTACATTTATTTAATCTAATTTGATAATAATAATAATAAGACATGTGAATGTATGTGTGCATCTGTTTCATATGTTATCTGAAACGCTTCAAAGGTTAAAAGTACTTTAAATGAAAAAACAAGTTTTTAATAAGAACAAAAATGTTGTAAATTAATTTTATTTTCCATTTAATACTTTTAAGCATTAAAGCAACAACAAAAAAATACTTCGGTGCTGTCTATAAAACGCATTTAATCAAATCGCCTAGAAATTTTGCATGAAAGTTTGTTCAAAAATATTAAAAACAATTTCAAAGCCTATAGTACTAAGCACACTTATACAAAACAAATTTTATAAAAAAAAATTTTCTTTTCATTGAGTTATTGGCTGCTTTAAATAACTGCATCTTATTCTTTAATTTTTAAATGACTCATTTTTAAAACGAGTGGCTTAAACACTTTAAACAACACTTTTAAAAATACTCTATTTTAAAGTGAAAAACTTAAATAACAAATGAAAAGCTATAGCTCTAATAAACACTGAAACCCAGGAAGAGCTTTTACAGCCTTTTGTTTCTAAAAAAAACATTTGTCCTAACAAAAAAACAAACTCTAAAGCTGAATTCACCTATTTTTAAAACTTAAATTTTAAGTCTGAATTCACCCACTTGTTCCGAACAAAATTTTTGTCCAAACAATTTTTTTAAAGAACTTTAAACCGTCAACTCTAAGCCTAAATTGTCTAACTTGTTTCGAAAAAAATTTTTGTCGGAACAAATTTTTGAAAACAGCTTTAAAACTGTGAACTAAATTGTCTAACTTGTTCTGAAAAAAAATTTTTTCTAAATAAAGTTTTTCCAAAGCAGCTTTTAAAACGCCAACTTGTTCGAAACAAAATTTTTTCTCAACAAAATGTTTTCAAAAACTGCTTAAAAAACACCCCTAAAGCTGAATTCACTATCGAAAAAAAAATTCTGATTACAACGTTTGCAAATCAACTTTTAAAACTATAATTCTAAGTCTGAATTCACTCATTTGTTCCTAACAAAATTTTTTGTCCAAATAAAAATTTTAAAACCGTCAACTCTAAGTCTTAAGCTTACTTGTTTCGAAAAAAAATTTTATCCCAACAAAATTTTTTGAAAATAGCTTTAAAACTGTCAACTGACAATTCTAATCCTAAATTGACTTACTTATGCTAAAAAATTTAGTCCGAATAAAATTTTTTCAAAGCAGCTTATAAAAAGCCAATTCTAAGTCTGAATTCACCCACTTGTTACAAAAAAATTTTTTTGTCCGAACAAATATTTTTTTATACTTATGTAGAAACACTTCGAACAAGATATAAAAAAAATATGCGGCAACAAAAAATTTGTTCCAGTGAATTAAGCTTAAAGTAATCATGTTTTCTCTCTCTTTTGCTAGAGAGTGGTTGATTGTAATTTTTACTGCAGTTTATTTACTGCCCAGTAAGAAATGTATGTATGTGTGTAAACAAAATTTAAAACTGCTCTAGTTTTTCATTAGAAAATTTTTCTACAATAAATTCTAATTATTGTAATACAGAAATTTCCACTTTTTTTCCTCCACAGTTTATTTATTTATTTAGTCTAACAGAATTTATATCTAAGACTAAATTATTAACGAGACTGACAGCTATGATTTTTTAATACAAATAAAAAACATTTAACTTTCTTTTTTTTTATTTAACTTTCTTTACAGCATTTTTATAGTTTTACTTAATTGAAACTGAAATAAACTTCTTGTCACAATGGCTGTACAAAGTAAAATGACAAATGCGGTACTGTGTACCTGTAAAGAATTTCAGCACCCGTGGACGGACAAATGTATACATGCCTCAGCTGGTATACTGTTTGCGGCCACTCCTTATTGTTTAAGAGTCTATAGCATGGTTTATTTGGTAAGTCCCCTGGTAAGAGCAACAAAAACCAACAACATCTGCAATTCTTTTTTTTATATTTTCTTAAAGCTTTCCCTAATAATGCGTCACAAAATTCCCTCCTCAAAAGATTTGCTTAGAACGATGTGTGGCATTTTGCAGTCCACCGCTTTTTTAGTGACAAATGCCTACAGTTTTGTTATGTTTAATTGTCTGTTGCGCAATATGTTGGGCCAGTATTATTACTCGACGGTGGCTTTTTTGCCCAGTTTCTTGGGCAGTTTAAGTGCCATAGTTGTAGAGAGACCACAAAGAAGACCTCTATTGGCTTTGTATGTGGCCAATGTAGCTACGGAGACCTTATGGAATATGGCTGAATCAAGAGGCTGGGTCAAGTCCATACGCAATGGCCAAGTGTTAATATTCGGTGTCAGTATGTCGATTTTAATGTATTTGTATAGATTAGGCTTACACAAAACTGCCTGCCGTGACTCACTGTTTGACATAATGCGTATATTTGTGGGCCGCTCAGAGGAGGGACCTATTGAACCTAAACCTATAGAAAATAATAATTCAACGACACAAAGCAGGTCCAGAGGGCATGTTAGCTTAGATACCATTATTGGTTGGGTGCTAATCTACAACCGATTTATCGAGAGTCTCAAGCAAAAGCACAACACCTGCCTGCACAAAGAGAGTTGCTGTAAAAATGCTTTAATGGGTGGCCTTAAACCTTTTCTGGGCGGTATAGGCTTACAGGTGGCTTTAAAGCTGTTGCTTAATATAAAGAAAGTAGCCCAAAATGAACTGGACTGGAAAAAAACTATTTTCAATAAACAAACCTTAAATATGGGTTTATGTATGGGCACATTTTCTTTTCTCTTTAAGGTGGGTTTAAAAAAAATTTTTGGAATAAAATTTAATGGTGGTTTTGAAAATTACTTTTCAGTCGGTTTCCTGTGGCCTTAGACATGTTTTTGATCGCGATGATGCCCGTTTTGCTATACCAGCTGGCTTAATAGGCAGTTTAGGTTTTATTTATTATCCAGATGTCAGTGTGTCACTGTATGTCATGTGGAAAATGTTGCAGGTTTCTATCATTTCTTTTTAATTTGATTTTGAAAAGTAACAAAAAATTTTAATTAACCCTGATATTGTCTGTGGGTATGTGTGTGCTTACAGGTGCTTTATAATTTAGGCATAGACAAGAAAAAGCTGCCAAGAGTACCTGGTTTTACTTTATTTTTATATGCCTTTTGCACCGCCGTTTTATTCCATGCGGGCATTTTGGAAGCTACAAATCTTAGACAAAGCTATTTTAAATTTTTACAGGACATATCAGGCGGAAGGTAATCAAAACTTTAAATTTTGATTTATTTCAAACTATTTAAAAACATTTTTTTTTTCATTTATTGCAGATTAATTAAATTTTATATGGTGCCTTTAGACGTTTACGGTTTGAGTTCAAGCAAACGCAAAGCAGAGGTTATGCGCCGCTTAAATATTGTCGATAAATCTTTGTATCCCTATTTTGCTTTGGAAAAGTGGTAATTTTAGGTGTGTAACGTTTTTTTATATATTTGTTTTTGTTGTGTGTGTGTAAGTAAGGTATTTTTGTAAATATGTATTAAAATGTAATAAATCGTTAAGTCTAGTTGTAGAGTAGTACCAGCTCTGGTAGGGGCACATCAAGTGTACGGTGCTTTAGAGCGATATATTTGTCCGATAGAACAAGGACAATTGAAAGAGTGACTTGTCTTTTGATGCAAAATTTACATACAGGCAAGAGTTCATTCTGGGTAAAAAAAAAACTAAATTCGAACAGCAAGTGGAGCGTTTTTTAGCGGCCAATCAAAATCATATTTTTTAATTTAACAAAAAATGCCAGAAAAATCTAGAATGTCATTACTTTTTAACAATAAAAAGAAGTTATTGTTTTGCAGTCAACTTCACTACAAAATTTGTTTCTCCACCCGCTCAGCGTTGCCATCGCGTTATTTCAGTTTGTTTCACATACACTTTGTATGAACAGGAGAATTTTAAACATTAAAAACGCTTGCAACGCCAGTTTCAGTTTGGAAGATCACAGATGTATGTATACCTTTTTTTAGAATTAACTATGGAAGTTGTCGTATCTCTCTAGAGACTGACGACCTTATTACGAGTATCGTTTTCGTAATCGAATTCACCACAAATCAATATAGAACGTATTACTACTAGCGTTGCCACATATCTTTCCTTTTGTCGCGATAATGATACTCATAATTAACAAAGTCTAAACAAAAACATTTTTTTACGAGACGTATTGCCTCCTGTCGTTACACGAAGCGGCCAAAATATTTTTTTCTTCATCACATAAATGAAAATGTTATTGCGTATTAATGTGCGGTTTTTATAACACAAGAAATTTTATAGGAAAAGTACTCAAAATACAAATTTTGTAAGCGAGTTGATCGCTTGTATTATAAAAACAGCATAAAAATTTATCACAAAAAAATTGTTAAAAACAAGAAAAGCGTACTGCACCAAATTTTGTTTCGAAAAAGTGTATGTACAAGAAACGAACAATCCATTTATATTGAAAACACTAGTGCTGTTATCAAAAAAAAAAAAAAAAATATATATATATATATATATAAAAATAGAATAAAATATGATTTGAAAGTAAAATTTATGAAAAATTTCGATAACGTTAATTTTTTGGGTAAGGGAGTAAATTTTTTAAACATGTTTGTTTAATTTTCAGCCGAATTATGACATTCAATGTTGAACGAAATTTTCATTTAAATTCTGAGGCCAAATTACGGCATTCGATATCTATGGAAATTTCCTTTCGATCAGTATCGCGTGCATTAATTTGGCTCCTGTTTAAATTGCGATCTATAACGTTTGGACTCTGAATTTTGTATTTAAATTCAGCTTATATTTTGAGCGAGAATGAGTGCTGTAATTTGGACTTCAGATAAGAGTGTCATTTTTCTGCTACGTGGCAACACTGGTTATATATTTTTATCTTAACTTGTGGTAAATTCTACTGCGATAACTACACTCGTTATAAGGCTAAATACATGTGTCATCTAGTGTTTTTTTTCTTGTTACTTCAGTTAGCCTAAGTTAACCCATTCTCTGCAAAAATATTGAAAGTGGAAATTTCCCTCTTTTTCGTTCAACCTGGCCACTTTCTGTCGATTATAGCCTGTTTAAAAAACCATCACTCAAGCACCATAATGGCAAACGATAGCTTCGTTCGTATATTTGTATTGAAAACAAAAACAATATCCGAAAGTTTGTTTTTGTTTCAATACAAATGTACGAAACAAGTTTTCTTTCGCTTTTACGTAGACCGACCGCATACACGTTGCTTTTAAAAAATATATAAAAATCATAGAGCCTGTGCCGCAAATACACTAAAAGCAGTTAATTAGTTAGTATATAAAATGACAACTACACTAAAAAATTTAATTTTAAATATAAAATATTAAAAGTCTATTTTTTTTTTTAACCAAAACTAAATTTATAAAAATTGAAAAAGAAAAACGAAATTGTTATTCGAAACCTTATTTGAAAAATTCTATAAAATTTATTTGCTATTTAAGTCTGTGTGATCTTTTTCTTCTTGTATTAATCTTTTTCAAGCTGGAGATCTCGCATTATAACTATTTATTTTTATAACGATATTTAGCTTTTTTAGAATATAGTTGAAGCGAAATATCTTTATTAACACAACTAATTATAGTCCGACCTCCAGTGGGAACAAATTCTATAAAGTAGTTGTTATATTTTGCAATGATTCTGTAATTTATTTCTGTGGGTCTTTAAAAGAAATACAAAATTTCACATTTTATTTTTTATACTCATAAGTAAGAGAAATATATTAAAATCATCACAGTTTTTTATACTAATTTCACAGTAGTTTTTATACGAAAATACAACAACTCTTGTACTCAATAAATACTTTCATCAATTGTACACTTTTTCAAAACTTTTTTAATCGAAAAGTATAAAATTAAAGTTCTCAAGAAATTGTAAGCAGATCTTATTTAACAAAAAAGGGGATTAAGAAAAGGTAAGCTTAAGTATAATTTTTAAAATCTACAAAAAAAAAAAAAAAACTTTACTAGATATAAAGCCGCATAAATAATTGCCCCCTTATTCTATTTGGCGGCAATGGTGAATTGATATTACAGTTCTCAATATTGATAAATATTAATGACTGTCGGCACTAAATTTTTATTATGTCGTCAATATATTTAGATAACGAGATAAGCAAAAATGTAATTGGAAAAAAATTTAAAACTTAATTTTTTTTTGCTTCATGATATATTATATAACTTAGTGTTAGGCAATACTAGAGTATAATTAAATTAATGTTGTTTGTAAATTGATGTTGCTGTTGCCAACACCAAGTGGAATAAGCTTGATTATGTCCACAACTACTTATACGCTTCTAGGAAAAACTTTTATTGGTGCTAAACAAAAATTAGTTTTGTGCTGTTTCAATAACACAAGTAACAAATTTCATTCCCTATCAAGAGATTTAAAATATCTTGCAAAAACTACAGCTACTCAAAATAATTAAGTGAGTCAGTCAAGTTTACAACTAGATAAATTGTGAAAAATCCACAAGGAATATAAAATATATGAAAGAAGAACACACATAAAATAAAAATAAAAATAAGCCGCAAAGCAAATTTTTCTTGACAAATCATTCAAAGCTCAAGTTGTATTATTGCCACAAAAGAAAGATGGAAATTTAAAATGAAAAGCACTTGAAGATAAAAAAAAAATTAATTTATAATGCAAGCAAGCAGCTAATTTAAATTACACTCTACTCTTTTTTGTAATGCCAAAATGAATATTGACATGAAAATAGAAATAAAAATATATCAACTAGATATTTGGTAAATCCTATAGGATTTTAAGCTAAGCAGCTAATAATCATAATGAAGTATAATTTAACGAAACACAAACAATCAACTCGTCTAGAAATTTTAAATAAAAGGTATTCAAAAATATATAGTTCGTCATAGAAAATTTTTTTAACGATTTGATTGCTAGTTTTTCTATAAAGACCACATTAAATTTGTTTTTTGAACCGAGTGTCACTATCATTATAGACCAATTTCTTTAGTTCGTTAGTTAGTTAGTTATAATCATCCGAGAATTCTTAAGAACTTCGCAATTGTTGCAAACTTTATTTTACGTATGTTTTTTGAGGCCAGCATCTAGCAGCCCATATACCATGCGGTATGCACACGTTGCAATTTTTTCTATCATTTGAATTAAATTTTTATTGAACAAAAAACACTTGAAAAAAATTTTATTTTCCATTGCTGGTTGATGTACCTAAATTTTTCATACAAATTTTAGTCCCTTTAGTGAAAAATCATTAATTAACTTAGTAGAAAGTATTTATTAGTCCATCACAATAGATCTTAAAGGTCGCGTTGCAACTATGGCTCATGATAATTTATTAGTCCAAAACTTAATCTCTCCATCCCTGTTTAATGTATTTTAATTTTATCTTAACAGTTAAAATTTATATAAGAAAAAAAACCTTTGTTTCATTTAATAAAAAAATATAAAGCAAATCTTAAGTTTTGCAGCCCTGCTTTTCACTTTGACAATTTTCATAAAACTTTGTATCTTTCTAATTCTAAAAAGCAATAATTGATTTAAAAAAAATCACTATTCAAAAAAAATAAATTTTCCATCGCTGGTTGACATGCCTAAATTTTGTCTTAAGAATTTTCAAGTGTTCTTAAAATTTTTAGTCCCTTTAGTGGAAAAGCATTAATTAAAAAACTTAAACTTTCCATCCCTGTTTTAATTTTTAAAATAAATTTTGTGGCTATAGTGAAAAATCTTTATTTCATTTAGTAAAAAATATAAAACAAATCTTAAATTTCCCACCCCTGGTTGATATACCTATACTGCTTTTTTTGTTGTAGTTTCAGGTATATGAAAACAATATGAAAGTAAAAATATAAAAATATAAACAATAACCGGCATATGAGTTTCATAACATTCAATTCATTGATTTAAATTGTTTGTCTTTTACATTGTGTTTTCTTTTTCCTTTTTTTTTTTTGTGGCGGTGACTAACGAAAATTAACAACAAAAAAAAAAAACATTTTGCTTTTGCAATTAAAATAAATGTTATTGGCACAAAGAATTCTTGCATTTTTTTCATAATAAAAATCAATTTTAAACAAAACGGTTGCTGTTCACTGCGCAAACAAGAAAATTAAAAAAAAAATATATTAATTATTATCAAAACAAAGCAAAAATAGATTTGTTTAAAAATATAATGCGTGTTAAAAAGAATTTTCATAACGAACGTATAGAAACAGCAACATCAGCAAGAAGTTCAACAACTTCAAACGATGATGGCGGTGACGAAGGGGACAATATTTCGATTATCGATCAGTGTGTAAAACATATTAGCGATCTCTCAACGTCCATTATTCATCTGACAATATTATTTGTAATTGGTTTACTATTAATTGTAATGGATTTAGTAAGTGCCTCAACTAATTGCCTTATTAGTATGGTGCCCTTAAATATAATACAGACACCTCGGGGTACCGATGATATTTTGGCTAGAGAAAATGTGCCAGAATTAATGACTCTAAACGTCATTAGTTTGTGGCTGTTGGTGGTTTGAATTTAATGTAAGATAAAAGAGTGTAACAAAAAATAAATAAATAAATTTTTATTTTTTTTAATAAAATAAAACAGAAAACAAAAAAGTTTATTTTAATTTTTAATAAAAGAAATAGATTTTTAAAGGTCGCGGTGCGATTAAAGCCCTTGATGATGAATAAAAGGAATTATATTTCACATAAATTTGTAATTTTGTGCTTTTAAATGCTTGTAGTCTTTATCAGAATTTTTTTAGGCTAGATTTAACCTTTTTCTCGAATTTAGCCTTGAAATTTATGATTTAGGATCTAGCTTTTTTCCTAGCCTTTTTTTATTCTCAAAATAGCCTTAAATAGCCTTTAATTCTTTTTCTCAATTTTTTTTTTTGCGGATAGTGCGAAAATTTTTTTTATCAATTTTTCAAAAAAAAAAGCAAAGGGGGTGGTAGTCTTTGGTAATTTTTGCCGAAAAAAATTTTTTTTTCGCTATCCTCAAAAAAAACAGCTCGAATGAAAGGTAATACGTTTACCTATTCAATGCAATAGAAATCAAGTCGATAGCTTGAAAATTAAGCAAGTTATGGCCCAAAAGGTAACAAAATCTACTACTGCCTCTTTCCGGCCACTTTTTAGTAGAACTGGTAATAACTTTCTTAGTTTTCAAGCTATCCACTTAATTTCTATTGCGTTGAACACAGTTGTAAAACAGGGTGGTATCTAATCCTCACTTATAAATTGAGTGCAACATGTTGAGAACAGAACGTAATATTGATTTTAACAATTCCATTTTTTTTTTTGACAATAGAATGCAAACATTCTTGGATGGCAGAATATGTGCAACATTTTTGTTAGAAAAGAAAACGCCATTAGCTACTGTTGCTGCTTATTTAAACAAAAAAATAAAATTTTGCAAAATTTTCCACCAACAACGAATGCTTAAAGCGTTATAAGCCTTCACAATTATCTGCACTTTTATTTTTTTTTTGTAACTTAAATATGAAACATTAAAGGAATATAATAAAAAGTAAATGAACGTTAAGGGTCTAAAGCCAGAAAAAACAAACAAAATATAAGATTTACATACGCACGTACGTAAGTATTGTAGGGAAATCTATAAAGTAACTGCCAGAAAAATAACTAAACGAGCCAGCGAAACTGCTATTAAAATGCTTAAAAAAGAATAAAGAAAAAAAAAATAAATAGAAGAGAGATTGATTTAAAAGAAGCTTTCTTTGCTGCTACAACTTATAAAAGATATGAACTAGCATCGCAGAGCTGTGCAATATATATTATTAACTGACTAGATGTTTTTGTCCGGTCTTTTATTACGTGAGTCGGTATTTTAGAAAGCGTAAGTACCAATTTTTAGATAAATCCGCTTACAAAAAGAATTTTAATTGTTGAAAAATCCATTCACTACTTTATAAAGTGGCGTATTGTCATTATTATCAGAGGAGCCAACCAAAGTGCTAAATAAAATACTTCAAAGCATAATTTCAGGCTTAAACTAACCATCTTTTTAAAAAGTTTTGAGTGAAAATCGTTAAAAAGTGGGCTTAAAAATGGGCGTGACCCATCAAAAAGTATATGGCGACTTCTCCTTGGAATGTAGACTCTATATAAACCACATTTCAGACAAATCCGTTGGAAAACAAGCAAGCAAACAAAAAATATGGTTGAGGCAACCATATTCTGGTGGAAACATAGTATGGTTAGATTTATGATTGCTTCTAATCATATATAGATATTAAAAATAGTTTTCAACTGCAGATGTTGCGGTTCAACCCCCGGTCAAGGCAAGAAATTTCTTAAAATTTTTTTTAATACATACATATTTTAATATGATTTAAAAAAAATTTATTTTAACTTTTTTGTATAAATAAAGTTTTTTATTACATTGATATTTCTTTTCTATCAATTTGTATTTATTTATTTTATTACTAATACATCGGGTTTAAATTTATTTTTCGAACTTGCGAACGCTTAATTAAGAAGCATTAACTCGCCACTCAACCACTTCAGCCACAAAGCTCAGTTGAGTTTGAACGACTAGGTTTTTGTTTTATACTCAATTTATTTATATGGTTGCGGAAGAGACAAAATAGAAAGCAATTAACATTCAACCATATTTTTATCATTATTATGTTTGCTATGAACATATTTATGATTTCAAGTAAAATTTTTTAAACATAATATGATAATTATATGGTTAATCTAAGACACTAAGCATAATAAAAATAACTAGAAACATGTTTATCGTAATCAGAATAATGTTTAGATCCTTAAAATTAATAATAATATTTTTGTGGAGAACACACTATGTTTGAGGTGACCATATGAAACCATCTTTTTTCTTTGCGTGTAATAAAGGAAAAAATGACGTTTGCTTAAACATGTCAGACTATGATACCGTAGTGAACTGAATTCTTAAAATGATTTAAATGGAATAAAACGTATCGTAAATAAAAAATGTTTCATTGCACAATGTGTTTGCATTTTAATTAGATTTCTTTTATATTAAATTGTGTTTAATTTGTCTTCTCTGGTTGTAGGCCCTCTGCAGCTTAAAGTTCAAATTCGTTTTAAAAAGAAAATAAAGCAAAAGAAAATAAAAACACAATAGCAGCTATTACACAAACAAATAATTCGCATCTTAGTTAACTCGTCCAGAAGTAATGCCCAAAATTATTTTAATTTTTTTTTTAATAAAAAAAGCAAACTTTTCATATTCATTCGTCCATACTGGCTTAAGCTGCATAAAATTAAAAATACAAATATTCGAGATATTTTTGTAAATTAATTTAAAACAAAAATGTTACGTTTATTTAATCAAAGCAGAAAAAAAAATATTAGAAAAAAAAAACAATTGAAACAATTAAAAAGAAAAAATAAATAAATGAATTATGGGCAGCATGAAGAAGAAAATTTCTGAATTTTTGTTGAAGAAAAATAAAAAAATAATGGAATCTTGATTAAGTCAACTCTTGGTAAGTCTTCCTCCAGTTCATTTGTTCATCAAGAAAGAAGCCTTGCAATTCATGGCACAGCTCATCTTGGGAGATGCGTAGGGCTCTTCTTTCGCACTAAGTTTTATTTCTGAAACAAGTGCAAAATGTTTAGCAAATACAACTTAACAGACCCAAATTGATCTTGTTAAAACATAAAAATTCCGACCTGCTTGTCATATTTTTGGAACGTATTTCTTTATTTCTCAACACAGTTTGCTTTTACTCTATTTTGTTTTCGTAATTTTGTAGCAAATCATAGTATGTACTTGAATTATAGGTCAAGAGTATCTTAAAAAGCAGATATTTTAAAGCAAAAGTGTACGTCCATAAGTCAGGAAGAATTCACTAGCAACATTAAATCTCAATTATGTCTCAGAGTCATTGAAAATATCGACTGTCGAAAGAGGTATGTCACCTAAGACATGGCCAGCATTTGGCCGATATTCTCTCATAATAAAAAAAAATTAAAATAATACTCTGAAAACTTTTTGTTTTATTTATAATTCACATGGTGGACCCGCCTTTATTTAATTATAATTTTGAAATTATCAATTTTCGCCGGTTTTAATTATTTTTGTTTTTCATTTACACTTTGCCAGCAAAAGGATCTATTAATTTTTTTTTTTTTAACTCAATTTGTTTGTTTTGTGAAAAATCTTTCATTAATCAATGAGTTTTTTTTTGTTTTTTTCCTCTTTATTTAGTTGTTTTCCATAACAACCCAGAAATGATGCCATAAATAAAAATTTTAAAACCAACAACTGCATAAAAAATTTACAAATACAAATAAAACTGTAACTGCAAATAGCAACTGCAACAACAGGAACCTAAACTAAGAATTGTGTGAATGTATGTGTGTGTGCTATAAGTAAATTATGTTACAAAAGATTATAATTTTGCTCTGCACAATCTCAATCATTTCAAAAGTTTATGGTGGTAAAACATTTAAAATGAAGTGGTGTAGAAGACTTTTCCTACTCATTGCCAGCCATAAGGGGACTTTACACTATAATACTGAGTAAAACGACTTGTCAAAAATTAAAATCATGGGAAAAAGTGTAATAGAATAAAATCAAAAATTCTGAATAGAAATTTGACAGTCGTAGGGCTCTTAGAAAATGTTCTAAGTGTCTTAGCACAGCAATTTTGCATACGAACAAAGAAACAACAAAAACAGCTGACAAAATCTAATAAAAATCCTCGCACTTGTAGTATAGTCTAACATCCCCATAATATCCCCATAACAGTTGCTACAAATGCTTTTTATCTATCAAAAATTCTGTGTATGAAGCATAGCGAAATAACTCGACGGCAACACTGAATGTTTGGAAAATTCAATTTTGACAGAGCGTTTTGCAGTGAAGTTGGTTGCAAAACAATTGTTTTTTTTTTTTTTTTTTTTTTGTTTTCTTATTGCTGATCAGTAATGATATTTTAGCTATTTTTTTAATTTAACGTTTTTAACTCTATTTTTGTTTATGTTTAGTGGGTTTTATTAAACAAGATGATTAACACCGCTATAGAGAATATGCAACGCCAGTACTATTATTTAGGTATAACGCTATAGTATAAATGCTGGGTGCTAAAAAACCCTATGCTTGCCGCTGCAATTTAGGTTGCTCTGTTACTCTCTTATTTAGACTGGCGAACATTTGGAGGAAAAATATCTGGAGTATCTTTGTTACATAAACGAATATGTTGCCGGCAACATTCCATTCCCTACCAGAAATGTGTGATAGAAACTAACACATACTCGTACAGATATTGAGAAATACAAAAATACAGGTACACAAAGTTTCTAACACATATGTATTTCACAAGGTCCTTAAGAACTTGATAAAAACTTTTTTCTACGCTGTGATAGATATTTCTATCAAAACTGTCAGTCAAATGACAGATCCATTGAGTGTCACGGTTTTTGTAGGGTTATTGTTGTTATTAAAACAACGAAATAAAAGAGAAGTAAAGCATAGAATATGTGAACAAGGCGTGTGACCGAGTTTGGAACACAAAAGTGATGATCTCTTTCCCACGCGTAATTTGCTACGAAGCAAAATGTTTGCTTTCCAAATGTTTCCTCGTCTAAACTGTTTGGCAATAACGTTGCACACTTTTAGCGGTTTGAGTTTGAATGTTGAATAAAATTTTTATTTATTTTTTTTTAGAGAGAAATAAAGAGAGCAAGTATTGGAAGGGTTTATTTTATTATTTATTTGTCAGTTAAATAAAAAATATGTAAAAGATAAAGAAACTTGAACAGTGGAAAAATGCATATAAATTAAATATTAAAACTTTTTCTTATAAAATTTTGTAAATGTTACATCATGGCAAAAAAAATGCAAGGTAAAGATAGCTCTAGAACAAACATTAAATTACAAAAAAAGGCGTCAAATTACGGCATTCAATACCTATTGATACAATTTAATACAATTCAAATGGAAATTTGCCTCCAGATACACTATTTATTGAGCACAAGGACTTTGTATTCGAATAGGGTACGCTCTACTGTCTAGTTAGTTTAGGTGCCTAGAAAATTTTTTCTAAAAACTTTGTGCCCCCACTTTTTGCGTTTTATTTATTGTGTCTACTGCAACAAAAAACAGAAATTTCTTTGACAACTTCAACTAAATTGTTTTCAATCTTTTTCAATGACTTCATTGTTGTTGCTGCTGCTGCTGTTAAAGCTTATTTTCTTACTGTTTGTTGCACTTGCTTGTTTCTGTTTATCTTCCATCAACTTAATTTAAGTCAATCGCTTTTTCTTAACTTTTTCTTTTCTTTATAAATTTTCCAAAGCAGAAAAATTAAATAGTAATAGATAATGAAATGAAGAAAGAAAAAAAAAAATAGGATGAAGAAATATTAATGACAAAAAAAAAAAAAAGAAATAAAAAAAAAGAAAAGCACAACAACTTTAGAATATTTTGTAAACAAGAAAATTATGCAAATTTTTTTCTTATTCTCTGGGATTTTTCTCTGCCATTATTTTTTTAATATTTTTTTCTATTGTAATTGTTTGTTTTTTCTTCATTTCACTACTTGCCTCTGTTGTTGGTGTTGTTGCATTCCTTTTCTTCATTTATTGTAAGTGACATGAATGACTTGCAAAATAGTTACCAGTGACACAATAAACAATTACGGGTTCATAAAAATTACTATAGACATACGCACACACACAAGCAAACAATAAGAAAATCAAATATAGAATTGAAAGACAAGTAACAAACAGAATAAAAAATTTATATTACCAAGTTTAATGGAAACAACAACAACAACTTATAAGACTTTTAAATTATAAATTATGGAATTCACTCCTTTGCCTAAATAAACAACTTTAGAAGCTCAAAATTAGTGCTTGGCAAGCCGATCATTCAAGGTTTTGTAAAACAATTTTGAATGAATGATATTTTCATTCCCGAAACTCAGAATTTTAGAATTGGAATCAGGACAGGGAACTAGTTATCTAGTCACTGTGAACAAAATAAGGCTATTCTCATGTTACTACTCCTCTCTGTCAAGTGTTCATTAAGAACTCAAACACTTGCTTGGGCGATTTGTTCGCTATATCAGACGGTTGTAGATAATAGTACCCTAAGTAGCGAAAATGCGTTTAAATTCAATCATTGCAGTGAGATAAATAATACCTGTTCTGCTGTGTCTTAATGTTTTAATCTTCATTTTTGTCAAGTGTTTCAATACTCTGCAATGTTCAGTCATGAATCCGTGATAATCTAAATTCCTGACCAAATCAGGCCTAGTAAGTCATTTTTTCTTCCTCCAGAGTGGAATAACATGAATATTTTCACTACACTGATATCCGTTGTTCCCATCCAATAAAAAGAATAAGCATTCCTGCTCGTCAGGCCCCGTAAGTCAATTGTTGTCTTCAGAGAGCAGAATGGCATGAATATTTTCTTTTAACCTGATATCCTTTGTCTCTAGACAATATTTTTATGTACTCTTGCCAGCTGCTCCCTAAATCTTAGGCTTCTTCTCATTGCCTACCCTACCAGAATGTGTAAAAGAAACTAACACATACTCATTTCTTTCAAAATTATTTGATCCATGTGTAAGAGTGAGATACAAAATCAAATGTACACAATGCAGTTAAGAACTAGATAGAAACTTCTCTCAACACTGTCAATCAAATGACAGATCAATTGAGTGTCACTGTTCTCATTGCCTACATATCTACAATGGCTTGTTACGGGTAACAGGTGAATTTTATTGTTTGATGCTGGTCTCTTCAAAAGTGTTAGGCAACACCACAGCATTTTTGAACTTATCTCAAAGGCCCATCTTATCCTATAGGCGCGAAGAATTTAAAAAAGGGTTAACAGTCAAACCGCTTCCTTTTTTGATATTTATGAGCTTTAAAATTTATTCAAAAACCATTTTTTTTTTGCCCTATAAAATCCTTACTTTAGCTAACAGATCTTAATTTAACTGTTTCTTAAATTATTTTTTTTTTTTTTGCTGTAAAAAAGTTTGATATACCCCCTGTAGCTCATGAACACAAGTTTCAGCAACATATTGCTGCAAGGATAAAACTGTAACAAACTAATGTGCGTTAAACTCGTCTGGAAATTTTGTATGAAAAGTACTCAAAATTGTGAGTGAAAAACATATCCTAAAAATTTTTTAGACGAGTTGAGTGCTTGTATTTATTATAAAAATTGTTTGTTAAATCGAAAAATTAAATATGAATACAGCGAAAATTAAAGATTTAAAAATGCAATTAATTTTTATTAATTTTTTTTTTGCATTTAATGTTTGTGAAATAAAATAAAATCAATCCTCGAATAAAATTCAATGTTGAGTTTTTTTATTTAGCAAAAAAAAAAAAAGATGACACTCACAAAACTGCTATCCATTACAACAACCTACAGGCATGAAAACCAATTAAACCAACACATGCTTCAAACATGTTGCCAACCAATTGTTTCTCTTTTTTTATAAAATTTTTGTTACGCCTTAAGCGCAGGTCCTTTTTTTAATTTCACTCTCTCACACAAAAGTCTTTTCAATAAAATTCTCTTACACTTGTAGTCCTGCCTCAATAAATTCAACTCGCTGTTGCATTTCATTTACCAATTGTTTTTGCAATTTGTGTTGTTTTATTGCTGCTGTTGTTTGTGGTTTAATTCCAGGTGTTCCCTGTTGAAATGGACCAAATGGGCTGTAGAAAAACTGAAGAAAATGTAGGTCAGTGGTACAAGTTCAGTTTGTTTGGATTTTACAAGACTCTGCCTGCAACTGGCTCTTGTGTGTCTGTCTCAGCGTATTCCATTCATTCTTTATTCTAACACAACTCTGAAATAGTTTGCAGTTATTTAACTGTTTCTTTTTGCGATTTTGAAATTTCTCTGCTCTTTTGTTTTAGAGTTTTTTTTTTATTATTTTAATTTTTTGAAATGAAACGTGTTGAAAGCACTTGCTTGTTCTCTTTAAAAATTTTATTTTTATTTATTCTCGTTTTGTTTGTGTGTTGTCGTTCTCATCATTTGAATTTTAAATTAATAAATATTTTTTCATTTTGATTTAAAGGTTGTTGCTAAAAATTGGGCCAGTATTAACAGAGCTGCTTCTAGAAATATTTTATTCATGTCGCTTGTGAGTTTTTGTTGTTAACAATGTGAGCAACGCTCTTTTTTTCTTTTTTTTTAATAATAAGAAATTTTTTTAGAAAAAAATTAAAAAATTTTGCTTTTTTAATAAGGAATTAAAATCTTAATTAAAAAAAATAAAGTAAAAATTTTTAAGAAAATTTGCTGTATATAAAATAAAACTATTTTATTTTATATATTTTTTTTTTTTTTTTAATTTTTAAACTGTAGGATAAAATAGGCTTTAAACTACAAAAATAACATTACAAAAATTCCATATATTTTTTTATTGCTTTTGAAGCCTCTTCTGTCAAAAGTTATTTCCAGTCAAGAAGTGTGCTAGAGGGAAACAAAGAATTTGTTTCCGCTTTTGATCTCTCTTTAGCACATTGCAGGATTCAGTTGGCATCTTAGTGTCACCAGCTTTTCTTACACCATGCTTTAAATCTGAATAATAAAAAACTTAAAAAATTTTTGACTCAAAAATATTAATTTTAAAAATTATTTTTCTTTATTTATTTTTGGCTTAAGAAATATTTATAAATTTAGTTTTTAACTTTCTAATTGGATAAGTAATTAGGCAAGTGCATAGTATTTAAATTTAGTCTTAAATTGAGGCGGTCGTGTATTATGCTTGGCGTAATTGTAGTCGAAATTCGACAGCATCAACCACAAGTTCTGTAAAAGTAATAAATTCTAATTCAACGTAATAAATTAATTTAAAAATTTAAAAAAAAAAACACTTAAGAAAAGTCCTTAAATACCCTTAAAGACACATGCAAGTGATTTGAAGATTATTTGTCTGTTGCTTTCTTGCTTCCATATTTTAATCCTTCTCATTCACATTTCTCGTTTAAGAAAAGATTAACAAAACTAAAGATAATTTAATTTTCTTTTTAAAAACATGTATTTATCGTTTCTTTTCCTTACTCTTTAGCAAAGTCTTTTTATCTCTTCTTTTGGTTCTTTCTTTTCTTTTTTTTTTTTTTTTTTTTTTGTTTTACTTTTTATTTTAAATCAGTACCTTTTCACTTACTATGTTGGATTGAAGCCAAAATTTGATTACCAGCCTACATAGAAGACTTGAGCAGAAGACAGAGAAGAAAAAAAAGGTGCAAAATTTCATTCACATACGAAAATTTGTTTTGCTTTTACTTTTTCTTTTTAATTTTCAAGGACATGCTCGTTAAAGATGAAAAGTAGGCAAGGCAAACAACATATGCAATTTTGTTTAATATTTTATCGCTAACGAGTTCTGTTGATTTAATGCTCGAATTGAATTCCTCCTTTTTGTTGGTTGTTTGATGCTAAGCCGTTTTGATGGCATAATTTCTGTTTCCAAGCATCATCACTCTTTCATTTGTCAATTGAATAGCTATAAAATGTTTAAAGAAATTGAAGCCGTTTAGGAAAACTAAAGCAAAAATATATTTTAGTAAAAAAAAAGAAAAACAAAACGTGAAAACTCTCATTTCAATGTTACTGCAAAGCAAATGTAAAACGATTTATAGTGAATTTCTTATTCAAAATGAATTTTTATTTTCCAAATAAGACTTGACATGAGAAAAAAAACACTTTTTTCTTGTAATTCACACTTCATCTATATACAAATTTTTGTTTTCCAACGGATTTTTCTGAAAGTTGTTACATATGCGTGCATGTTCTGTATTCCACAGGGATTTGAAAAAATGTGCAATAAAATTTTTTTTTTCTTATTTTAATTTTGCCAATAATTTTGCAACCAAAATAAAGGAAAAACTAAATTTAAACAATCTTAAATGGTCCACAGAGTAGTAATGAGGTGCTTAATTTTTCATTTCCGAATAAAATATTCGGATTCGGAACACTGATAGTCTCTACACTCCAAGGAAGACACCACTTTTCAACGATTTAAGCTTTGAAATATTTTAATTAGTGCTTCAGTTGGCGCCTCTGATAATAATCCTAACAAAACATTAAGTACTGAATGGGTTTTTTAACAATTAAAATTTTATTTGTAAATGGATTTCTCTAAAAATTGACAGATACACTCTGTAAGGATATTGACTGACGTAATAAAGGACCGAGCCGGGCGAGACCGGGTAAAACATCTAGTTCTTTATAAAGTAGCATTTTAGGCTTCCGCTAAATTTTTCAAGGAAAGCACAAAGTGTAAACAATTATTTTGATAAAACTAAAACAAAATTCATAATTTTAAATTGTATTCCAAATCAATTGCGAAAAAGAAAATGTATTTCATTACTAAGCTTTACGTCATAAATATTTAATTTAAAAATAAAATAACTAAAATCAGATCAGATGCTACAAAAAATTGGGGAATATACCGGCATCACATCCTACATAAATGCTTAACAATAATAAATTAAGGTATTATCGAAAAACTTGAATTAATATTCGAAAAAAAAGAAATAAATTAGCAAGTGCAAGTTCGAAAAACTTAATACACAAACACTTTTTTACTTGCAGCAAGTAAACCAACATGTGATAACTAGTGCTACCGAGTATGAGTTTTAAATTAACTTATATGTCTGCGATAGAATATATTTAAGGAAATTAATATATAAAAAAAAACCCAATGATACAGCAATATATTTAGAAGATCAATTTCAAAATCAAAATCATACAGGGCTGTCATAGAATCCAATTTTGTCGGTATTGGATTTGAAACCGACAAAATATTTACTTTGGTGTCATGAAATCCAATGTTGTCGGTTTCAATTGCGAACTAGAATTAATGTAGGTTTTAGGTGTCACAGAAACCAATGTTATCGGTTTGCTATTGGATTGAAACCAATCAGTTGACAGTTGTTGGTTTGTTTAATTTCAAATAAAGCAATTGACTAAAACGGACTTTTGTCATTAAAAATTCGCCTGTAGTTAGTTATTTAGTAAAAATGTAAGCAAATTAATATTAATTCTACAAAAATAAATTTTTCTTCATACTTTTTTTCTCTAACAAAAAAAAAATAGCACTTAAAACTCAATAATTATGCATTTTATAGAAAAATATCCTGACATTGCCAAGAAATTTACAAAACGTGATAAGCCAACTGTATGACCTCTTTGACAACAGTTGGCTGAATCAATAAAAAGCGCAGGTTCAGCAAAAATATGTAAACGGAAAGTTTCTTTATTTAACCGGTAATTTATGAATCTTCTTTTTACTTTCTTCTAATACAAAAATCCTACAACGCCAAAGTCATTTGATTTCACTGACACTAATTATATATTTTATATTAAAAATTTTCAATAAAAAAACACGTTTTTATTTTTATTTAAACGAAAACACTACGATTTATTAAAACTGTTATCAAACATTTACATAAACAATTTCATACAAATAAACTAATGTATAGAACAACTGATTCGAACATCGGTTTTATTTGTCTTCGAAAATAACAAAAACGACTTGGTTTCATGACACCAAATGAAACTAATATTGGTTTGCAAAACCGACAATTACCAAAACCGACTTGGATTCTATGACAGCCCTGATATTTTTGGTTTAAAAAAATACCAACCACAAAATTTTTAGTTGGTCTTCATGGTGGTGACAATGCGGCAACACTCCGTTCTAATTTTTCATTAGAAGTGTAGCCTTTGATGATATTTAAAACTTGAACTTGCACTGTTCCGTGTAGACAGTCAAACAATTTGCAAGAGTTTCGACTATTTTTTCAGATTTTTCATCGTTACTTACATAAAGTATACTCACTTGCAAAACAATTATTTGCATGTGAAAACTCAAATTAATGAGAAAAAAAAATAGAAATTAAGTGCGAAAAATTGAAACTAAAATTAAAGTTTTTGTTCTGAAAATTCGATGCTATATCGAAATTATATTCGAAAATTCGAATTTAATTGAAAAATTTTTATTCATGTTCAAAAATTAAAATTTATGTGCCAAAAAGTTGAAATGATATTCAAAATTTCCCAGAAAGTGTGCCGAAAAGTCAAACTTATCTTTGAAAAAGCTGAAGTCTTACATGCTTATGTAAATTAAGGTACAATGTTACCATAATAAATTTTTAAGTATATGGTAATATACTTCTTCTTTTTCTTTTCTTCTAAGCTTTCATTTAGTTTTTTAATTTTTTCAGTTTTATTACGAGTATAACTTCTAAGCAAAGTAATCAGCATAGCGGAGAACGATTAATTTATAAAAAATTCTGAGTTTTTTGTTTGAATATTTGAATCTTTTTGTAATTATTGATTAATAATTCTTATTTAGTCAATTGCTTTTACAATATAAAGGTTCTAATGTTTGCAAGAAATGTTGGGAGTAACCTACTGAGGATTCAGAGTAGCGTCTGATGAAATGGTCCATATAGGTATACTATTCCCTTCAGTACTTATTGTACTGAATAAATAACTCATGAGAATATCATGAGTAAAAGAATAAATTTAAAAACCAACACAATTTCTGGAATTAAGCACAAATAAAGATTAATATTTTGTTAAACTTTTAAATTCCAAAGAGAAATTATTTCATATTATTAATTAATAAAAGTTGGTTTCATGAGCATTGTGTTTTCATTAAATTGGGCAGGATTCCCTATTTAATTAAAGAAAGAATTAATTTGTACTGCAAATTCGAATTTATGGTCAAGAAATTTAGGGCATGTTCAGCTAAATGCGAACCAAAGCTTCGTTCGTATACATGAAAATTTGTTTTTGTTTTCAATACAATTAAGCGAAACAATCCTTCGTTCGCTTTTAGGTGTACAGGTCCTTAAATTTACATTAAAAAAAAAAACTATTTTTAAAAAAAATTTATTAATTTAAAAAACCAATTTTTATTATTCCTGTTAATATTGAAAATTCGAATTTATATACGAAAAATTCAATTTTATGTTCGAAAAATTCCAACTTATATTTTGAAAATGTAAAAAAATTTGAAATTTATGTTCCTAAAATTTGAAAGATTTAAACTAATTTTGAAAACATCTCGGATTTATTTTCTGAAAATTCCTAATTAAAATCGAAAAATTCGAAAATTCCTAAAACTAACCAAAATCATTTATAGAAGTAAATATTTAAACTTTAAAATTCAAAAACACTTTGTTACAATACTGAGAAAGTACGCTTCACAAATTGTCAATTTCAAAGCAGCACTTTAAAGAGTTATACATACTATTTTGTCGCTGATCAGGAATAGTTAATTAGTTACAAATACGAGTATACCCAATACTCTTTATATCAATCTAAAAAATTAAATGAAAAAAATTCTTTCACAATTTAAGATTATATCAAATTTTTGACTTGGGTTACCGGTGTATTCATGGTCCTCTAAAGGTTAATAATAATAAAAATTTACAGCTTGGATTATTTAAAACTTAAAAAAAATTTTAATTTAGTTCCCCATTTTTATTTATTTTCTTTTTCTTAAGTTTTTGGAAGTTATTTGTGTTAGAAAAATTACGCTAAAAAAAAAAATTCATAATTGAAAAACCCATAACGAAATTAAGTAAAATTTTAAAATATTATAAATTAATTAATAACAAACGTTTCAAACATCACAGTGGACAACGAAAATTCTTTAATAATAAATATTTTTTTTACAAAAAAAATTTTAAATTTACTGGGAACAAGTTGAGCCTCTTAGTAAATAAAATCATTTACAAGTAAATACATAATCATCCTTAACATTTTTAAGGTACGATTCATTTACAATTCCTGCTCTTAAAAACTATTGTTGACTTAAGCACATTTTCTCATCCATAAGCTTTCTAAATTTTATTTATATTTTTTTGTTTAAGTATAAGAATTTTTATTTGATTTCTTTCTTCTCTTCATTTAATTTGTCTTCTTTTACAATTTTTTAATATTCTTTATGCATTTTTAAGTCCTTTAAAAATGGAGTTTGGTGTTCTGTACATTCGTTTCTCTTTCTAAAAGGACGTTACGTGTTGGACTGTAAAAGAAACAAATGCAATTTTGTTTTAAATAACAGAAAAAAAGATAAAGAATAATACAAGTCTATTTAAAAGAAAATGTTTTTTTTTTTTTTATTTTTTTTTTTTTTTTTTTTTTTTTTGTTGCGTACCTGACATGATATAAAATTAAGATCAAATAGTAAAGTAAACACAAAATTCTCCTGCTGCTTACAATGAAAAAGAGAATGATAAAAATCAAGTCAAAATTGACATTCAGGGAACAAACATAAAAAAGTAATGTAAGAATGGTTTCTTAAGAAGACCTAAAGATTTTGTTGAAGGAATTTTTTTTTTTTAACATTTTACTAAAAGATAACTTTTGCTTGAAAGTTTTATGAGTGCTTTTGTTAAAAGTCTATTTTTCAAATCTGCTTATTTATTAAATAAAGTACTTTTGACAAGTTTGTTAATAGTATATAAAATCCAAATAAATTTTTTTGAGATTTTCTGAAATTCGAATTTAATTTCGAAAATTTTTCGAAATTGTTAAAATTTTAGTAAAAAGTGTTTTTAAGCTCTAAATTAATTTTTTTAAGGTTTTGTGAAATTTGAACTTAACTTCGAAAAAATTTCGATATTTCAAAAATGTTAAAATTTGTACAAAAAGTGTTTTTAAGCTTTAAACGTGAAATGCGAAAAATCTTAGAAATTTTTAAAGTTTAACGCAAAGTGTTTTTAAACTCTAAACTATGGTTTTAAGATTGTGTGAAATTCGCACTTAGTTTCGATAAAGTTTCTAAACTTGTACAAAAAGTTTTTTAAGCTTTAAACTAAGTTTTTGTGAAATTGGAACTTAACTTTGAAAAAATTTCAAAAGTTTTTAAATTTGTACAAAAAATGTTTTTGAGGTCTTGTGAAATTCTAATATAACTTCGAAATTTCGGTTATTTTAAAATTTTTACCAAAACTCATTTTCAAAGCACTATTTTAAAATTAACTTGGAATTTACCATAAATTTACTATATAGTTTAAAAAATATGTTAAAAATAATTTTATGAGTCGCATTTTTCAAAAATTTTGTTTTATTTTGCAACAACTATACGAATTTTTTTTTTCTGTTAGAAAGCTTTTGTTTGTTTAGGTGTGGGAATGAGTTACCCCGGCTGCGGCAGTTTAAGGTAGTTATTTGCGTTACTACATGGTTGGTTAGTGAAGTACATTTTATTGTTGATTTTGTTAGGTACGGCTTACTATATTCCCACATACAAAATTCGAAATTGTTATTTATTTGTTTGTCAAATAGTGGGAGCAAATTAGAAATCGATTGAATTGAATTGAATTGCTTTAAAATTTCTATAGCCTTCGAGTGGCGTAAGTTGGTCCTTGGTGCTAGCGTAGTTTTTTTTTTGTGGTAGAACGACTTCTTTTTCAAAAACAAATTTTGCAGCTTAGTGGAGGTTGTAATTGCGAATTAATTGGAAACGTATCCTTTCCATTTAATATTCAAAATTATTTCAATTTTTTTTATTAACTTCTCTTAATCCTGTTTATTACAAATAAAATGCACTTTTTGTTTGTGTAAATTTTTCAAGGAATGTGAAATCCTCATATTAAATTATAATAAGGATTATAATTTGCTCTACTTTTGTTGTCTTTACTTTTGGAATAAATAAATTAATTTAATTTATTTTACTTGCATTAATGAAATTAATTTTCTATTCTGCAACTGGAGTACATTGAAACCAAAAATATTTCATTTAAGCTGTTTATTAAATTTTTATTAAATTGAAACTATAGGCTTTTATAATTCCGTTTTAAGAGAGCCTTATGACTGCAAAATAACTTTTAAAATACAGTGACTTCTAACAGAAGACATTAAAAAAAAATGAGTTAGTTATGTGTGCTTTTATATATGAGCATTCATCTATTTTCACATTTGCTTGACATCTGTGAGAGTTACAATTTTAAAATAATAAATAAATAAATTTAGAAAACAATATTAATCGCCTTAAGTTATGCTTTCTAATTTGTAACAATGGCAGTCAAATAAGAAATCTCAATAAGCAGGAAAGCCCAATTAATTTACTAAAAACTCTTTCTCATTAAATGAAATTCAAGAGAAGACAAGTAGACATCGCGTCTAAAAAATTTTTAACGACAAGAAAGAAAGTTTTTTGTGTGAACATTATCAAATTAAAATAATAAGCTGTTTTAAGAAATTAATTAGACTAGTACTTTAAAAAAATTAATTAAATTTGTGGCATCACAGAAATGCCACTTTAGGCTTAAAATTTTTTTTTTTAGTAATTTTAATAAAATAAATAAAAATTAAAAAAAAAAAATTTTCTATAAATAAAAAATTTTGCTTAACTGGAGTTTATTAAACAAAAATACATTTTTATGAATGTGGCCTTTCAATTTTTTTTTATTAAAATAAAGTTTTCTGACGATCCCAGCTAACTCCCAAATAAATAATTGAAACACTTGTTTCTTAAGAAAAATTTTAAATAAACTTACTAAGAAACAAACTTATTTTTCAAGCTACCTAAAGTTGGAGCAAAATAACAATATAAAAATAATTTTTTATAATACGACCTCAAGCTTAGTAAACTGAAAAGGTTAAATAAATTAATGAAAATATTTTTTTACAATTTAAAAAGATTCATTTAAGACTGAAAACTTAATTATATTAAAAAAAAAAATTAAGAAATGTTTCATGATAAAAGTAGACTGTCGTATCGAATAATATTTCGATACGTGTTGTGTAAGCAAATCATTTCATACGATATCTATCGAATTGTATTTTTTATTCATATTGTTTGCTAAATGCAAAAAATATAAAAAGTATAGCATGCATTTAGGCAGCAATTGTGTACTAAGAATTTTTGTACAATTTAATAATATTTTATTCAGTGATATAAAATAAATAAAACACTTTAAAACACCTACTTCGCTATGGAATGCTATTAACTAAAACTATACCCGATTGAAGTCTCATAATCGAAAGCCATTATCTCAATTTACGATACATTGTACTCGATATCGAGTGCTTTTATACCAAAATTAATAATTTTGAACAATTTTACTCAAAATCGAATGCATTGACTAGAACCCTGTACTTAATTACCTCCAATTTTAAATTTGTTATAAAAACCTTAACTTTTCCAATACACCAAAGCCTTATATAGTTCGATTACCTTTATTATTTTAATTCTCCACTGGTGACGTGCCTAAAGTACTACGTTTTACAAATGAAATCACTTTAACAATTGCATTCTTAGTTTTTGTTTTGTGTTTGTAGGTGTGGGTGTGAATATGTGCGTGCTAAAATTCAGTTCAAATAATATAATTTATTTTTGATACTTTCAACAATTGGCTTAAGTTCAAAATGTAATGATGGCTGGGCACTTTGTTCTTTTTTTCCTTTCTTTAGTTTTTCTTTGCATTTTTTGAAAAAATAAATGTGCAGCTTTTTAAATGACTTTCTGTGTTAGAACAAAATTACAAGGATGCTTTTCTTTTACTGTTTTCTATTTGTGTAAATCCTTTAGTTACATTAGCTTCTTTTTTTCGTTTTATTGCGAAAGTGTCTTAAGTTTAACAAAGTTTAAAGCACTCACTGTAAGGCAGATAGCAAAGAAAGTTGTAGCAAAGCAAGATTTCTTGCTGTTAACGCGACATTAAAAACAAAAATCTCTTGTACTTTTAAAGAGTTGCTGTTGCAACTACAAAAATATTTAGCCACTGATAAAAAAAAACTGGAGCAAAAAAAAAAAGACTCTAACTCATTATCTTTTATTCATTGGCAGCGTTGTCAATTTGGTGCTTTTGGCACAGTTCTCAGAGATTACTAACATTTTCTAGACGCAAAATTTTTGATCTAGTGAACTTTAAATTTTGAAAGCTTTTTTTAGTGGTGCTTTTTTCGCTGTGTGAGTAAGTAGACCCAACTAAAAAAACGTATAAATTTTTTACTTATTCTGTCGTAGCACATTTCTATTGAAATTGATAGCCTATGAAGCAATTTGCTTAAATCACGTCAGTTGGAATTTTTTTAACTGACGATTTTAACAAAAAAGTATGGATGTTGGCTCTGTTTTTCACTTAAAACTTACTAAATGACTTTTAATAAAACTTTACAATGATATAGCATATACTTTCGAAAACTTTTGAGCCGGTCACTCCCACTTTTACGCCTACTTTTTAATAAAACAATTTAATAATTAAAATTTAATTTTGATTGCCATATAATTTTTCACTGGCCACGCCCACTTTTGGATCTTTTAATGATTAAAATCCTATTTTTCAGCAGATTTTTTTTAAACTTGGTTCATACGGTCTGTATACTTCTAGAAAAGTTGCATATACTTTTGGGTAGACCATGCCCACTTTGAGTGCAAATTTGCTATACCCTTGAAAACTAGGATTTAGTCATTTAAAAACCAATTTCAAGTATTTTGTCTTAAAAATAAGGGTAAAAGTGGGCGTGGTTGTTATAAACTTTATTTTCGTGTATTTTAATTAAACTACTTTCAGTAGTTTTTTAGGTAAAAACGTAAAAAACTTGCATACAACTGTACATACAAACTTTATTGTTTTAAAATTAGCAAGACCGAAAAAAATCTAAGAAATAATAAAATAAATTAAAATATATACTTGGTAAAGTATTTTTTGGTAAAAAAATAGCTTAAGATTTGGTAAAGTATTTTTTTGGTAAAAATAGTTTAGGATTTGTTTTACTTCAATTTTAAATTTTTTTTTAAATACTCGTCTTTTTCCCGGTTTCAAAAATTGACAATGCTGTTCGTTGGTCACAAACTAAAAATGCACACTTCACATCCACATGAAATCTACTTGTTTTAAAGCTGTTTGTATGAGATTGAAAAAAAATTTTTTAAATTTACTAAAAAGCTGATTAAGCATCACAAAAATACATAGAAACTTTTAATTTTTAGTAAAGAGCAGTATTTTAAAAATTTTTTTTATTTCTTTTAAAAACACTAATTAAAGTTATAGCTGCTTACTAAAATATGCGGGTTATGCCCAATAACTTTTTCAAATATAAAACAACCAACAAACCAACTTTGCAATAGCATAAAATCAACGAAATTGCAAATGTAGAAAAGGTACATAAGTTAAAAACGAACGAGGCTAGTCTATCACAGCCAATGGCAATGATTCCTCTAAACTAACAACAAGGGTTCAAGACACAACAGTTACAAAAATTATATTATCAGCAATATGCAAAAACTGCCAGGCCATTCATCATGAATATTCCTCCCAAATTTTTTTCTAAGAAAAAGTTCGGCTTACTTTTGGTCACTAAAACAAGGTAAATAAAAAACTCTATACTTGTTTAGTGTTTGCTAGGCAGACGCCTTTTGAAAGGCCTCCCTTTACTCTAACTATTTGCCTCCCCTAAAATCTTAAAAATTAAATGTTTTCCCTGGCTTACATGTGTCATTTGAACTCACACAAACACATGTGTATTTATTTATGATTTATTTATGTATATTTTTTTCCTTTCCTTTTTTCTTCTCCATTCGTTTGTTTTCTTTTTTTTATGCAGAGACGTATAGAGTGGACGTTTGGAGCACAACAACCTTTTTCTAATTTAATATTTATAACTGTGTGATTATTTATGTTCTCTACAAAATTTTCAACACTTGAATTGTTAAGCAATTGAATTCTGCAAATCAATATTTTGTGTCTCTCTTTTCTTTTCTTAATTTTATTACTAAAATGCTTTTGGGAAAGAACCTTTTTTTTTGGCGGGGGCAAGTAATAAATTTATATTCATGATAAAATATTTAATTTGAACCAACGAATTATAATTTTTTTCTGATGGCACTCTGTGAGCACTTAAGTTTTTTTTTTATTGAATTTCTTACCAGTTTCTGGGCATAATATTTTCAGTTGAAGTGGTAAACAGGGAGGTTTCTGCTCGTCTGTATCTTTCAGCTTACAATTTTGATGTGAGAAGGTTTGTTAAGCAGTAAACTGTGAATTCCTTTATGAATTTACTTAATAAAAATTTTTAAAGCTTTTAGACTGAGGTAATCATAACGTTGCCTGTAATAACTTTAGTAAGTCGTTTTAATTATTTTTGTTTTCCTAAGTTATTTTAGAGGCCTTGTAAATAATAAAGCACTGTTTTACCTGAAGATCTCTTGCTGAGAGAATAGCCTGGCTATCGCAGAATAAGAAAACAGTTAATACCGAGAGTAGTTTTCCTTATTCATAAAAATTAAGTTCCTTTTATCAATATTTTTAGCAGAAAGAGCTTCACAAAATTTCAGGCCGTGAAAAAAGTCTTTAAGAAAATTTCTAATTGTATGGGCTGGTTGCCTTATTAATTAGCATTCCAATTAAACAATTTTTCATTACAGCTACACTGGAAGTTTTTTTTTCTTTAAAAATATTGCTCAAGCTTCAATTTCTTTTTAATATTTCTTGTTACAAAAATAAACTGGTCCTTTATGGCTAAATGCCTAAAACAATTATAAAATAAACGTTTGAAGGGAAAAAACCCTTATTTACAGCGCATCATTTTCTCTCTTGGCCGTTGCAACTTAAATTGCAAAAATTTAAATAGACTTTAAAGAATCGATAACGTTCACTTTAAAAATAATTTTTTTGGATAAATGAGTTAGACACAATTTCTTCTTTTTTGACAAGGCTGACGTCAAAAAGAAGACATGAAAGGATTGATATGACTGTGAACACAAAATCTTCGATGGCATAAGCATGGAGGGTGTTTGACTTGAAAGTGATCAACAACTAAACGATCAACATCGAGACGGTTGCAGCATTAGCCTCAGCATTGCAAAAAGAATTCGGCTTTTTTTTTTTTTTGGCCTACAACCTTGGGTATTTTACACTGTTTAGCTTGGCCACCGTTGATAGAACAGTATATTATACATTCTTTCTTTCCAATAACCGGTTTCAAGAAAAGTTGGATACGAGGCAAAGACATGCGTTTAATGGTTTGGTTGACTTTATGGGTGTTTTTGAAAAATACACGTAGATTCAGTCCACGGGCTTTGCATGAATTGGCAAATGTCTTTGGTTCTCTTGAGAAGCGACCCATATAAATATATTATATTTTTTCTACTTAGTGAATTAAATTTGTCATTAATCCAATGAAAAGTTAATTATTTTATCAACAATAACACTCTTCTTTAGATTAGTGAAATATTTCATTAATTTAATAAAATAATTTCATTAATTTAAAGAAATATTCATTCAGTTAATGAAAAAAATTCACAAATTTTTTAAAATAATTTTTTAAAATAATATAATAAATTTAATTTAATGAAATCATTTCATTAATTCAATGAAATCATTTCATTAATTTAATGAAATATTTCATAATTAAATTAATACAGTTAAAATTTTTTTATAAATTCACTTAATTATGAAATATTACATGAAATCAATGCAAATTTTTAATGAAATTTATTAAAAAACAATTTCTATCAGTGTATTCTTAACTAAATGAATAAAATTCGAATGAATTAATTGAGCTGTTAACTTTGAAAGTGATATAAGTTCACTTAAAAAGAATTAAGTCAGTGGTAATTTAGTAAAAAATATCCTCATGCTGCTAAAACTAATAATATTACACCGACCTACAAAATTAAATTTTTATTCTGGTGCTAGAGGTTTCATGAACACATTCAATACCTGTGATAATAAGCTTCAATCCCTATAAATTACTTTTTCAATCCTAAGTGTAGCTCTCGAGATATACTGTTGTACATTAAGACGAGGAGGTTGCGCCAAATGTTTTGCAACAACTCGAGAACTACCTGTCTGACTAAACTTACAAAAACACAAAAAAAATGGGAATACAATAACCATTAAATAATATTATTATAAAGTTTTTAACAGTCTTGTAGTTAACAAAACATTCACAAGGTTTTGTTAAAAAAAAAAAAATTTTTCAAGAAAATTTAAAAAAATTTCTTTTTAAAAAAATCATTAAAAATTTATAACAAAGAAAATTTTAAATTTTATTGCTTAAGTTGATACCTGTGAATGTTACAAATAATATGACTTAGAGGTAATCAAAACCTATTTACAATTTTAAAATTTATTTACATTTTAGATGTTACACCTAAGACAATATGCCGTGCAATTTATTGTATTTTAAAATAACAAAAAATTAATTGTTAAGAAAATTGTATGGCATAGGGTTTTAGGTGATACCATTAAACTGTGAAAAAATTTGGAACCTATAATTTCCCAGACTTTTTTAATGTTTTTATAAGTTTAATCAGATAGGTTGTGCAAATCAAATGGCCCAAGCTCCTTGTTTTGATGTACAACAGTATATCTCGGGAACTGCACGTAGAGTTAAAAAACCCAAATACTCAGTATCGAGGTATCGAGTATACTAGAAATTAGTTTATTTTTGGAGGCCCCAAATTCTTTTTAGGCCTGTATTATGAGTTAAAGGTAATTAAAATTAAATTTTTTAAAATATTGATATTTTTTTAAGTGCACTTATACTACTTGCAAAAATAACAACTCACTTATTTATTTTATTTTAATAAATTTAAAAAAATAAAACAACTTTGATTGAAAGAAAGAAATTTGTTATCAAACTAAATTCTGAAAAAAAAATTTTTTTTTAATGGAACAGAAAAATTTTAAGATTAAAAAAGTTTTGAAACTAAAAAAAATTAAAAAATTCAATGATGACATAAATATTATTTAAAAAAAGCAAAGTTATCGACTAAAATGTTACTGAGTTTCGATTAGAGCAACTAAATTTTTGAATAGCATAAACAAAGTTGTTTACTAAGCTTCGTTACTGTCATTTATTAGTCTTTTAATTTTCCTTGAAATCCTTGAAACATTTTTGCTTGCCTCCTGTATTGAAATCAACTTCACAACTTTAATTCTGTGGGCATTAAAAATTTCCACAACAAAAAGAAATTAACGAGAAAATTTTTTCTTGACAAAAAAAAAAAAACCATCATTATGAAATATAAGTCCCCTGAAAACAAAAAGTTATTTATCGTTATTTTTTAATTCATGTAGAAAAAATTAAATCAATTTAACGAATTATTATCATCTTCTCGCCTGATTATTCTTCGCTTTATCTATCAGTTACCTACAAACTTGTTTTCTTTTTATTGTTGCTGTCTGAAGAAAATATTTTCTTTTTTCTTGTGGCATTTTATTTTATGATTTTTATATTTCTTTTCTTATTTTTTATTCATTAAGTTGCTTTCAAGATACATAGTAAGTGTTCATTTTGTTTTATGACTTAAAAAAAAAATGATAAAATTTTTATTTAACGAAAAGACTTATTTTAGTTGGTCAATTAAAATGTCTGAGTAGCTTAAAAGCCTTGTCCTATAAATCAAATGTATTTAATTAATTAACTGAATGTGAAACAAATTATGAATTAAAGATTTTTTTAAAAAAAATTTCGCTATAAATTAATTAAAAACTCAGCTCTTTTAAAAATTGTTGGGTTGTCATTTTATTATTTAACTTTAACTGCTGGAGATTATTCAATAACAATAACAGAAAAAAAATCATTTCTTTATTTTAATTTTTTTTAAATAAAAAAAATTGACCAAATTAAATATTCCATCTTGATTCTCAAAACATTGAGAGTTGCTGACTGGACTCAGACAGATGAAACGCTTTATCAAGCTATCCCGCTCATTATACTCTTAGATACCACCTGAAGAAAACTCTTACCGCCCTAGGGTCTTGTAAGGCAAGGCTTCTGGGAGACTTGTTTTTAACTACCACAGAAATAATTGTACTTTAATTGGTTTCATGTGAAGCCTAAACCTTGAACTTATGGGCTGTAAAAAATTAGCTCTGGATAGCGGTACATATCGCCCAATTTACAACAATTTTTTAGATAGAACAGACTCATGTTCATGAACCGCGGAAGAAAAAAAATTACCTTTGCTGAAAATGGTGAAAAAGAATTACATTTCAGCTGCCGAGTAACGATTGTTTCAACACGGACCTGCCTCTAGAATATAAAATCTCATACGAAGTGAGACCGTCAATTATTGTTACTAAAAAAGTCAAGGGTATTCGGCTAAAAAATTAAAATTATTTCTGTGACTGAGAAAAAATACTTCTTATTCTTTCCCCTTGGGCATCTTAAAGTGAAAATAAAAATTTTTTTAAACAAAAAAAGAAGTACATGCACACAGGTACATAAATGCAAATACCCAACTGACCTCGTATATCTACTACAACTGAAAAATTGTTGCCTCAAGTGGCAGAAATGAAGGGAAATAAATTTGTGTGAATTTTTGCAACAAATCACGCATTATGTGTATGTAGAGTATAAACTCTATTTTACGCATCAAACGGACCCCAAAAACAAATTTTTTTCTCTCTAGAACATACTACCAGCTCACCCCTCTATCCACTACCACACACACAGTTACAAAAAATGTGTCTTTTTAATAAAATTCTATTTGCTGACTCTGAAAATTCAGCTGATTACAAATGCTGGCGCTGGCGCTGCCAACACGCACGTAAATTGCAAAAATAAAAAAAAGAGTCCAAAGGGCGTTAAGCAATACATAATACTTTTAGGCTTAAATGTCAGTCTATCAACCAAACATTCACTCGGTCAGCAGAGCAGAAACCATTCGTTTGTGGAGGGCATGTGATTTAACAGAAAAAATTAATGTTTTTTTTTATTTCATCAAAGTTTATTTTTATTTGTTTTCTTTCCAGCACCCTGCCTGCGCCTGCTAGCTGTGTTTCTTTTTATAAAGTGGTGAAAGAATTATAGCTTTCAGAAGGCTATTTGCAGCCGTAATTATGATTAATTTTTCTTTTATAAAAGCCAACAGTTTCACATCAAGCAAACATGTGAATATAAAATAAAAAACCAAATTTCGTGTTACGTGTAGCAATTTTACAGACTTAAATTATTGAAGTTTTATTTTTTTCCAGGCAAAAACTTTAATGGTAAAAGAAACTAAGATGAATGAAAAGTTCTATTGAGGATTTAACTTAAAAACATACAAGTCAGAAGATCAAAATTAGCTCTCAAACTTTTTGTGAAAAAAAGGACATTAAAGAGTGAAGAGTATTCTTGCAGGAATTTAAATAAAATTTATCACAAAAATTAAGTGAATTGGGCTAAAAATAGTCAGCAAGTTTTCATTGTATTTCCTTTATAATTTTAACTTAAAAAAAATTTACAAAAAGTATTTTAAGAAAGAAGGCAAGTCCTTGCTTAGATTAAAATAAAATTTACTACAGAGATCAAGTATGTAGCTATAGAAATATTTAGGAATTTTTAAGGCACTCCTACCATAATTGTAGCTGAAATAATTTTTTTTAGATAAAGGACATGTAGTAGTGTGCATGGTTTTGCGTAAAAAAGCAAAACTTAATAAGATAGCTAATTATTGATATAACTAAATTATTGTGAGTAAAAAATTACTTATTTTTTAAATAAAGGATATTTAGAAGACAGGAATATCCTTTTTGTGATTAAAAAACAAATTTATTATAGTAAGTAACAACATAATTTAATAAATAAGTACACATTTTCAATGCATTTTGATCACAATTTTATCTTACATAAAAGGTTTTTTATAAAGGATACATAAGAAACGATGTTCTCGTTACTTGGATTAAAAAAAATGACTACAGAGCTTAGGCACATACTTTTAAAAATAGTTACCAAATTTTGTGACATTCAGTTTATAATGGCTGCTAAAATTAAATTTCTGTATACAAAAGCTATGAATATCCTTAAGTTAATTTAAAATAAAAATATTATTTTAGTAAATAATTACATAAATTACAAGCAAAGCTTATTTTTAGTGCTTTCTGTTTATGATTTTATTTTAAATAAGTGGACTTTTTTTATAAAGGATATATAGGAAGCGAGGTTGTCGTTACTTAGGTTGGAATGCTATTTACTGTGTAGCTTAGGCCCATAATTCTAAAAATAGGTAAAAAATTTCACGATCTTCTGTTTATAATTGCTGCTAAAATTATTTTTTTAATAAAGGATATATGGGCAGTTCCTACCGTCTTAAATGAAATTTAATGAAAATTTAAAAATAAGTTAAAGGGATATGTTTATAAATAATTAAAATAAATTAGAATTAAAAGCTAGTTATTTAGACTTATATGAATTTTTTTTAAATAAAGGACATGTGGGAGTTAGGCCAATTCTCTTAAAATAAAAATAAAAAGTTTTAAAAAAGTTTTCTACAAAATATTTGGCACAGTTACTTATTTTTAAAGTCAAGGATATATGAGAAGTAAGCATGTCCTTGCACTAACTAAAAGAAAATAATGAAAGAGATTCTCAGCATTATTCTAGAAATTATTTTTAAATTTTAATTACATTTCTGACATAATTTCTATTTAAATATTTTTTTAATAAAGGATATATGGCCAGTAACCATAGTTTTGCTTTAAATTAAATGAATCCGTGACATAATTCTAAAAATTGTGGGCAGTTTTTAGTGAATTTTAATCATTATTTTAGTTTATATGTAGTTTTTTAGATAAAGGATATATGAGAAGTAGCCCTGATTTTGCAGCCATTGAAACAAAATTTTTGAAAAAATTTAATGGAATCATTGTACAATTTTTATTTGTTGGTTTTCTCTAAATGTCGATTGTAAATGCTTTATTTGTAATTTAATTTAATAAAAAAAGGACATATGGTGAAGGGCCACATACTTGTTCTCATTGAAGTGAATTTAAAACGTACACTAACTGCATAGTTTTAGGAGTTATTACAAGTTTTCTCTCAATTCTAATCATAATTGTAGCTAAAATTGAAGTTTTCTTAAAAATCAATGTTTTTTTAATATTAATACGAGCAATTACTAATTGAATTGCTATGAAAGACTATGCAAAATTAAATTTAGGTTTTGTATTTATTTTTTAACAGCCTTAAGCTGTGACAAGCAAAAGATTTTTATTTTAATTATTGTCAAAGGCTCAGGTTAACCAAAATAAATTTTCAAAAATTTCTTTCACAAAATTCTTAATTTTAAAATCATTTTTGTTCAATTTTAGTGTTTTTTAAGGGAAAACATAAGCATACAAAAATTCCTACCAAACCTTAACTTGGCACTAAAATATGCATGACCATTAAGGCTGCTGGAAAGTGAACTCCTCTAGTAGATAGTTTTTTTTTATGTACCAAAGCTTTGCATTTCTTTTAACGCTCGGCATGGCTTTTAATCTTTACATACGTTGTAATAATTTATCATTTCTCTTCCACGTATTTTTTTTTTTTTGGAATTTTCCAAATGCAAAACATTTCAATGTGTCTTTATAGTTGCTGTTTCTGTTTCTATTTTTTTTTTCTTTTTTCAGTTCGTTTTTTCCACTGCACTAGCAGCTTGCAACCTGAATTGTCATCATGTAAGCAGAGTATTAGTATTCGTGTGTTGCTGTGTGTGTGTGTGTGGTTGTGTGTCTGTAAATTTATGACTGACTCTTAAATTCTTAAATGACAATGCATTTGTATTCTTAACAACACTTTGCTTACATGCAAATATAAAGCCAGATACGAGCGGGCATTCATTTAACTGAAAAAGGAAATATACACGGTTGAAATTAGAATCAGATTCTGAGCACACGCTACATTTTTTTTGATTGCTTTTGCCTAACATTTAAGACTTCGAAAAATCTTTAAAAAATTTAAGCTGAAAAATTAAAAATTTTTTTCTTTCCTAAAATTTTATTGCTTTTTAAATTTTTTTTTTATTATAATTAAAATTGATATTTGGTTTTCTGTTAAATACATTTTCAATTTATAAAAAATAAAGATTAATGTTTTGATAAACTTTTAAATTCCAAACAGAAATTATTACACATTGTTTTATTAAAAAAAAAATTTATTAAAAATGTATTTATTAATTAAAATTTTGTAATAAAAAAATTTTTTAATGAAAACTTTTTATTAAAAAAAATATGTTTTTAAAAAAAAAACAATTTTTTTAATAAAATATTAAAAAAAATTTTTTATTTGAAAAAGAAATTTTTTTTAATTGAGAAAAAATTTTTATTGAATTTTGTTTTGTAAACCTTATAATAGTTAACAAAAAAAGAGTATTTTAAAAATTATTTCTTGGTATTATTATATATGTATCAAGGTGCTATTTTTTATTATTTTTTTTGTTAAATTTATAATAAAAAAAAATTTTATTTAATTAATTTTCTTAAATTAAAAAAAAATTTCAAAAATATGTTATTAAAAATTTTTTTTTCATTAAAAATTTTTTCTAATTTTTTTTTTAAATTTTTTATAATAAAATTTGTTTTTTAATGTTTTATTAAAAAAAATTTTAAATAACATATTTTTGAAATTTTTTTTTTAATTTAATAAAAATATCACCTTTATACATATATTTATAATAATTCCAAGAAATAATTTAGGTTTACAAAAGAAAATCCAATAAAAAATTTTTCTTAATTAAACAAATTTTATTTTTCAAATAAAAAAGCCACAAAAGGCTAGAAGTAGAGCACCTGCGTTCAAAGCATCGCCTTCGATATCGAATGAAAATTATGGAAATTTTACGACACGAGTTGAGTTGTTCCATATCGAATGCGGCTTTTTTAAAAATATTCATTTTTATTTCCCTAAAGTTCTTGGGTGTGTACCACCACCTCTTCAATTTATGATTTTTTAATTTGAAACGTTCACTTTTTTTTTGCAGCTGTTGTGTCATTTTATTGCCTGCCTATTTTATTATTATTGTTTATTGCTGCATTGTTCCGAAAATCACTTGCATTTGTCTGAGCAAGTGTCAGAGAGTGTGTGGGCTTACAGCTTTTATTGTTTTCTAGTTGTGATTTTCCTGCTCATTTACATACTTACGACTACATTTTATTATCACATTTTGTCTGTCTGCAACAAAAGTTTTAACTTTTACCCCCTTTTGTTCTTAATGTTGTTGTCAAATACCTTTTTACCGGGTAGACTAAGAAAAGCTTTTTTTTTGTTATTGTTTTCTTATGCTATAAATGTGTAACTGAGTGAGTGGTTGTTTTTGTGTTCTCATAAAACTATAAATTATGACCTCGTATCTACTAACTGTCTGACTGCTTCATGTTACAGTGAATGTATTGTTTTTGTTAAAGATCCTTTTTATGGCATTTTATGCGTAACGTTTTGTTCATGTTTTACCTTCTTTGTTTAAAAGCATTTTCGTTTGGTTTTGTTTTATTTGTATGGCTATGCTTTTCAAAATGGAAATGTATGTAAAAGACTTTTGTTGGCTTTTTCTATAGAATATGTATATTTCTCTCTCTCTCTTTCTCTCTCTTTCATACCATTTGATATTTCATGCAGTTTAGAAATATTTTTGCCTTGTGTTGTCTATAACTTAAGCAAAAAAAAAAAAAAAAATTTGTCTCATGTTTATTGTTTAAAATCTGAATAAAACAACAATCTGTTGTTTTCACTATGCAAAAGATATTTATTTATTTTTGTTGACAATTTGCTCTTTGGTGTGTATGTGTATGTGTGTGTGTGGGCTTGCAAACAGAGCAACATTCTCTCAAGACAACCATGACAATTAAAACAAATTGAAATCAACTCAACTTACTGGCATGAAGTGTGAAAATTTTACAATTGCAAGAATGTGCTTGTGTGTTCGTGTGTTTTAATAATTATTTGAATATTGACTTGCCATTAAAATGATTTCTTAACAGAAAAATAAAACGCGTTTAAAATAACACATGACCATGAGAAAGAAATTATTTAAATGAAAAATTTTTCAACTATAATTTAAAAGGAAAAAATAAGTTGGTCACTTTAACGGGATACTGATGAGTTAAAAAAACGGCCAAGCAAACATTTTTGAGTAGAATGGCCAAAAAATTGTATTTCAAAAAAAATATCGTTTTAATAAACAGTTTAATATTTCAGTAAATTTTTAACGTATTTAAAAAAATGTTGGGTTTTACCCATTATTAAACATATTTTTAAAATAAATTTAAAACTTTAATGGATCATTTATAAAATACTTTGTAAAAAGTCTTCAAACTTGAAAAATGGCAAAAAAAAAATAAACAAAAATTTGTGTGCTGAAAAAATACGCACAGATTTCTCAAGTTTACTTGAATGATATATATATATACCATTCAAATAGCCTCAATGCTTTTTTTCTAAATCCGCTGAGAAACTTGAAATCGGGTGATATGCAACTAAGTTACTGGTTTATGAGTGCATAAAGGTACGATAAACCGGTTTATTTTACCCGTAACTCAATATGTTGGAGGTGTTTCGCAAATTACAAAAACAGATGCTGGTTGTACTCGTCAGCTTCTACCAGAAAAATAATATTAATTCCCAGGTATTTGATTTTCATACTTTTTTTTTTTTTTTTTTGTTCACTGTATTATTTTTTGAAAAACACTGAAATTTCAATTCAAGCTACTGCTTTTTTTGTATTTATTTTACTTTTTAACTTTTTTTAATTTAATATGGCTATATTATTAAGCTTGAGGTCTTATTTTATAAATTTATTTTTATATCGATATTTCGCTCCAACTTGCGTAGCTTCTTCAAATTATTAAACTACATATTTCGAAAATTTTCTTGACAATGTACATATAAATTAAGGTGTAAAATAAATAAATAAATAAAAAAATTAATTTATTATTATATAAAATAATTTTTTTTTTTTGTAATTTCACTTAATTTTTTTTATTGTTATTAATTTTTATATGTAATAATTTCTATTTGAAATTTAAAAGTTTAACAAAATATCAATCTCTATTTGTGCTTAATTCCAGAAATTGTGTTGGTTTTCTTTTACTCATGATATTAATTACATTCAGTAGTACCCACCTGGCATTCGAATGTAAAAAAGAAGAGAAGAATAAAAATAGAATATATAGTTTTCAATATTAAAATGTTGGTTGGAAAATTTATTTATTTATTCAGTTCAATGCTTACTGATTTTTTTGTTTGACTATTTGAATATTTTTGTTACTACTGACAAATAATTTTTATTTAGTCAATTGCTTTTACAATATAAAGATTCTAATGTTTGCAAGAAACGTTGGGAGTAACCTACTGAGGATTCAGAGTAGCGTCTGATGAAATGGTCCATATAGATATGCTATCCCCTTCAGTACTTATTGTACTGAATAAATTTTAAAACCAACACAATTTCTGGAATTAATTTTTATTAAAAAAATTATTTATTAAATTTTTTTTTTATTTTAGGATTTTATTAATTTTTATCATAGATAATTTTTTTAAAATCTTAATTAAAAAATATTTTTTTTAATTTAAGAAATATTAATTAATTATTATATATTTATTTTTTTATTATGCTTAATTTTTTTTATTTTATTTTATTTCACTTAATTATTTTTTGTTTCTTTTTTATTAATTAATTAATTTTTTTTTCTTATTTTAATTAATTTTTTTTTTATTATACATATATCCCTTGAGCAGCCAATGCTTGGCGTTGCTAAATTAATATCCAACGTAAACTTGATGTGAAGGTTATATTGAAATGAATATTAAGTATACGTACAGTGTCTCATACTAGTGCAATGCGCAAGCATACTTGAAACTGCTTACAACCACTTTTTATTATAAAATATTGGTATTATATATGTATGTTGGTAGTGATGTATGCTTGTGCAGTGCTCTAGCTCACAAACAAGAACAGCATGCATATGTAATAAAGTGTTTAATTGAAACTTGTGCAAAATATTCATTAGACTTGGATGCAACTCATTCAACCAATTTCATTTTGGTTAAAAGCTTGGAACCAAATCTGGGTGGATAGTTAATTTTTAACTTGTCGATATTTTTAACTTAATGTTAAACCAGAACTTGTATTAAATGAAATTTTAAAGTTTAAAATATTAAACTATTTAATTATTTTAATTAAATTTTTCCTAATTTAAAAAAAGCAGACAGTTTTTTGCTTAAATTTTGTTTTACAACTTTAATTTAATTTTGGCAAATTATTATTGTTGACAAAATAAATTGTTAAAAGAAAAAATATTAAAAATAAACAGTTAAAATCGGCAGTGCAAAAGTTAATATAAAACTCGGCACTGGCGATCTTAACTGTTTTTTTTAACATTTTAGCTTAACAACAAAAATATTATTTTCTAAACTTTGAACAAAAGCCTATAAGTTCTTTTTTTATTAAAAAAAAAATAAATCAGAAGACAGAAGTAAAAATTGAAATTAATTTTTAAAATGTTTTTTTTTTTTTTAAATTTCTGTATGAGTGTTTGTATGAATAACATGTTATTGTCAATATAACGATTGATAAGTTTTAAGTTTTTATTTCTATTTTTTATTCATCCATTTCATTTCATATGAAATGACTGCCATTTTGACATTTTTACATGCAATCATGGTCTCAGTTGGCCAGCAATTTATTTAAATATTTTCGACTTAACAAAAGTTTGTAACAACAAAGAGAAAAAACTCACTTTATTTATGTTTGTTAGTTGTTTTCCTTTAATCCATGAGTGATGTGACAAAATACGTGTTTTAGTTTTTAATAAAAAATCATTTACAAGTGACTCATGCCTACATCTGCTAATGTGAGTTTGTAGCAATTAGTTCAAAATTCGATGCAAAAAAATTGGTATAGAAAAAAAAAAGAAGAATGACAACGCAATTCAATTCAAATGTCCTTGAATTATATAGTAACAGGGTGGCTACAAAATTAGAAAAAATTCAAGAGTAAAATGATTTTTTTGATTGAAATTAAATTTAAAATTAATTGCTTCTTTAGAAGATAAAGTTTTTTTAGGCTGAGAGTTACAGTTGGCTAAATAATTCAGAGTGATCAACAAACTACAGCTACAACTACTTTATTGCAGTTGCTTTCCAGTCCATTAGAAATGATACACAGTAAGCCAATTTGAGCTTCAAATTGTTAATGAAGAAACTGAATGAAAAAACAGTGAAGTCAGCAGATAAATGTTAGGCTAAACATTTTCTGTGAATGTTTATGCTCCAGAACCAAAGAAGTGCTGCTAGGAAAGGCATACTGAAGACAATAATCTGGAAGGACAATGAAAATACTCCACAAAGCTGGGGGCTTTCGATGTCAATCGAAATTTACATTTAAATTCTATTGAAATTTCGATCGATATCGAGTGTTCTAATTTGATCATATGAATATACGCAGTGTTCTGGCTATCTATGAAGATCACCCTATTTTAAAATGCTTTTATTTTTGCAAATGTGAACTAGTAGAATACAAGTAGAATACAAGTGAATAAGCGATACACTCCCCAAGAACGCGGAATAATCAAAGTGGACTATTTTTCGACCTAAATCATAATGAGCGACTAGGCTCATTTCCACCTCATAAACAAAACTATTGTTTCTGGGGCACCGAAAATCCATGAGTGATGCACGAGGAGCCATTACACCCACTCAAAGTGAGTGCTTGGTGCACTGTTCACGCTGGAGGAGTCATCGGGCTAGTCAAGCGACAACAGTGAGCAGTGCGCTCTATAGGCCCACGTTAAGCGAGTTTTTTCTGCCGCAAATCAACGACTTAAAACTGGAGGACATGTGGTTTTAACAGGACAGAACTACGGCACACATTTAATTTTCATTTTGGAAAAAATGAGAGCTACTCGATATCAAAAGCCACAATTTGGCCTTAAAACTTCAAATTCCTTCATTTAGTTTTTAGCCAGCAAACGAACCTCTTTTGTATTTTTTTTACTTTTGTGGTTCATCAGGGAATTTTAATTTTTTATTTTCAATTAAAATCAATTTCCAAATTTGTTATTTAAATTTATTTCCTTAAAGCAAATATTTATTGTGCCATTTTATTGAAGAATTATGAAAACAAACTAAATTATGAAACACTAGTTGCATAAAATGCTCACATCTAGGCCCCAAAAAAACTCAACATTACTGGAAGCACTACATCATAACTTCTTTTTTTTTGTTTTTCATTTCTAAAAACAATTTTTTACAAATTTTCTGCAGCGAAGTCATTTAAAACTGCATTTGAGGGACTGGGCTAGATTAAGTCTAGATGTGCTTTTGTATACTGTAATGTTAAGCAAATTTGCACATACATGTTCATACATGCACTTAGCACACACTATTTACTGTCTGTCTGAGATCACCTTAGTTTAGTGTGCGAGTGGGTGCACACTAAACCGCATTTTAATTTTATAAAGTTTTCATTCAATTTCTACCCTTCAGGTTTGCATATTTTTTTGGCATTAAACAACTTTTTAGTAGAATTTTTAAAGTTGAGTTCAATTAAATTAAAAAATAAACAGACAAATATGCACATATACACACACAGCTTAATATTTAAGAGAACCTACTGCTTCCAAATAAATAAATAAAATCAAGTGCAAATTCAGTTTTAAGTACACTTTAAAAACTTTATTAAAATTTTGTTTATCCTAAATTAAAGAGCGGGATTTTATTAAAAAAAAATGAAACTGAAAACTTTTTTCAAACACATTTGATCAGTTCACCCAAAGTCTAGCCAGGAATCGAAATCAAATCGTGATTAGTATACTAACCACTAGTAGAAAGGGGCTTAAATTTTATTTCAACTTGAGTTCAACTTTCATGATCTTAATTTGGAAACAGTTTGAGCAACAAGATGGTACCATCTGCTATACAAAACTCATTTTTTGTTTGCTTGAAATTTTTATTTTCCAAAGAATTTTCTGAAATTGGGTACATATAGACTCGGATAGGCTGGGATACGCTAATGATTTCACTAGCGACTCTTCAAAAACATGTGTGCCCGTATTTAATTTAAGCCTGAAGTTATACTTTGAAATATTTCACTTAAAACTTTGGTGGCGCCTCTGATAATAATGCTAGCAAAAAAAATCTTAGTCACTTTATAAAATAGTAAATGAATTAATTAATTAGAATGCTATTTGCAAAAGGATCTCTAAGGATACCGACTAAAGTACAAAAAGACCTATCCGGGCTAGACCAGGCTAAAACATTTAGTAAGTAATAAAACCTGAACGAATTGAGGATGCATAAAAACTTCACGTTGTGTTGGGAGATCATACTAGCAACGAATGAACAGAGAAGAGAGGGGAATATTATACTCGTAAATTCATAAAACTAAAATTCTACTTTGTAATTTCTCTCTAAAACATTAGGGAGAAACCCGATTAATGGGTTGCACAACAAGACTCAAAACATTTAGAAGCACTAAAGGGCTCAGGCAAGCGAAACACTTAATCACAAGGCACTGGTAGTCAACAAGAGTGACCTCAAACTCTTAAAGAGATGGTTAACCGGGTATTATCGTCTTAGAAATCACCAGTATAAAATAAAAAATAGCAAGAGCAGCCAAAACAAGTTCTGTGATTTGCATGACGAAACCTCAAAACATATGCCTTGGGACTGTTCGGCCTTAGGATCAAGTAGCACAAGACTTGTGGGAGACTTTTTGTTGAGTGGCAGCAGGGTATGAAAGCTAAACAAGTTAATTGGCTTCATTCAAGGCCCTCATCTAGCACATTATACAAAGAGACTATACAAAAGATAGTCTGGGCTAAGGTGATTATGGCCTAAGTTATAAAAAAAATAATATAAAAAAAACCTCATAAAACTTGCTGTGTATGAAGAGAAGCCATAATATTTGTAAATGTTATTTTTTTTCAGAGTTAAACTTTATGCTTTCCTTAGAAAACTTCACCGACAAATGTGTCTCTTCATCTTCACTGTTATTATGGGCAATAATTGCACGCCAATCTGTAAGATCAGCCTAATTTCCAACTAAAACAACTTAAGACTTCTCAAGAATTTTACTTACTCTGCTGGGGCTAGCATCCCACTGCCTAGTTAGCTCATTCTAAGTAGTCTTTCCCCTGTTAAGCAAAACACATAGAATGTGCCTTCAGGTACCACACAAAATGTTTAATGGCTTAATGAAGTCTATCATGCGCTGTGACTTTTCTTTATACTAGCACAAGATGTTTTGAGGCATTATCTTCCTCTCGACAACACCATTCAACGCTACCCACTACAATGGAGCTACAACTGATCCCCAGAGGTATAAAGTCGATGCTATAAAAAGAGAAGCGAATACTGAAGTGGGATCAGTTAGCTGGCAGATTACCGAAGAACCAGAGCTGCTTAGTATAGGGTCCGCCAAATAACTTTTTTTTTTTTTAAATGCTATAAAAACATCGAGTGTAGCTTCGGCTGTGTGGCACGTAGCGCCGTCCTGTTGAAACCAAATATTGCCAATATCCTCCCCTTCAATTTTTGTGAACAAAAATTCGTTCAACATGGCCCGATAACGATCGCCATTGACTAACGGCCACTCCTTGCTCAATTTCGAAGAAAAATGGCCCAATTATGCTCTGGACCAAAATCAGCACGAAACAGTGACTCGTTTTGGGTGCGTCGGCTTTTCAATGTATGCGTGCGGGTTTTCTGTGCCCCAAATGCGACAATTTTGCTTGTTTACATACCCGCCAAGATCAAAATGAGCTTCATCTGAAAAGATGATTTTTTTTTGGCAAAATCGGCATCTTCTCTAAGTCGATCGCAGGCCCACTTAGTGAAGCAAAAACACAACCATATTCTTTCAGCGGAAGGATAAAACTAATTATCTGTCCAATCAGACATGAGCTAAGTGTTACCATTCACGAAATAAGCACTAGTTGAAAAAAAACGTTCGATGGCGGACCAGTTATGTTAATTAAAGGGATTATTTATTGTGCGCTATTAAGTATTCTGGTACCTAGTAAGTACTAGCAAGAAGGGCTTAGAAAGTAGAGGTATTATTTACCTTCCGGTCGTGGTTGACACTATGTGAAGTCCTTTTAATAGGACTCTTTTTTTGTTTTGCTCGTACGCTATTAAAATATCTCTACATCAACAAAGAATGCTGAAACAGGCCTTCGGCGGAGGCCAGAATATTAGTTAATAACAATTTATTAAATAAAAAACATTATAACGTTGAGAAGAAAAAAGCCAACATTTTCTCATTATTATTATAGGTATGACCTTGAACGCCGTTGAGCAACCAGCAAAAACGTGGCGTTACAAAGCATACATTTCTAGCATAGGGTTTTTTGAAACATTTTCAAAACTAAAAGCTACAAATATCTCTAAATTGTCTGCTCGCTCTATGATGTACCTCTTAAACAATTTCTTCCACTTTCAACTAAAATCACTGTAGATCCTTTTTGGAAAATGAAAATTTATTTTTGTAAACTAAAAAAGCAAAATTAAATGATTTTTAAAGGATTTTTTTGAACACTGCAGTCAAGTTTAAAGTTATACAATTCTGGAGAAACAAAAAATTTTTATGGTTGCATTTCTAAACTGCTTGTCACATTGGCTTTTTGTTGGGGCTAAAATGTTCATACAACAAAAAATAAAAAAAAAACTTAGCTAAAACAGTTGTTATTGTAGTTGTTGGTGGTAGCAGGAGAGGGTCATTTGTACATTTTATTCTATTCATATCCGTTATAAGCACCAACAACAAGAATATATATGCGTTTATAAAAAAAAGTGTTGAATCCAAATTAAAGAGCATCCGTATTACTTCCTGTCAACAATTTCCGCTTATTTAGCAAAACTATTTTTTAAGCACAAAAAAAAAAAAAACATTTACACAGACTCCCTTCCCTGTCTTGCTTCTCCTGCTCACCAGCCCTTTCAGAAACTATTTAACACACTTTTAGCAAAAGCCAAAAAAAATGTTATTTAAATGTATTAGTGTATGTTAAATACTTTTTTTTTCTTTGTTGGTATTTTATTTGGGTTACGATTTTAATACAGGTTTATTGTTCCTTTTTAGGGGACAGCTAACCAACTGAAATTTTATGGCAGAAAGTAGGAACGAAACAACAAGACACCATGAGCTGTATGTGCTGACTGCACAAATGCTTTCATTAGTTTTTATGTGCTGCGTTGCGTGTCACATTGCTACCCTAAATGTCATGTTGCTGTTATATGGAGCTTCTCTCTTTTTTGTTTTGTTTTTTGTTACTCTAACACATTCACTTAAAAGTTTTCCTGTAGTTTTGTAATTATCAGGGTTAGCAAGTTCATAGCAAAAGGGAAACATTTCTTGGCGAATTGAGGAATTTGCTGTGAAATTAATTTTTAAACCAAAAAATTTATTTTTCAACATAAATTTACTAAACACATTTTTCTATAAAGGAAATTGCCAAAATGCTTGAGAACAACAGTACTGGGGTATATGAAAATTTAAAAAAAAAAATTATAAATAGTCAAGAGTAGTTGGGCAGTAGATTACAAATATAAATGACCTCGCCTTTAGACTAATATGTGTCTTATCCCGTAGTCTTCTATAGTTCGTCCGTAAGTTCCTAAAATCCCTCAAAGCAACAGTACTGGAGTATACGCAAATTTCAAAATATTCCATAGAGACATATATCATTTTAAAGGGGAGGTCGTCTAGATTTATAATTTCAAATACTCACAAATTACTTTGAAATATTTTTAAAAAAATTTTTTTAAATATCCATATACTTCAGTGCTGTTGCTTTGAGGAATTTTGACTATTACCCACTTTGCCGTTACCCACCATTCGCGATTTTGCCCATGAAAATTACCAAAATCCAAAATTAATTTAATCTGTAGGCTTTAAACTTTCTGGAAGTGTTTTAACATTTTCTTAAAACTTCGCTGTTTTTATTTTATGACCCAAAACGGAAACTGTCAAAATCTTTGAGAACAACAGTCCTGGGGTATATGGAAATTAAAAAATTTTTTTTTTTTAAATATTTCAAAATATCTTCTGAGTAATTGAGCAATAGATTAGAAAACTAAGCAGCCTTTCCTTTAAAACTAACAGTGAGTATAAATTTAGACAACCTTAGCTTTAAAATGATATGAGTCCCATCCCGTAATCTTCTATAGTATTTAAATACTTTTGAGCGAATTCAATTATTTTTCAAATTCAATATTAACAAATAATATTTAAAATTCCTTCAAGTAATAATTTATTTTTTGATTTTTAATGCGATTTCTATTCTGATAATTTGCTTGCTTTATCTTACTCAAAAGCGAGCAACCTCAGCATTACTAAACGGTAGTACTAGATAACTAAATAATAAATGGAACAATTAATTAAGCAATTAAAAATAAATGGCATTTTTATTTTACAAGTTAGAAGCTAAATACTTTTCTTTACTTATAAAATTACCGTCGTTCGACCAATTTATCGATTTACATATCAAAGTTTTATAGAAAATATTAATTTAGCTAAATTGGTCTCAGTCTCAGATTGTTTATAAAGGATGTTTAAATTTTAAAGGCCGATGTTGCATATAAACCACACCTAAACGTCAAGCTTTTTTCTGCATTGCATTTGACATTTCTCAATTTCAGACTAACTCAATTTGAACTATGGAAAGATACACAATCGAGCAAAGCGTTAAAGTTATTAATGCTTATTATGAAAATGGGCGTTCAAATCAAAATGTATATCGTGTACTTTGTGATTTCTTTAGTCTATTTAATCGTCCAAATGTGCTTACAATCGGAAAAATCGGGCAAAAATTTGAGCAAACCGGGTCTGTAAGAGATTTGAAAATACCAGTGCATGCTCGCACAGCTCGTACTGCAGAAAATATTGCTGCTGTTCGCGATAGTGTGGCTGAAGAGCCGTCCACCTCAACTTGTCCTCGTTCCCAACAATCGTGAGATGATAACGAACTTTTTATGGCCCGAATTGGAAGATATGGATGTGGACAATACGTGGTTTCAACAGGACGGTACCACTTGCCACACAGCTGACGAAACAATGGCTCTTTTGGGCGACAAATTCAATGGCCGTGTTATCTCACGTGGTGGCGATGTCAATTGGCCGTCAAGATCATGTGATTTAACACCGTTGGACTTCTTTCTTTGGAGTTATTTGAAAGAAAAGGTGTACGTTGATAAGCCAGCAACAATTTAAGAGTTAAAGTATGAGATAATTCGGCACATTAACGGCATACAACCTCAATTATGGCTCAGCGTCATCGAATATTTGAACCAACGGATGGAGGTGTGGCGCCGAAATCGTGGCGGCTATTTGGCCGATATTTTGTTCCGTACATAATTGAGCCATACCATATTATCAAAATAAAAAGAAATGAAATTCAATAATTTTTGTTTTGTTCAAAATCAATATCGGCTTTTTAAGGCTATTTTGAAGAACAAAAAAGGCCAAAAAAAGCTAGAGGCTAAATCAGAAATTTTTAAGCTGAATCCAAGAAAAAAAAAGGCTAAATCTAGCCTTAAATATTGCTAAAAAAATTATTACGTAGTTACTTTCATACTTACTAGAGGTATAATTTATCCAAATACATAAACAAAGTCCACTAACTCACTGTTTTTTCGCTGTCCGTTTCACATAAAACGCTTTTGAATTTAATAAAATCCTGAAAATTTTTTTTTACAAAGTTCACACTTTAAATGCCTGATACTGCTGTCCCTGCTTAATATGTTTTACTGCTGAGTTTACATTGTTACTTTTTTTTTTTCAAAAATAGTTTTGTTTGTCCTAGAGAGTTCAGAACAATTAGTTAATGAAAATGAAATATTTGAAAGCAAAGAAATGCTTGACAGTTAATCACTTTAAAATGTATGCTGCTGTTGTCCAAAACAAAATTAATTATTGAAACAAACTTTTTAAAAGAATTTTGATAATGTAAGGACACCATTTGCAAAGATGGTTGAATGAATGGTTTGTCAACACAGTTTATTTACATACTAAACACATATCGAATGCTAATGTAAAGCTTATGTCTGTAACACATTGGGTTGAATTCAACTCATCACAATAAAACACATCTAATGCATTGTGCAACTTTAAAAGTTTCAAATCAAGCAAAAGTTTGTTTTAATTTGTTGAAGTTTTAAAGTAGCATTTCATGTTTTGAAATGAAATTGTTGAAAATTACAAAACCTCTAGATTGATTTATATTTTTAAAGAAAAAATGGTTTTTTGTTTTACTTTAATTTTTTTTTTTTTTTTCTTAACTATTTAAGTGTAAAAAAACTAAAATGAAATAAAATATTTCATTGACTTTATGGACAAAACAATAAATTAAATATGAAATGAGTTAAGGAAGAGTAGTTGTGGGGGTCATAAACAAAATTCAAGATACATAAAATTAACACTGAAATTTCCCGTTTCAAATATTTGGGCCATAAATAACACTAAAATTCTAAAATTTTCTTTTATTATTTTTATTGGAGTGTTGTTGTTGCTTATTTCATTTTTATGACTATGTTTTTGTTTTTAGCACAAAAAGCAGGTTTTCCTAATATCTAAATAAAAGAACAGTAAAATAAAACGAAAATGAACTAAAAAAAAATAAATAAAAATTCTTTTATGGCAGCTCTCATGAACAGTATTAACCAAATTGAGGCGACAAGCGTTTTTTATTTGTTAGAAATTCTAATGCTCATACCAAATGTATGGAGCACTCCGCAAAAATGCCTTGCGAACTCTGAGCAATTGGAAAATACAATTTTTACAGCGAGTTTTGTAGTGAAGTTGGCTGCAAAACAATTTTATTTTTATTTTAACAATTTTATTTTTAATTTAACGTTTTTTACTCTATTTTTCTTTGTCTTTAGAGGGTTTTATTAAGCAAAATGATTAAAACCGTTGTAGAGAATACGCAAAACCAGCGCTCTTATAGGAATGACGTTTTTATATAAATAGATTGCGCTAAAAAAAACGCTGTGCTTGTCGCTCCAATTTAAGTTGGACTGTTAGATAAGTTTCGAAAGCAACGTTTAATCGATTGCGACTTTTTTTTTGCCTGTTTACGAGTGTTTTTTTCTGAAAAAATAGTGTTATGTGGCAACGCCGGCTACATGTTTTATATTAACGACTGGGAGAGGAAAATTGAAATTTAAAAGTAAGGACTGTCCAACTTAGAGTGCATTTTTTCATTTCATGCTGCAATAAATCTACTGGTTCACGCGCTTTGTGACTTGAAACCATATGTCGTCTAAGTCTATTTCATCCAATTGAGGGCACCAGAACTCTGTTATTGTAGAACCACTTAAATGGAAAAGAGCTTCATTGGAGAAGATGAATTTTTGCGAAAAATTTATATTGACTTCAGTTTGCACCCCTACCCAATGAATATACTTCCAAGAACGAAAATTTTATTTCCTATTTTATCGGAACATGTCTTCTTTGTAATTCAATAAAAAATTCACAGCTCTACCAAAAAATACATGCTTTTATTTTAAAATGAAAAAGTCCACTCTTTCTGAGACACTCCTTCTTTAATATTAAATTAGCATCTTTTTTTAGACGCAGAAATCTTTGATTTTTTTTCGAAAACCCAAATACCGTCTGATTGAGGCTGGAACTTGACTCTCCATCTTTTAAAAAAAGTAAGGCCTAACGAAAATCTGCTCGTTGTGGATAAATATTCAACTTTATTATTATGTCGTAATCGAATTCATGACAAGCCCATATAAAACATATGGCCGGCGTTACCACATATCACTGTTTTCGTCACGACAACAACACTCATAATCAGACCTATTGTGTTTCATAAATTACGAGAGGATGTTCTGAGTTACAAATTTGATAAATTTGTGTATTCAGAAAGCCATTCATATGTAAAAGCTTTTCATAGGAGAAAATAACTTTTTTCGAAAAATTGCCATTGACTTCACCCTTGCTCGAACACATTTAAAACGAGTTGTTCTTTAATAAAATGCTCCATTTTTAATAATCGGAATAAGCATATGTTGCATATGCTAAATTCTAGAGGTGCCAGTAATGAGATTCAGTAATTTTTATTACGAACATTCGTATTGAAAAACAAGTATAACGATAATTTATCGAGTTTGGTATTCAGTAATTTTCGGACAAAAATATGCGAAGTTTGCGACAAAGTTAACAGCACATAAATTAACATCGCAAATAACGATGCCTATCGTACCGAATATATTTACGGGAAAGTTACTGAATACCAAATTCGATAAAATATCGTTATACTTGTTTTTTGGAATGTTCGTAATAAAAGTTGCTGTATCACACTACAAGTGTACAGAAAAATATTTGACACTAAATTAAGAAAGTTCACTCTTACTGAGACACTCATTTCTTAATACATAAAATTCGACTCCTAAACGGTTAGATATATTTAATCGAATTTCTCTGTATAGCTTTGGGTTACGCCTTTTAAGGCTTAGCGTCACAAATCCGCCCGGCATGTTTTGCTACAGTCGGTGTCTGGCTTATTTATCTACTACCTGCTTTTACCCGATCTTGCATAGTCATTTACTCTATTAGTACGATTTCTTAGTGTAAAAAGATGGAATATACAAAAATTTTAAGTGTTTGCCGGGTCAGCCAGAAACATCCACAGGACTCAACTGGTATTCTTGCCATTTCTTTTTATTTTATAATTATTATAAATAGGCCATATGTGCCGCAACCAAGAGCATCTTTTATTTTATAAACTCACGACTCTAGAAAAATTTATTTATTTATTTCCCTTTTTTTCTTTTAATAAATTTTTCAACCCGTTTTTTTTAAAACAAATAAAATGTCTATGAATCACTTCACAATTTTATCTTTAGCTTCTTTTTTTCTTTTTTTTTTTTTTTTTTGTAAATCAATTATTTAAGTGAATTTCTTTTGTTTTCAAGCTCGATTGTCTTACAGTAATTTGCGCTCAATTATTTTCTAATTGGCAAATAAAATACATATTTAACAACAAGCAAGTGACAACAATAATAAAGGGTGTAGTTTCATTAGATTCATTTTTATAAAGTACTAAAACCAAGACACGCTGAACTGCCTTTCAATACTGAACATAAAGCCTGACTCTTTATTTAACAAGATAACAAAAAAATTGCTTTTCAAATGCAACAGCGCCACAAGTATCATTTTTCTCCATCACTAAAAGCCTTCTTTTATAAAACAACAAAAAGAAAAATAAACAACTGATAACTGCCAACAGACAGGCATTAAGACAAAACAAAAGAAAAACAAACAAATAAAACAATACACCTGAATGTATGCAATACATAATGCACATACATTTTCCTACATACACACTTTAAAATAATGAAAAAATAGGTAAACAGAAATACAGAAAGCAGGTTTTCTAAATTAAATGTTGACTGGCTCAAGCTGGTGCATGGGAAAAAAAATAAACAAAAATCATTTAGGTTTTTTTTTTTTTGTTATGTGTGTCTCGTATACTAAACAGCAGCAACAAAAGAAATAAAAAACTGACAAAAGCATTGGCAACAACAAAAAAAAAAAGAATCCTGCTGAAAAGAGCAGTCCTGAAATGTACACAAGTTACTTTTTTAAATACCCAAAAAAAAAAAAAAAAATGGAAGCAAAAGAAAAAGAATCCTTCTAGCAGCAACAATTAACAAATACACATGAATTCTCTTGGAAAAATGTATTCATACCTGCACTGCAACACAATAAAATTTCGCAAATAAAAGCCCCAAACACACATACACTCACATAAAACACACACAAATCAATGATTCCATTTTCATTAATTTTTTTTTTTATACGGAAAGTGCAAAACTCTTAAGTTTAGTTCAATAGAGTGTAAGAAAATGTAAAGTGAAGTGAAAACGATACAATCATACTCCCCCCCTGATTTTATTACTGTTGTGCCATTGAATCTCAATACATTAAAGTTGTTAGTGGTGCTTTCATTAATTTTCCAGAGGAAATTTCAAATATTTAGAAAACAAAAATTTTACCAAGAAATTGTTCATGCCGAAAAGAAAAATTTTTGAAAAGCAATTTTGTAAAAAGGAGACATATATTGCAAAACAAAAATTTGTGTTTTAAAGTCATGAGGAAAATTTTGCTAAACTTTTATTTTTACTCTTTTTTAAAGAATAATTTTTTTAATCCTTCAAATTGTCGAATTTTTACCACAAATCACTTGAAAGCTGTTGAAGCCTAAACTAACGTACAATGGAATCATATAAAAATATTTAATGAAAACCATCTAATTTTTAAAATATTTTTTAGCCCCTTTAACATAAAAATTAACGTAGAATTTAAAGTCATTTAATTTTTTCATAATTTTTTTTAAAGTCTGCTTGAAGTAGGATCATGACTGTATTTCAAAAAAATTTTTTAGACAATTAATTTCTTCATTTCCTATAAACATCACATTAGTTTAGGCTTCAACAGATGGTTCCAAAAAGTAGACTAATTTAGTGTAACTTAAGCAAATTGCTCCCAAACTTTCTCTTTCCTATAATGAGAGACTTTTATTAATATACTAAATATTCTCTGAACTTCTTCATTGAATAAAATAAGTTCATTAAAAAAATTAAAATATTTCATTATTTCAACGAAATAATGAAAAATTCGTTCATTTAATGCAAATATTTCATGAAAACAATAAAACATTAATTACTTTATTCATTATTAAATTACAACAGAAAATATTTCATTAATTCACTCATTTAATGAAATATTTATTAATTCAATTAAATAATTTCATCAATTCAAATATATATTCGTTTAATTAATAAATTAATTTCATTAAGCAATTAAAATATTTCATTAATTCTACGAAATATGCTTTCATTTAATGAAAAATTCGTTCATTTAATGAACAAATGTCATTAAAACAATAAAAAATTCACTATTTTATTCATTATTATATTTAAAAAATTAAAATATTTTATTAATTCGTTCATTTAATGAAATATTTATTAATTTAATTAAAAAATTTAATATTTATTAATTTAATTAAAAAATTAAATATTTATTAATTTAATTAAATCAATTAAAATATATATTCGTTTAATTAATGAATTAATTTCATTAAGCAATTAAAATAAATATTTTATTAATTCAAAGAAATATGTTTTAATTTAATGACAAATTCGTTCATTTAATGAACAAATGTCATTAAAACAATGAAAAATTAACTATTTCATTCATTATTATATTTAAAAAATTAAAATATTTTATTAATTCGTTCATTTAATGAACAAATTTCATTAAAACAATGAAAAATACATTACTTTTATTCATTATTAAATTAAAACAATGAAAATATTTCACTAATTCGTTCATTTAATGAAATATTTATTAATTTAAGTAAATAATTTCATCAGTTTAAGAAAATATTCGTTTAATTAATGAAATATTTATTCATTTAATAAAATAATTTAATCTATTTAATGAAATATTTATTCATTTAAGGAAATTTTCATTCATTTATTAAAAATAGTGAAAATGAAAATATTTCATTAATTCACATAATTTGTGAAATATTTTAATAAATCAATAAAACAATTTTAATGAAATCATTTAATTGGATTTATGAAACAAATTTCTCTCTGTGTAGATTAAACAGGTAGCTCGAAACACATGAATGGGGCTTTTATAACTGCTCTTATTAAAGTTTTACTTAATTGCTTTATATAAAAGTTGCAGCAAATAGAGTTCCACCATAAAGATTCTGTTTTTTTTTTAAAGTATTTAAAAGTATAACGAAATAGTTTGCAAATTTTCAACGTTAGAAATTCCCAATACTGTTTCATAGAAAAAGCAATTTTATGTCTATTTTTATTTGCTCATAGAGAGTAAAACAAAAACCTTTTGCACTTTGCAAATCTAGTGAAAATTCGAAGAAGACACTCATCATTTTTAACTTTTGTAAAAATTTTCCAAAAAAATTGTCTACTTGTTGGTATTTATTTACAACAACAAGAACAAAAATAAAAACCTTAATAAAGTACCATAAGTGCATATTTTGTAAATCTGTGTAACAAAGTGTCCAACAGATGTTGCACTTCATAATCATATAACAAACAATAACTTTCCACTACAGAACATATTTTTCTAACAACTTTAACATCAACATGCATAATTATTTACTCCTTAGAAAAAAGAACATGTGGTTTTTACTTTTAAGCCAATTTTTTTTTTCCTTTTTTTCGAATTCTCCATTTAAGCAAAGTCGTAATAAAAACACAACAAAAATACTGTGAAAAAGAATATAAAATAAAACAAAAAAAAAAGGAAGAAAAAAGAAGAAATGACTTTTAGGAGATGTGTTTAAAAAGAATTTTTTTATCCACAACTAAATAACCATTCACTCCCATTAAACACAAAAAAACATACTTTTAAAAAAGCCACATTAACTCCTCTTCTTCAGTCTTAATTCTTATATTTTTACAGCAACATACTTTGTTTGTGTCAAAGAACATTTGCAACTTTTAACCGCCTGCTGGCTATCGAAAGTAACAGCAACAACAACAAAAAAGAAAAGCTTATGCAAAAAACTTTTAATATGCCTGCCTTTAAGCATAAGAGCATCTCATTCATTCCCTGGAAATTTTATTTGATACAAAAATAAATTAAAGTAGAGAAACTAAGAAAATGTGTATGAAATCCTGTTTTATTAAATTTCCAAACCAATATTCATTCATTCGTTCATTCCAGTTTTTATTGCTTTAAAGCCACAGGCATAAACTAGGCACAAGAAAAATAAATGAAATAAGTGAATTGGTTTGAGCAGTTAAAAACAAAAATCTAAAAAAAATTAATAGAAGATGCGAGCAGAGAAGAAAAACCAACAAACGAAATTGGTACTTTTTTCTCAAAAGCCTTCTCATGCTCATGTTTGGTTAAAGTATTTTTAAATTTCTCAAGTAAATTTTTTCTTAAAATCATTATAACAATTTTTCATACTATCGATAAAATTTTGTTTCTACTTATATCATTACTACTTGCAGCGATAACATTTTATCGATGTAGATAATTGTTATCTATTATCTTCTTTATAACGCTTCCTAAGTTAGCATTAGCAGAGGACTATTTATAAAAAAAAATATCAAATTATCGACGGAGATAATTGTTTTATTAGCGATAACATTTTATGTATTATTATCACTGATATAGACAAAACTTCCTTAATGAACAGAGAACTGTCTATATTTTTTAAATTATCGCTTTGGCTAATGTTTGTCATCACTGCTATCGATAACTTTTTTTTTATAAAACTCCATAAGATACAGAAAATGGTTTATAAAAATTTTTCTAATTATCGATGGAGAGTATTTTTATATAATCGATAACATTTTATGTATTAATGTCTCTGACATCGCCAAGTTTCCTTCACAAAACTTCTTTAATAAAACTTAGTAAAGAACTGTTTATACATATTCTTAAGTTATCGATAGACATTTTTTTATCACTACTGCTATCAATAACTTTTATTTATAAAACTTTCTAACTTTTTATAAAAAATTTTCAAATTTTCGATAGAGATAATTTTTATATTATCGATAACACTTTTGGCATTATTATCACTGACATCGATAACTGTTCCTAAACTTGTAGAAAACAGCTTATACACATTTTTAATTTATCAATATGGCTAGTGTTTTATACTATCGATAACATTTATTATCACTGATATCGATAAATTTAAGTTATCGATAAAAATTTATGTATTGTTATCGATATCGATATTAGGACCTAGATGTCCTAAATAACGAAAACTTATCCAACAACTTGTGGTAAATAAATTTGAATAAAAAGGTAATCAGGAAAATTCCCAGTCTAAAAAAAGTCTTACAAAATGACCTTTAAGTCGTTGTTAGAATTGTGACTTCTTAATTTCTACAAGCAGGTTTCTAAATGGAAATTAATGTAAGAAATTTTCTGAAAAGAGATCGAAAAGAAGAGCCTGTGACATATGAATCTAAGGTAACGTGTAACTTGTTTATTTAATTTATATAAATAAAAACTAAATTTTTAATTAAGAATACGACAGCTTTGGGTCCAGCTTTTTGAAACAAAAATTAGGTGTTCTTCCTCTTCTTTAAACGAATACAATTTTGTTTCACTTATTTTTTGTTCTTGAGTACTTTATGGATTTTTGTTTTTGTGAAACCATTGTTTTCTAAAAGCTTTGGCTGCAATTGCAGTACTCCTTAATTACTCATTCTGTTGGCTTTTTTGGCAATATACGAGTACATGTGCAGCAGCTTTCTTACATAAAAATTCTTCAATTTTGTTGATGTTGTTGTTATTTTCTTAATTAAACTTCTTTGCTTTTGATGTTTTTCCATTCTAAATAGTAAATGCAGCTCTTTATCCTATTTAAATTTTTTTTTAAATGTAAGTCTTTTTCAATTTGTTCTGTGTTTGTTTTGGGTTCTCAAACATGTAATTGATTATTCCTTCTTTGTGTTAAAATTATGTGTGGCTATGTGATGATGTATATACTTCCTGTTCAATGTTAAAGTCTGATTGTTAGAATAATTTTTTTCCTGTATCCTGTTGTGTTTTTTACGAAAATTCCCTTAATTTTGATCTGTAATTTCATTTGAAATATTTTTCTTTAAAAAAAAATATTTATTTTTTCTTACTTTCCTTAGAATTTGTGGTCCATCTTTTGAATTTTTCTTTTGCAATTTTTATTTCCTCTTCATTTTGCTGAATTATGCATTCATGTGTTTAAAAATTCTTTTTTTTGCAATTTGAATTCTTAGCTAAGCATTTCTGTTTTGTTTCCAAACAAAGAAAAGATTTTAATATTGAAAGCAAAAAGCTTCTCCTTTTCATTTCATTAAAATTTTGACACAAAAAATTACAAAGATTTTGAATTTTATTAAACAAAATTTTTGATTACAGCAATTTTGAAAATAAAACGGAGAATTTGTGAAAAACATATTCAGCTTAATATTATATTGGAAATAATAAGGAAGGGTAAGCAATTATAAATGAAAATTTTATAAATGACCATCACTTACCACTTTTACAGGGATGACGGCTCTTCAGTTGTTAAGATTTCTAGTTTAAGTAAGTCAGTAGCTTGAAATCACACATCACAACACTCAAAAACACTTTTATTATAAATACAAAAGCTTCTCAAAAATTCCTACTGCATTTTTTCATTTTATTTTTAATCAAAGAAATGCAATTACACAATTTAAATACTTTCTGTTATCACAATTAAAAAAAAAATTAGTTATCATAAGCGAATCTTTGAATGTTAAAAAATTGTAATCAGACGTGATTTCGCTGTTTTATTAACCTAATTTAATTACAAAATTTTGGTCATCAGAATCAAATTTTTGTTCAGTAAAAAATTTAATTATTCCAAAAAAGAACTGTTTCTGTTGTCACATTTAAAAAATTTGGTTGTCCTAACCGAATTTTTGCTGGCTACAAAATTGTATTATTATAATCAAATTTGTTTTTAATCATTTAGGCGCATTTTTGATTTTATGTCCGAATTTCTCTTATCACAAAAACCAAATTTTGGTTATTATAACCAAATTTTCGATAAGTAAAAAATTTTATATTCACACTCAAAGTTTTTTTAATTTTTTAGCCCGATTTCTGTTGTAGCAGCTAAATAATTTCGGTTATTATAACCGAATTCTTGTTGCGTAAACAATTTTATTCCCACATACAAAGTAGTTTTCTTGTGCAAATTAAAGTGTTTTATAAACAAAACCACAAATTGCTTATCAATTACCAGCAACATGTTGCTGGAGTAAATGTTTTTATGATTTTATACGAGATTTCATATGTTAAATACATAAAATTTAAATTGATATCGATACTTTGAGCTGTTTTTAATTTCAATAAAAGGATTCATGACACTTGACTTAAAAACTGTTGCACATAAATCTTGTATTTCTTGCAAAGAACACAGATGAATTCATAGATTTGTTGTTAAAAGTTTTAAGCTGATGATTTGGAACAGGTCATCATATCAATTATGGTTAATTGCTTTTAATAGTACAACGTAACGTACAATTTGTTTAAAACATCAATGTGCTTTTGCCACCAACTGCCAGCCAGCCAGTTAGTCAGCTTTTACAGTGCATAAAAGTCTAATAAAAACATTAAAAACATTTTCATCATCATCAACGTCATCATTGTGGTTGGCATAAACGATAAAACATACAATTTCAGGTTAAATTTTACAATGAGCAAAATGTAAAAAAAAGAAGAGAAAAGCACAACACATTCAATGAAACGGAAATAAAAACAAAAGCTTAGGAAAAAAATAAGTAGACAATTAGATTTTATGAGTAAAGTGTAAGTGATTGTTGTTGTTGTATGAGGTAAAATGTAAGATAAGTGACAGTTCACCATTCATTTGCTGGGCCATGCAGTTTAGAAAGCACACACACACACACTTCCATTCATTTTTAAGCAATTTCTATACACAAAACCTTAACTGTAACTTGGACAAATTTTTTTTGCTGAAATTTCAAAAGAAATAAATGGAATGTAAAAGCAAAAACTATAAAAACAAAAGAAAAAATTGGTTTGTTGGGGCTTTAACTAAAGCAGCCTGCCGTTCACAGCCAGAGCCAATATAGTCAGTCACTCATTGTAATAGTGACTAACACACAGTGGCAAACTTAAACATACTCTTACTTACACACATACACACTAACAATTCCAGGTAACTGCACACATAATGGCTAACTGACTAGATGGCTGACTGCCCTATTAAGGCCTGTAAAATGAAATGAGTTTCAACGTTGGGCTACTAAACTGCCATTCAATACAGTTTTGTGCTTTTCACTTTAAAAAAAGTAAAAGAAAAAAACAACAACAAAAATGAAAGCCATGATTTGTTATTTTTAAACAAAAGTAACAATTACAACACATTTGTTTTATGTTTTTTTTACAGACAAAGTGTCCACTGTGAAGGAAGGCTGTTAGTACAACAGTTTCCGGTTTCCGTTTTGCAATTGTTGTCGTTACACTTGAGTTGATTTCTTGCAGTTTTTTATGCTTTATTGTTGTTGTACAAAATAACGTTACAGTTACATACAGCGTTACAAAAGTTATCGCAGTCAATTTAAATCATTGTGGCCAAACATTAGTCAATACCAGCCTAACCAACTTGGTGTTGTTGCTTTCTTCTCTTGCTTACTTTGACTTTTTCATTCTTTTTTAAGTTAGAAGAAGGACAATTTTCTTTAAGCCCGAGAGTTCTTAAAATAAATAAAACTAAAATTTTTTTTTATCAAGCAAGAAATAAATTGTTGGCGAAAAATTTGATTAGACGCAAATTGTGAAGAAAATTGTTTTTAAGCAAAAGAAATATTGTTTTGTTGTTGTTAAAAAAATGTCTACAATTACTTAATTTGTAGGTAAAGTAGTTCATTTAAAAAAAGCGAAAATAAATTTTGAAAAATAAAATTTAATAAATACACTGTGAGAAAAATTTGGCTTTAATTCAAAGAAAAGATTTAAAAAAAAAATCATTAATTCAATGAAAAAATTCACACATTGTGTAAATTAATTCATTGTATGCATTAAATTAATGAATATTTCATTAAATGAATGAATTAATATTACTGAAATTATTTTATTAAATTAATTAAATTATTTAATTAAATTAATGAAATTTGTTAATTGAATTAATAAAATTATTTCATTAAATGTATGAATATTTTATTTAGCTACAGAAATGTTTCATTTGTAGAAAAATAATGAATGTTTTATGGCATTAATGAAAAACTTCAAAGATTATATATGCGCAAATTTCTTTCAGTGTACACATTTCGTAAACTGAAAATATAAAGCAACAGTCAGACACTGAGAAAATGCTTCTAAAATAACCTGGCTTATATGAAAAGCCTGAGAGAATAACACTTTTCAGTATTTAAAATTAAAAATACATTCCTATACACTGAAAAAATTTTCTTTTATAAATTTTGTCAGTAAAGCAACAGAATTTTTAAACATATGATTTGCTTCATTGAATTTATGAAAACTTTCATAAAAATTTATTTAAAAAATGGGTTTCATTAAAATTAAAATTTTTTTTTTTTTTGAGTAAAAAAAATGTTATTCATAAATTCTTTGAAACTTTTAATTAATCTTATGAATAATTTCATTACAATTAATGAATTTGTTTATTGAATTAATGAATATTATTTTTGAGCTGATGAAAGTATTTAATTGAATCAATGAAACAATTTTAATGAAACTTAATATTTGCAGTGTGAAGTTAAAGGCAGAAAGAATTTGACAAATTACGATATTCGATATAGATTGAAATTTCTATTTAAATTGTATTGAAATTTCGAATGCTATCAAGTAAATAAAATATTTTTAAAGAAATCAATTTTTCAAATGATTAAAAAAAATTTTTTTTTTTTTTATTTAAGAAATGTGAGTTATAAAAATGAGAAAATAACGCCAGGAAAATCAAATGGACTGACAGTTTAATTCTTTCTAAAACTGTCTGTAAAATGCCGGAAATTAATGTGCTGTTTCTATAGCACAAGCGATTAACTCGTCTAAAAAATGTTCATGAAAAACACTCAATATTTTAAAAACTCTTTCAGATAAAATTTTCAGACGAGCTGATTGTTATCTTATCAAATTAATTAAATTTTTAGTCGTTTTTGTAGGAAATAATTTGAAAATTTCAAAGTAGTGTGGCAATTTGGCTTCTGGTTTGACAAGCACACATACAACATACAAAAGCCTTAAAGACGCTTAACACAAAATTAGCAGGACCTTACCTTTAGCCCCACCTGTTGTAAACTCTATTAGTCTTCGTTTGACACAAATTGTTTCCCTTTCCTTTTAATTAAAAGCGAACTTTTTAATTATCTGCTTTTAAATAGCAAACAAACACACACACACCCAGAGGCAGAGTGTACTAGCACAAGCTTATAAAATTTATGCTTCATAAAACTTTTAAAACTAGTGAAATTTAAAAAGAATTATTTGAAAATCAAACTAGAAGTCAACGTAACGTGTTGTTTTTTTTTTTTTTTTGTTTTCGTTTCATTGTTGTTGTTGTTACAAAGCGAGGTTGTTAACTTTAAAAACTATCGCAGCATTTGGCAGACAATTTATTTTACAACTAATCTAACTGTAACCGTTGATGTTGTTATTGTTGCTGTTACTTTTACAACAGCATCAACATTTTATTGATTTCATGGTGTCAAGGCAATACGAGTAGATGGCTGCAGCCACATAAACTCTGTAGTTCAAATATAAAATAGAGTAGGAGTGGAGCACACTCACAGATGTTGGTGCCCTGTTTATAAAATTGAAATGTGATGTGGTAGCACACTGTTTCCAAACTGCCCTTCTTTACAGACAACAAAAACAAAAATACAAGTAAAATAAAAGAAAAAACAAGTGAATGAATGCGATTCAAATGGGTTTTAGTTTGGCGGTTAACGTTGTGTCTGTTGGCTAAATGCAGTCAAACAAAAATAGAAATTTGTGTGTTGGCCAAAGTATTAGATAAATAAAAAGCCATTAAATCAATTCATTTCAATACAAAAATATCAATAAGATCAAACTAGTGACAGTGACAGATACAGAGCGAGAGATAGAGTGAGAGAGAAAGAGAGAGAAAGGAAAAAGTAGCAACAAAAATGTTTTAAATGGAGAATGATAGATAACAACAAGAACAACAATCAATAAATACAACTAAAATTTCACTTGAAAAACTTTTTCTTTTTTTGTGAAAAGAAAAACCCGCAAAACGAATGAATGCACTTGATAAGGCATTATTTACAACAACAACAAAAAGAAACGAAGAAAAAAAAATTAAAGAAAATTGAAAATAGACTTGAGCTACAAAAAACCAAACACATGGAGATTATCATACCAAAAAAAAATAGAAAAAGAAAAAAACTTGCTCAACAAATTGAGTAACAAGAAAAAGTAAACCAACTGAATGAAGTAAATGAAATGTAACCGCAACGAACCAGACCACCATAAACAACGACGTGACTTTAGTAAAAACAAACAAAAAAAAAGGAAAGAAAATACAATTTGTTTATAAGTAATAAAATCACTTTGATTTAACAATGATACTTCCATTTCCACACTAAAACCAGCAACCTCACAGCCAACTTAATTTTATCAATTTCTAAACATGAGACAAAACAATGACAGCTAACAGCCACCAGTAGTCAGTCAGTCGGTATTATTTCCTTTTATTATTTCACTTGCATTTTATCACAGACAAAATCTTCCAGCAATTTAAATGTTTTCCTCAGCAATTATTTCATTTTCAGCAACCAACAAACCAAGCACAATAGAACGTTTTCTATTAGACACTAAAATTAATTGGAAATTGATTATAAAGTCACGGTGTTGACGACGATGATTTAAATGGGTTAAAGGTAAAAAACAAACAATTGCTATCAAATAGGTAAAAGTTAAAAAGAAGAAGGTGTGGTGTGACTGATTTTGCGGCTTTACAGAACAAGAAATTTTAGTTTTAAAAATTTTTATAGCGCAACTCACCCTGTTATTAACTTTTCAATTTCCCAAAGCAGCGAAAGTTAGAAAAAATTCGTATACAAAAACAAAGACACTGCAAAATTGACTTACACACAAATTTCGTATGACTGAAGAGGAAAAAAAAACACTAACTTGAAAATGTTCCACTTCGAAACTGTAAAATCTAAATAAAAACGTTACTAAAAGAATCGAAAGGGTTATAGACTTGCCGTTCTCGTCAATCTATTTTTTAAAGTTGTCAAAAAAAGAAGAAGACTGTGTAAAAGTAGTCGTATGCTAAAATTGCCGAAATAAAATTTTTGTGTGAAGCCACAACAGGAATTTTAAAATACAAATTAGAAACAGTTGCGCAAAATAAAATTTCTCGGACTTAAGAAAGTCTCTTTTTTCCTAGTACTTTTCTTTTACTTTTTTTCTGTTTTCCTCTTCTTTTTTATTTTATTTTCTTTCAGTCCTCCTTGTCCTCTTTATCTTTTTATTTTTTTGCTTTTTGTTGTTCTTCTAACAATTTTTTCTTCTTTGTGTATTCTATTTCTTCTCTTTTATCATGTTTGTTCTTGTTCTTCTTTTTTTCTCGTTCCTTTTTTTTTTTCTTGTTCCTCTTTTTATTCTTGTTCTTCTTTTCCTTTTCTTTGTTTCTTATTTGTCTCTCCTTCATAACTTTCTTTCACTTCTTATATATTTTTTTGGTTTTGCTTGTTTTCTATTTCTTTCTTTTTTCATTCGTCTTGTTTCTCTTTTTTTATTTATTTTCTTTCAGTACTCTTTTTTCATCCTCTTTTTATTTTATTTTTGAATTCTTTTTGTTGATGTTATTCTTCTTCTTCTTTCTACTTTTTTTGTATTCTAATTTTTTCTTGTTTCTCTTTTTCTTTTTTTTGTTCCTCCTTTTTTTCTTCTTTTCTTATTCCTCTTCTTCTTTTTTTCTTTTTCCTCTTCTTCTCTTTTTTTGTTTCTCTTCTTCTTCTTCTTCTTTTTGTGCTCTTTTTTTTGTTCTCTTCTTCCTCTTTTTCTATTTTTTCTATTTTTTTTATTCTTCTTTCTTTCTTTTATTGTCGCTTTTTTTTATTTTCTTTTCAGTCTGTATTATTTCTTAGTCTTCTTTTTCTTTTAAATAAAGCGTTCTTATTGTTGTTGTTCTAGTTGTTTTTGTATATTTTTTTGTTCTTTTTCCTCTTCTCTCACCTTTTATTCTCACTCTTCTCCCTCTTTTTTCTCCTCTTCTTCTTGTGCTTTTCTTTTTTTGTTAACCTTTTTCTTCATTTTTCTGACGTTCTTCTTCTTTTTGTATTATTTGTCCTATTTTTCCTCCTTTTCTTTTTTTCTTTTGCTCTTGACCGGTTTTTTTTCTTCTTATTCCTTCTTTTCTTATTTATTTTTCTTCCAATTTTTATATATTTTTTTTTTGGTTTTTGCTCATTTTTTAATTATTTCTTTTTTCATTCTTCTTGTTTTTTCTTCTTTTTCTTTGTTTCTTTCTTTTATTTTCTTTTCTTTCAGCACTGTTTCCTCGTCCTCTTATTTATTTTTGCGTTCTTTTTGTTTTTCTTCTGCGTCTTCTTCTTTTTGTATTCTAGTACTGTCTCTTTTGTATGTTTTTCTCTTCTTTTTTTTATTCTCTTGTTCTTGTTCTTATTTTTCTTATTCCTCATCTTCTTTTTCTTTCTTCTTTTGTTGCTGATTTTTTTATTTTTTTATTATTTTTATTGTTCTTCTTAATATTTTTTTTTCTCTTTTTAATTTTTGTTCTTCTTTTAACCATTTGAAAGTAAATAAGAGATCACAACAACTTTAATTCTAAGCCTCCTTGCAGGATATCTTTGAATCTGGTGGGTAGTGTTCAAAACGATGCAAGTACGACTTAAAAAAAATTTTTATATAGAATTTCAAATAAAAAAATTGTTTTTAAGTTATGCTCGCATTTGTAGTGTGACTTACTTAATTTTGAGAATAACACACACAGAAAACCACTTCGGTTGTGAGAAATAAATTTGTTTCCAATCAAAAATTTAGTTGTAATAATCAAATTTTTTAGTTGCAGCTGTCCAAAATTTAGTTCTCTCAGAAATATTTCAGGCTGTATGACCGATTTTCTATTACCGCAATTAAAAAATTCGATTATCGCAACTGAATTTTTGATTGGCAACAAATTTAGTTCCCACAACCGAAGTTGTTTTCTCAGTGCAGTTTGTCGGTTGCTTGTGCAGAAAACCGTTTTGTCAAGTCCTTATTAAATAAAATTTTGATCTAGTTTTTTATGATCAAACCAAAACAGTAATTTCATTAGCAGCTTAAGTGAAACTCTTTTTATTGCACAAAAAGAAAAGCAAAGAAAGTCTTGTTTGCATCATTAAACAAACGCAATCAGAAAACTATTTATAACAATCGAATTGCAACCCTAAATAAATTAAAGCATTTCCACGATTAAATAGCAAAAATAGGGAATTCAATTCATGATTTTTCTTTTCTTTAATCACATTCCTGGTGTTTTGTGTGTCTGCCTTTAGTTTTTCATACGCGTAACGCAGTGAAGTGCTTAAGCAGTTTAACGGCAGGTGATTACATGGCACTCGCGTTCGTATTTATTTACCAACTGCAGATAAAATAAATGCTTTATTTTTCTCTCTTCTAAATCTTAATTATTCCACTTTTTGCTACTTGAATTAAATATTTAAATTTTCTTTTTCTACTTCTTTTTTTTGCAACAACAACGGGAATTCTTATCCGCAGCCATGCAAATAAAATAAATCAAATAAAAGTACAATTTTATTTCTGGGTATAAATGTGCGGTGAGCTTGTATGCGTGTATGTGCTAGTTATAAAAGACTGCATGTGGGTATGCATGTGTGGCTGTGTGTGCGTTAAAATCTTAATCTTGAACAGCTCCGGGTTACAATTTACTTATAAAATTTACATTTTAATAGTAACGCATACTCGTTACTAATAAGAATCAGGTTACACATGTAACGAGCTCAATGAGGAGTATTTAAAGGGTGAGCCAAAGAACTACTCAAAAAAAAAATGTTGTTTTATAATACTGAGAAAACAAGGGTAGATTGCTGGAGCCAAATTTGTTTCACTGAGAAAATTGAGTTACGGCCTCTAAAGTTTTTAGTTGTGACATTAAAAATTCAGTTATGCAACTTAATTACGTTTAAGAGTTTTATTGTATTTTGGACCTTACAACTAAAAACTTTGGCTGTCACGGCTGAATTTTTGTTAGACAAAAAATTTTACTCTCACAAACAACTTTGTTTCTTTTTAATGCTTTTACAGAAAACATATTTTATTTATGACAATTAAATTTTTTAACTTTAAAAAATCAACTGTGACAATTAAAGTTTTTAGTTCTGACAAACGAAATTAGCTTAGACGAAAATATGATTTTCTTAATAAAGAATGTACCAGTAAGAGTGCACTTATTCTTTTCGGGTTGTCTAAATTGATTGTTTCATGCGCTGAGTGGCAGATAGCGAGTTCTAGTAATGAATGCTGTTCACATTTAACAGCAATTCCGGTCTCATTTAAAAAAAAAGTAAGGCCTGACTAAAATCCGCACCAGACAGTAGTTGCTCATAGTGACTGCATTTATTACTCATGGCTTGCATGAGCATTTTATGAGTACAAAGTTCGATGGAAATGAGCTCCTTTGGAGAAAATGACTTTTTTTGGAAAAATTGCTATTGACTTTAATTTGCTGCACTTCCCATTGAACGAATTAACGCTACAGATATTTTATTCGATACTTATTTAAACGGATTATGTTTTTTTTTTCTATAATTTTAAGTCTGTTAAAAAAAACCTGTTTTTATATTAAAACAAAAAATGCACTCTTACCTTTTCTTTAATATTAAATATGCATATTGATTTTTTTTTCTAAAAGACATTTTGGTTGTGACAACCAAATAATTAAATTGAAAAGAAATTTTTTCTAGGCCAAAAATTCACCACGAAACCTCAATTGAATTAAAAAAATTAGCATAAACCACTCATTTCATTACAGTTTGGTGAAAAAAACCAAAATGGGAGTCTACAACACTGCTTAGACTCACTCTGTAAGGGTGGTGTTGATTTCCTTTTTTTTTATTGCTGTTAAATAATCTCAATACCGTGCTAGCTGGAAGCAAAAATAAAAAATAAAAAAAGTTTCATTTTATGGTTCCTAAGCATTAGAGATGAGATTGACTCACCGTGAACAATAAGACAGCTGTATGCCTGAGTGTAAATAAATATAAAACTAAAGTGAATGATTACAAGCGAGCTCCCTTAGACTAGTGAATACGGTACTGATATCACCACCTATAGTTTGAATGCTGGCTAGACCCTGGGTGCTTGGCTGTTGAAAAGATTCTTCCGTTAGCGATAACTATGGCCTTTTTAAGAATAAGTGAGCTAAACTCTAGCATGACAGTTTCATTTTACTTAGAAGCCAAAAATTTTTGATAAACTTTTGTTTCAATTTTGGGCTAAAATTATTAATAACTGGCATTATTGTCAGTGCTTACCTGGTAGCTAGTACTTGACTTAATCTTCCTTTCACTAAATTGAAGAGAGAAAAAGATTTTTTGGACTTAAATTTTTGATAAAAAAAAATAAAAAGACAAAAATTTCATTCTTAAAACCTTGTCTTGTCTTGTCTTGATCTTAATCTATATATTTCTTCCTCTTAACATGAGTCTACGAGTACATTAATCTGAGTAACACAAAAATTCAAAAAAATATTTCAGTTTTGCATGAGTAGATTCTAATTTTAATTCAACAAGGAAAAACTGCTGAAGTCTTATTATATGATTAAGAAATATTACAAATTTAAGGCCCCTTCTTCTAAATTATTTCGATTTTAGCAAATGGTACTGACTTCGTTTGGTTCACATTTATTTTATATGACTCTTAAAGCCTTTAGGGCAATATTTGCGTGCCAAAAAATGTATGGTACGACCAAAAATGATGGCGTGGTGATACAAAAACTATCATAGTATCGCTGATTGCTTATGCCTTCTTGGTAGAACAAAACAGGCTGAGATAGCCCTTATCAAGGCACATCGAATAACCTGTTTGAGTATAACGGGGTCGATGAAGAGGTGCCCTACACTAGCCTTAGATATGATCACTGGGCTCACTCCCCTGCATATTATGAGTAGAAAAGCAGCATCTAGTTCATTCTTAAAGCTACCTGGTCTATCATATCTTAAAGAGGGCGATCTTAGCTGCCATGTGAATATTCAAGAATCTGTCTGAAACTTTCCATGCCTTGCCGTCTCAGATAGAATGGATAGGACACTCACACAGTTGTGGTATACTATGGCAGTGATGCAGAGGGAATTGCAGGGCCACGTTTCCGTAAGGCAGGTGCAACGGGGACAACAGTTCCCATTTTTCAAGCAGAGGTCCATTCACGCCTTAGGGCTATGTGCTACGATGGGGCACTTGTGGTACCGGAATATACATTTTCTTAGACAATCAAGTAGCTCAATGTGCTTTGGCAAGCTATTCCTTTGGAATTACTACAAGTTTCTCAATGGTTTGGCGAAGGTTAATGCGGTTACCTTATTGTGGGTACCGGGCCGTGGGTACCGCAATGACATGTGGGCAATGAATTGACCGACTCTATAGCTAAAAAAGGCGCAAAGACAAAGACCCCCTTTCACAGTTTCAAAGCTTGTTAAGGAACTGTTAAATCTTGAAGACTGCTGGAAAGCAAAAGTGGACATGTGCCAGTTAAGAAGACTCATTAACTCCTAACGTATTAGGGCAGTAGTTGTTTTGAACCTCAGCAAAAATAACATCAAATACTAGATTGAGCTGCTGACAGAGCAAATGAATCAGTCTGATATAAAACGACTTCTGTTGTTTCTGTTAAGTAGGACGGGACACGTCGGAATATATTCTGCGTGGTGGCAGGACACAGAATGAGTTACCTAACCAGTCGTATGCTGAACCTGGAAGATCTATAGTTCTTAAAGTTCGCGATGCCATTGCAGCCCATGATAATAATAAAGTCAAGCATTCACTCACGTTCTCTTCTCCAGTCTGGATATTCTGGTAAGTTTAAATAGTAACTGTTGTACGTTAGTGTTTTATGGGTGTCTGGCGACGTGTGTTTATAAGTGTGTGTGTCTGAGTGGGTGTGTGGCTGTGTGTATTTGTATAAAACATATGACTTAATTTATAAGAATTCAATTTGTCAAGCATAGAGCCATCAATCAAGTTAAAATACAGACATTGCCAAACACACACGTGTACAAACCAAGCAGACATTTACAGCAAAAGCTTTGCTTTTCTTTTTTTTTAAATTCTTTTATCGGCCCGCTCCCTCGTTCTCTTTAACAACAAATTATCCTTTTTAAACTATTTATTTACCAAAAGAAAATCTTTCCCGTCTGTACATTTAAGTCCCATTTGTTATTGTTGCTATTGACTGAGCTGGCTGGCTTGCAGCATTTATACGGCTCATATGTTTTTAGCACAAAGTGAGTGTTCAAGCAAGAATAAAAAAATCAATGAAATTAAATGCCACAAAAAGCTCGTAAATAATTTATGCCTTTTCGATTACAATTTAAGATTATACCTTCATTTCAGGTACTTTATTTCTTGCTTTCAATTTATTTCAGCAAAAAAAAAATCCCTGTTTTTTTAATGCCTGTTTAAGTATGCCGTGGCAGGATAAAGTCATACTTAAAAGTATTAAAAAAAAGGTGTGGAAAAAGAATTATAAATAAAACCAAATTGAAAAGAAGAAAAAAAGAAAACATTAAATATCGAACGACAAATGCTGCTTAAGCAGCAATGAAAATATTATGTGAGAATTTTGTGACGTTGTTGCTGTTGTTGCTTTGGCTGTAATATTTACAACTTAAATATCAACATCATTATTGGTGTGCTCTCATACATCCAGTCACCATTTATTTACACTCAAGGAATAATTTTACAAAACACAAACGATAATTGAAGTAAATAAATTCACGCAAAAAGGGCTTTTGAAGCAATTCTTTACTATGCAAAGAAAACGCTTTTAAAAACTTCATAAAATTCTTTTCATACACAAAAATATTTTTTTTAAATCTGCAAACGTTTATTAGAAAAATTCTTGTATTTCATGTGCAGCGGAATTTTAGGTGAATTTAAAATTTAGATGATGCGCATGCGCATGATTTGACGTTAGATAACGTAAAAGAAAAATATAATGAATACATTCCTCTCTCTCTCTTTCTTATTTTGCTGTAAATTATTAGCCAATAGGAAGATATGGCTTCACGTCATTTGTGCTACATGTGCAGAAAACTTCAATTTTATTTAAGGGATGGCAAAATCTTTAATTTCTATCATTCTTGTCTAACTTGTACTAACTCCTTTGCTCTATTTCTCTACCTCTACCTCTACCTGTCTTTTTCTCACTCTTCCCCTTTTTCTTGAATTTTCACTCTTTTTTTTCTCTCACTTTTTCATTGTGACTCCCATTTAATATTTACAAATCAAATCCTACTCCCTCATTTGTCTTATTTGAAATGGATTTTTGCTGAACATAAATTTTCTTAAGCAAAATAATTTAAGAAAAAAAAAAATAAAGCAATGAACCTTAGACAATGAAATATGGCTTATCAGCAGCAAAAAGGTTTTATGGGCCTACTAAATTTAAAACTCATAAATAAATGAAATTTCCGTTTTTATTTTGTTCCTTCAAGAGACAAGTTTAAATTCTTTGAAAAAAAGAACGTTACAAAAACTTGAGCTGCTCTATATAGATAAAAAAAATGCTTAATGTTGATTGAATGTATAGGGCTTCAAGGAGATGACTCCCTTCTTGCAAAGTTGTTAAAGCCATAAAATTAATAGCAGATTTTTATTACTCATTTGCTTTGCTTTCTACTTAACACATGCAGGTATCATTTCAAAATCTATAAAAATTTTATTTCCTTTTTTTTTTTTTCTGGTTGTTTATTAATACCAGTAAGAGTTAGGAGCTTGTAGCTACAGGTTATGAGTACTTGAAAGCATTTCTTTTCTTTGTATTAATTTCCCTTTTTCAAATTCAGGTCATTAGTTTAGTAGCGATTCCATACAATGTTACCGCTGCTGCTGCTGCTACTGGTACTGTTTATTATGGCTTTGGACAAGTTAATGCTGTAACTTTTTGTTTTATTTTTATTTTATTTTATTTCTTGTATTAAAATTTATAAGAGTAGCATTTAATTAATTAAGTTTAGATATGCTAATTAGTTTAGGATGCTAGAAAATATTTTAATAAATAAAGGAAGCCAGGGTATCTTGTTACTAAACAGTAAGGGCACTTGTTACGAGTATGCCAAGCGAGCATAAGCATTTGAGTTTGAAAAAATAGATCTCTTAATCAGCGAACTCACAAGATAATTTTAATTACGTTGACTAAAAAAATTTAATTTATTTTATTATTTGAAAATTTTAAGGCAACAATTTTTGAATTAATTAATACATTAAGTGCATTTTGTGTTAGTTTTATAAAAAAAAATAACCTAACGACAATAAGCAACCAAATGACCGATTTTGACATTTTTATTTATGCAAAGAAAAAAAATTTTAAAAAAGGTCCCAATTTTGTTCTGAAATTCTTAAGTGATTATTCAATTTGCTTTTAATAAGAATTTTTTTTTTATTAAAATTTTGTTAGTGAAACGTAAATCAACTGCTTGGGTTTTAAAGTAGCAGAAAACTATAGTTTTCTCCATAATTAGTCTTCAGCCTTAAGCAAATCAAAAAATTAAAATTTTAATGATTTTACTGCACTACTAAAAGCAGACGTTGAATTTGATATTGAAATATCAAATATTGGGGCATAGACACACTAAAGTCGGTATTTTTTGAAAACTGACTTTAAATTCATATAATTCTTATGAATAAAAGTGAGCTCTTAATAAAAGCCTACTTTTTTGTGACTTTGGTTATGGCCCATTTTCTTTAAGTATGTCTATTTTCTCAAACAAAATAATATATAAAATTTTTTTTAAATATTTTGTATGAAATAATTTTTTTTTTTAATTAAAAATTTTGCCATTTGCTTTAAGCAAATCTAAAACTATTTATAATACCAACGTAACTTAATGCTGGCTACCTTTGCTATAAATTTTATTGATTTTGGTGCACTACAAAGGGTGGACGTTGAAAGTCCTTTTTTTTATTATACGCAAAAATATATTAAAATTTAAGTATTTATTAACAAAAGACTAATAACTAAACACAAATTTAATTAAAAAAAATTAAATTTCTTTTAGTATATGAAAATTTTAAGCCAACAATTTCTTAAGTAGTTAATAACTTCAATGATTTCTATGTAGTTTGTGCTATTTTCTTATGAAAAAATATCCCAACGACGACAAATAAAAAAATGACTGATTTTATTATTTCTATTCGTACAAAGTAAAAATTGTTTCATAGTGGCCTGCAATTTTGTACTAAAATTGTTATGGTTCGCCTTGATTTTAATTAAAATTTTGATGTAAAATTGGCTTTTTATCGTTTAAAGTATCAGTGAACGATAACGTAAAACATTATCCGCTCCCGTTCTATCTTTCTATGAGAATAAAAATTTTCTTAATTTGGTAACTTTAGCATTAAGCGTTTCTCTGCTGGTTAAATTTTTTTTTTTTGGATAATTTGTTATAACTACGAATTAGTCCTCAAAGTGTTTTTAAAGTTTTGATGTGAATCGATGTAGAATTGCATGAACAATATTTTTGTAAGACATTTAAAATTTTTAGTTTTTCTCCCTTTTTAAATAGAAGTGAAAGAAGATCTTTTAAGTGCACAGTTAGAGGGTTAAAAGGTGCCCCAAAAAGTTCGCCAAGCAGTTTTCCACACTACGTTTGCTTATTATTTCATTGGTTATCTATACCGATTGGCAAATTAAACTTTTTAAAAGAGGGAACTTTAAGACTTAGCTTGGCATAGAGCCACATGTCAAATTTCAAAACGGCGTTATAAATGAGTTTTTTTTTCATCCCATCTAACCAGAGTTTAGAGGCCTGTTATTTTTTTTTTTTGTGTTGCACCGTGTAATTTTATTTAATAGACATTTTGAATCCTTATTAAAATATTTACAAAATTACAGGAGTTTTGTGCTCTATTTTCATAAGTTTCCTAGCAAAGCAAAGCAAAAACAATAATTTAAAAATAAAATTGTCTCTTCTTTTTATTTCACTTAAATTTTTTGTTTTTTGGAGTACCTTTTTTATCTTTGCCTAGCTGCAGGGGGAAACGCAATGAAAAACCAGAATTCGAGTGATTACAGTAAAATTTTTTGTTCTGTTTTTTTTTTTTTTTCGTTTTTATCTTTTGAATGCATGAAATAAGTTTATTGTTGTTGTTTACCATTTCTCAACTTGGCTGGAGGTTGTACATGAGCAAGTGAGTGTCATCGTCTCTGTGTTTTTGTAATATTTTTTTATTGTCATGTATCTTTCTTTCTTTGTTGCTGATAAATTGATTTCATTGCAATAGCTTTGCCAATTGGTATATCAAAACAATAACAACAAAAACAGCTCTTTATACATAAGCCAATGTGAACAATCGTGTACGTGTTTTGTTTATTTGCCAGGAAAAGACTAAAATTTATGAACGTTTTTTTCTTTTAAGTTTATGATCATCAATTAAGTGTTTTAACATTTAAAACAGAAAAATACTGCAAGTAACAAGAAAAACAATTTAACAACAACAAAAACGTAAGAAAAATTATTAGCGCTCTGGATAAACAAAAACGAAATCTAATCGTCGCATGCTTTATCGCACAATTTGTATAGAAATTTTGAAATTTTTTTTTGCAAAAAAATTACAATTTAGATTGTTTTCATTTGATGTCGAATGTGACTATATGGACCCAGGAAGACTTACGATTGGCGCTTTCCATATATTTCCTTAAGGTACCCCGTTCAAGGTAACTTAATCACTCAATTATCACTCGCTTTCTTCGAGTATGTGTCCTGTTAAAAATTTTAGCAGCAAAAATTAAATTTTGACAAAAAAATCTTTGATATTTTTCTTTAAAAAAAATATATAATTTTTCTTTAAAAAAATATTTAGTTTGTTTAAAAAAAATTTACGGCCAGGCTCCCTATGAAGAAAATTATCATTCGCTTCGACTTCAGACGACAAACAGCTGATTTGCGGCTCCCTAAAAAATGTTTACAAGAAAATTTTTATAAAAAGAAAATCGAACAATTGCGGCTCACTAAAAAATGTTCTTTCTCTTTGTACGTATACAAAAGCCAAAATCACTCACTTGTTTTCTCGTTGTCGCTTAGCTATTTTTCTTATAAAATTACCACGAAACGCGCAGAAACCACTAAAATTAGAAATAAATTTTTTTTTCTATTTTCTAATACTGATTTTTTAACAATCAACATGAAATTTTCTTTTTAACTAAAAAATAAATTTTTTAAGCTTTTTTGTTTACAATTTGTTTTTGTGAATGTATGTGTCTGTGTTTTATATTTTTCTTTCTGCTCTTTTTCGTTGAGAGTTTAAGTAGTGTTTTTTAAAATACATTTCTAGTTTACAGCGAGTTTTCTTTGAAACTGGCGATTAATTTATGAAACTGTTGTTGTGACAACATAGTATATTGAGAAGGTTTGCGGTAAACCACGTAAGGCCAAGCGAACGATAAGTCAAAAGTTAGTGAGCCCCGAAAATGAGTGACTGGTTTTCTTTCGTCGTCGCTTCGCATCGAAATAGGGAGCCTAGCAGTTAAGTTTTTTGTTTAAAAAAAATTAAATTTTTTTTTTTCTCTAACAAAAATTATTTTTGTAATTTTTTCACAGAACAAATAAATTTTTTAATCATATGCTTTTAAAAATATTTTTTTTAGTTTTAATTAATTATAAATTATTAATTTTTTACATTTTTCTCTCAAAATTTTTTTCTTGGAAACAATTTTTTTATAATTTTTTTTTTTTTTTTTTTTTTTTTGTAAAATTTATTTGAGCTTAAGATCTTTTTTATTTAATTATTTTTTATTTTTATAATATATAATTTTGTTATTTTTATTTCGATATTTCGCTACATCTTTGTGTAGCATCTTCAGGAAATATATTTTTTAAAAATAATATAAATTTTTTTAAATTTTTTCTTCTGAAAAAAATTTTTTATCATTTTATTTTTGTCTTAAAAAAAATTAATTTTTATATAATATGACTATTTTATTAAGCTTGAGGTCTTATTTTTAAAAAAAATATTTTTAAATATATCGATATTTCGCTCCAATTTGAAGAAGCTATACAAAATGGAGCGAAATATCGATATAAAAATAATTTTTTTAAAAATAAGACCTCAAGCTTAATAAAATAGTCATAATATTAAAAAAAAGGTCAAATAAAACTAACAAATAAATAATTAATTTTTATTTTAAATTTTTTCTATAGAAATTTTGAATTATATTTTTTAATTGCTTGATTATTTTCTTTTGAAAAGAATTAAAAAATTTATTTTAAAGAAATGTTTTTCTCTTGAAAACTTTTTTTTTTCTTGAGCAAAATAATTAGTTTTTTCTCTTGAAAAAATTTAAATTTTTTTTCTACAAAACTTTTTTTTTTGTAATTTTTTGTTATTTTGTTTTGAAAAAATTTTTTTTAATTGCTTTTGAAAAAAATTTTAATTTTTTGTCTTGAAAAAAATTTAAATTTTTTCTCTCGAAATATTTAAAATTTTTCTTTTGAAAAAAAAAACTTTATTTAATTTTTAGTCTTGAAAAACAAATTTTTTTTTAATAAAAATTTTTTATTTTTGTTCTCTAAAAAAAAAATTTTAAGTTATTTTCAAACATTTAGAGGCCCAAATTTTATTATTAAAGCAATCGCGGAAAAGTTGTTGTTTCTTATATTCCTTTTTACGTATTTGATATTAATCCAAATCTTCGATTCAATTTCCTTTCACAAATTGTTTTTCATAATTTTTTTTCTTTATTTTTCTCATTCGTAGATTTTGCTTTCTTAAAGCAATTTTTTGCTGTTGAAATCCTTTTAGAATTTTTTTTTAATTATTTAATGTCATTTGCCAAAAATCAAAACAATTTTTCAATTATATTCTTGAGTGCTTCGTTTTTTTCTAACAGAAATTCTGAAACCTTTTGTTTTTTGTGCGAATTCTTACAATTGTTTCCTTTACATACACACACATGCGCTAGCTTTATTGCCTGCCCCCTAAAACAGTCACTTTATTTATTTGCTTGTGCAAGTCTTTGCAGTTTTGGTTTTTTGCGTTGTTGTTTGTTTCATTTTATTGCACTACGTTTTGTTGGCCTGATAATGGCTGACCGGATTTGAATGGCATGAGAAGAATTAAACAGCAACAACAACAACTTTGAATTGTCATTAAACGTACCTACAGTCATGAAACTATTTTCAATAGGCTGTGTAACATTCTTCATCATATTTATTCGACACAAGAAAAAAGGAAAAAAATAATACAAAACGAAACAACACAAGTGCTTTTCTCATCATACAATTTTCCACACACCACTCATGCCTGTACTTACCCTCACCCAAATGCTCTTAATTTCCTTTATTAAAATTTTCTGCTTCTTCTGCCGGCTGCTGTTATTGCTGTTGTTGTTGTTGTTTTGCAATTGTCGCTTCGATTTAAGGCTACAAGCTCTTCACCTTTATTAACTTGGCTGGCTGTTTAAATGTTTGTTCAAAGTTTAGTTTAAGACAACAAAACCTTTTTGTATACACTTTTCCAACAACAATTAAACTTGATCTCTTTGTTGCTGTTGTGTTTGTTATTATTATTTAGCCGTATGTGTGGGGTTACAAACAAGAAAATTGCTTGTTTGAAGTGCTTGAGTATTTGAGTGTATTTTTTCTGTCGTCGAAAGTATTTGGTTTCTTTATATCCGGTAATTCATAGAAAATGTTGATGTCAAGCAACTTGTCTAAAGTAGAGGAGATTGATTACGGCATTAGGAATGTGTGACAGAATGTTAAAAAAGAGAGTAATTCAAGCCTGCATTGATTACTCAAATGAAATAATACTTCAACAGAGCAATTAAGAGGTAAAGAGAGAGAGAGAGAGAGAGAGAAAAGAGAAGTGAATAAACACTGAGAAAACAACTTCTATTCTGACTATCAAATTTTGTAGTTGCAGTGAAAGAAATTCGATGTTGCCGTCAAAAAAAAAAGTTACGAAAAGAATTAAATTTTACACTGCATTAACGGTAATTTCGGTCGTAACAACTGTAAAATTTGATTATGACAACTGCATTGATGACTGGTCACCAATTCCGTTCTCACAACCAAAATTATTTTCTGTACGAATGAGCAAGTTCAAGCAGTTATAAAAAATAATAATTTTAAACATTTCCTGGGAAAGTTTTCTCTTCTTTTGGAATCTCAAACTAAGGCATTCAGTATCCATCGATATCTCATTTTAAATTCTACACAGAGAAAATAGCTGCGGTTATGACAGCTAAATTTGTTGTCAATCAAAAATGCAGTGGCCCTTTAAAGTTACTTGTATGGCGTGCATAGAACGCATAACATTCGCATAGTGATGGAAAAAATTCAAGGAGCTAAGGAGCACAAAATAAAACATAGTATTTAGTAAAGAAAAGAAATGGCTATAATCAAATCAATTGCTTGCTTCTCACAAAGCTGCACACACAGTCAACAGCTTAGAGAGGCCCCTTTGGTAGTATTCCCTTAAGCAGATTTCATGCTTATCCTCTAGTGTAGAGCAGTTACAAACAAACTGTTTTGTGGGATCCTTCTGCTCGTGCTACTCTTAATAACTGCATAGTAGTCATTATCTTAACATGACTGCTAAATTTTCTAGAAAATTTAAAACGGCACAAATATCCGTGTTTTGTTTTTGTTTTCAATATGATTATACGAACGAGAAATTCGTTCACATTTAACTGAACAGGCGCTATAAATGTATTAATAAAGTGACATTAAGTTATTTAAAAAGGTCCTCTCACAATATTCTCGATAGCTCAGGTAGTCCGTCCATTAGATGTGCACCGAGATTTTGTGTATCGAAGCTGTAAGAGGCGGGCATTAACAGAGTAATTGAAAGACTGTCTCCTTAGTCTCAGATGCCCGGCAGTTTTCGTTGAAAGAAAGTCCCATCATCCAGGGACCAGTTGTCACAGCTAACAGTCTTTAAATTACTGCTAATTAGCTAAGCACAACGTTTACCATCATAATTGACGCGTAATCTTGCACGTCTCTAAGCCTTGTCATTTGGTATAGGGCTTTCTTTGATGCTGCTACTACGCCCGTACAGCTACATGTTAGAGCCAGCTTTAGCCAATTCATCCGCCTGCTCATTATAAATAAAGCTGCTGTATGACCAAAGATACGGCAGTCTGACGTCTCAGATTGAATTGAACAGAGTAGAGAATGTAATATTCAATTAAGGTGCCAGGAGAGCAATATGCCTATAGTTCTCTTGATTCCCGTGATTATACAGAGACACATATACCTCCCTGATGGCCAGCATCTCCGCCTGAAAGACAGTGCACCTGTCTGGGAGTCTAAGTTAAAGTTGTAGGTCAGGCTTACTGCAATAGACTGCAGAGCCCACAAATTAAATCATCTTATATCCTTTAGTGAACACCTTAGTGTCATACCTGTTTGCATGTGTGCCCCCCTTTGGAGGAGAAAACGAGCTTGAAAAACCTATCAAAGTCCACAGGAGGAACCATGTAGTAGGTAGATGGCTTAAGATCCAGATCAACTCCAGCCAAATCACACGTTCTTTATTTCCACCAGCCTGATGCAGACAGTCGCACTGTTGGCGGATATAGCCATTAGATGAAAGTGTATGAGAACGAGGTGTAGTAGCGTATTCAGAGCCTCTGAAGGAGTAGTACGCAAGATCTTTAAACTGTGTCTTTTGTCAATAACGTTCAATAATACCAAAAATCCGTGCCTAAGAATTGAACGTATAATAGACTAGGGCTTAAGCCCCAACTTAAATCAAACATCCTGCAATATTAGTCCAGTACTATTCCCTTTTCAAAAAACTTTATGGGTCTGATCAGCAATTTCTTTAGAATAGAAGAAAAAGGTAGAAAGAAACCAACTCCTAACATTAACACACAAACGCTGATTATTATTTCCTTTTTTTTATTTAATTATTACGGGCCCTACTAGCAGCGTGTCTTATAAGATGCCTTGTGCAGTATGTTTGTTCCTATTGTAATTTAGAATTAATTCATTCATGGTAAAATACGGCAACAATTAATTGTGTTCTAAACTAAAGCATATTTTAAGCTGATTTTTATTAAAAATGGCCACAGAATAAAGTTTAGCAACAAACAAACTTTTAACCTTAAACAAACTAATTATTTAATGGAAAAGTTTTTATTATTTACTTTTGGATTTTATTATTATTAATCGTTTATTTTGTTTTTGTTTTCATTCAAAAGCAAACGTGCCTCACAAAGTTATAAAATTTAAATGTTTTTTTTTTCATAAATTTCTACAAAAACATACACGCACACACACCCACATACACACACACAGAGCCATGTAAGTACAGGGTGGGCCAAAAGAAGGGGTGTAAAAGTTTAATAACTTTTTTGTTTATTAACTTTTTTTTATTTTTTCTTTCAAATTATATAATATACAAAATGGAAATTTTTTACACTAAGTATGAAAAATGATGTCTCTTAAATGACCACCGTTTTCAGCTTCGCACTGATGGGCTCTTTTTAGAGCATTTTCCATAACATCTTTCAAAACTTGTGGCTGTAGCGTTCGAATTTCTGCAACAATGTTTGCCTTGAGTTCAAGGATTGTCTCTGGCTTGTTCACATACACTCGCTCCTTCAAAAAACCCCAAAGAAAATAGTCGGGTGCTGTCAAATCTGGCGATCGCGCTGGCCAAATAATTTCCGAATTTCGAGAAATTATTCGCTCTCCAAAAATTTGACTTAAAAGTGCCATTGTGTCTCGGGCAGTGGCTCCGTCCTGCTGAAACCACATACCAGGTCTGCTTTCAAGAGCAGGACGTAAAAAAATTTTCTATCATAAAACGATACCGCTCTCCATATACGGTTACAGCACTTCCATCTTCATTCTCGAAGAAGTAGGGCCCAATGACATTTTCAGATGTGATCCCACACCATACTGTACACCTGATGGGGTGCAATTGGCGTTGATGAATGGCTCTTGGATTTTGAGAACCCCAGAACCTACAGTTCTGCTGGTTAACAAAGCCATTCAAATGAAAATGAGCTTCATCACTCATAATCAAATTTTCAATAAAGTTGATTTCATTTCTGGCCAACTCTTGAAATTTAACTGCAAAATTTAGACGTTGCCGATGATCTGCGGGTTTTAATTCTTGGACCAATTGCACCTTATATGGGTATAACTGTAAATCTTTTTTTAAAATGCTAGCTGAGCAGAACGCCTTCTGCCAGATGTTTCTGGTGCTTCGTTAACACTTTGCTGTACTCGTTCAATATTTTCCGCAGTGCGACTTAAACGTGGTCTACCGGTTCGAGGCAAATCTCTTACGCTTGGTGATGACGATTAACTAAGCAACGAATCATCGCTTCAGAGGGCGAAATTCTGACGTTAAAATGTCGACGATATGCTCTTTGCGTTAAAATAATTGATCTCTGGTTTAAATAATAAAATTCTATTGTTCTGGTTCTCTGTTCAGTTGTGAACCTCTCCACTATAAATTCTCCAAGAAAAAATAAAAAAAAAGAAAAAATAAAAAAAAATTAATAAACAAAAAAGTTATTAAACTTTTACACCCCTTGGTTTCTATTGGCCCACCCTGTATTAAGCATATGTAAGAGACTTTAACTAAATATGAAGCAGCTTACGGTTGTGTGCGTGTGTGTGTTTTTCTCCAGTACATCAAATTAATAATGAAAACTTTCATATGAAACAAGTGAGTTAGTACTTTTGCAACAATGTTGGCTTATAATGCACACACACACACACACACACACACATGCAAGCTGTCACTTATTTGTTTTAGTTGCTGTAGAACTAGCAATCAAAGTGTATGTAAAATGTAACAACACATATTTCGTATGCTCTTTCGTCTTATCCTGCTGCACTACAAATAGATAAACAAACAAAACAAAGTTCAAATAATAATAATACAACAAGCAAAATTAGTAAATGCAGAGATGCTTGAGACATTTCTTGTATCATTTACATGAATTTTTTTATTTCCTTTTTTTCTTCTTGCTCTTCTAGTTCATATTATTGATGCTGTTTGTGTCTGTTGGACAAGTTTCTTTGTTGACAATACGTGATGACAATAAAGTCACAACAGACCAAAGTGATTATGAGGATGATGATTATGATTAAACAATAAAAATACAACAACAACGTTAGAAACAAGTAAAATGTTTTAAAATTAAAAAAATTTTTTTTAGATATGAGACTTGGACATCTGATTATAACTTTGAAACCACAAAACGAATTTTCTAAAAAAATATTGTAAAAAATTCTAAATTTCAAAAGGTGTCATTTCCTTTTGAAACAATATTTGGTTTAACAATTAATTTTCCAGCTATGAAGAAAAATGTTTAAAAAAATTATTTTTTAAATACTAAAATTTTTGTTTAAAAAAAATATTACCAAAAATAGAAAGCAGCTAAAATTTAATAATTTCAGTATTTATTTTTAAAGTTAAATGTAATAGCTATAAAATAAGCTTTAATTTATTGAAATCTGTAAACAACCAGGTACTAAGATCCAGCTAAAAAATAAGTAAATACTTATGAAAAACCAAATTTTTTTAATGGTCATTTCAGATAACAAAAAGTGCCAAAAATAATAATTATAAAAAAAAATTAAAATAAATATGATTTCGTATATTTGAAAATATTTTAAAACACAATCAGAGAAGTCGTTGCAACGTTATAGTAAAATAAGTAAAGCCACCTCTTTAAAAATCTTAAATTTTAAGAAAAAAAAAAATTTTTTTTAATTTTTTATAAAATCTGAAGATAATAAGAGTTTTTTTTTATTTAAGTGGCTATAGAGTATTTAAAAAAAAAGTATAGTGGTTAATATTCAAATTTTTTTTTTTAATTTTTAAATCTTTTTAAAACCAAACGTTTTTCAAGTTACAGAAATAAAATTAATTTTTGAGCTAAAAGCCTCAAAAATGCTATTGCTCTTCCCCCTTTATAATTTAAGAGAATTAATAAATAAATAAATAAAATTAATTTTTCCTCTTTTTATTATTAATTTTCTTACAGGAATTTCCACTAAAGCTGTGATCACATTTCAAATCAAAACCCAACTTTATTTTAAGCCTTTAAACGAGCACTCTTTTATGGTTTTTATAAAAGGAAAAGAGCAAGAAAAAAATAACAGTCAATTTGAGATTTTTAATCTTTTTTTTTTAAACACACACAAATACACTCAAACACATGTAACTGCTTGTTACTGACACTGAGTGATTGTCTGCTGTTGTAAATACAAAAATTTTACAAGAATTTTTATTTTCCAATGTGTATGGTAGAGCATGAGACACAAAAGTTTGTGCCTTGTGTGTTTGTGTGTGTAGTGGTATTTTGTAATAAAAAATAAATGCATTTTATTCTAAAATTGTTTACTTTATTTGTTTGTTTGTGTGTTTTTCTTTTTGTTGTTTCCATTAAACTAAAATTACTGCGTATGTTTTACTCTGTTTATAATTGTTTAAACTATTTGTAAAACTTAATCCCGACAGAGACACAGACTAACTAGCGTTAGAGTACTGGAGTCAATTAATTAGTACAACATAAACTTTAAGTAAAAGTAGCAAAAAAAATTGATTTACCCGCTAAAAAAGTCAATTTTTAGCAGATATTGTTATTAAAGCTGTGCGTCACCCCCACTTTTTTAACAAACTTTAGATATTTATCATATTGGCGTCTCCATATCAAGTAAGACTCTTGACTTGAGCAAAGCAAGCCATAGCTGCGCTTAAATCCAACAATCTTGTTTTATTCAAAATGAGTTTCGTTAAAAAAAAGAGTTTTTCAAGTGACATTTAATTCACTATAAAAATAACCACAGGAAACGTCCCAACATATTCTCTGCTAGTGCCTAGCGGTGGCAAGATGCAGAAGAAGCTGCTTGAGTAGTGAGCCATTGGTTCCAGAAGATCTAGGCAAGATTATTCCTACAACAATTACGAGATTCGTTAATAGTCTCGGATTGTAGTTAGCAACTGGGATGCACAATAGATCTTAAAGGTCGCGATCAATGCCCATAATGATAATAAATAAACAACACAAGTCTGCGAAACTTCTTGGCTTGTCTGCATAAAATAACCAGGGTCTAGGCTGCAATCAAAGCTGCGACCTACCGATTGATAGTTTAGTACGATACCTATTAAACTATTAGGGCACCCAAAGCTTCTATCTACTTCTATTACAATAACAAACGAAAGATAAAAAAGTCTGGCATGTTTTGCAATCATTAATGATTTTAAAATCACAAAAGTGATTTTTTTTCTGTTGTATGGGAAATCACAAGATTTTTAACTTTTAGTAGTGATTTTTAGTGTTCTAAGTTTTAAGCTTAAAGCCCTTATGCTTTGTTTACAATAAAATTGTTGTGGTTGCTGTCAAGTTATTGCAATCATTTTAAAATCACAAAAGTGATGTTTTTTTTTGTTGCATGGGAAATCACAAGATTTTTACTGTTGTTGTCAAATTATTGCAATGATTTCAGAAATGATAGACATAAGATTACGCCATCAAATTTTCTGCGCATGTATTATACGATGTGTTGTTATTGGCTAATAAATAAATAATGTAAAAGAAATTTATTCTGATTTTCTTTAATCATCTAAAGGAAAGCCATGCACATGGCGTTATCTTTTATTTCTATCATTCTTGCAATTATTCCTCATCACGAGCCATTCTAACACTGCTAGCTAACAAGTGTTTTATTTAGCTCACTGACGTTAAGGGAATAATTATTTTAGGTTTTCTTAGAACGAGAGTTTGACTGTTCTGGTAACTCACTATGCCTCTTTGCAGCACTTTTACCTTATCTCTTGACAGAGATGACAGAAATCTTACTTTGCCACAACATTTTTTTCTTAGTGGTAATTGAGCCTGCAAAATGCTGCCAACAGTTTCGAGTAGATTGAGAAAATCATTTCGTTGGGGAGAACTAAATTTGTTAGCAATCAAAAATTCAACTATTAGTTCGCCGAATTTTTTAAACGGAAAATTAAAACTATTTTTAAGAGATTTAAATTTTGAACTTTATTATCAAATTCTGGTTGTTATAACTAAGAAATTTAATTAACAAAATTGAATTTTTGTTGGCAAACAAATTTAGTTCTCGCAACCGAATTTGTTTTCTGTGTGCAGAATTTAATGTTATTCCTTGAAATTAGAGCCTGTTCGTTTTAAATGAGTCTTGTAAAATATTTCAATTGTGAAATTGGAATAATGAAAGCTTCTAAATGTGGCAAAATTCAAAACGGAATCTTGCACTTCTAATTAAAGGCCATTAGACCGCCATGTAACCAGCTATGACAAAAGTATATAATTTGATGCTGCAACCAAAAAATATTGTTTGAAGAACTAAATTCTACCTTGTGTTAACAAACATCGGTCGTTACAATTCGAAAATCTGATTATGACAACAGATTTTTGACTTGAATTAAATTTGAAATAATTGTTTGTTAATTTATCAAAGCAAAAGAAAAGCTGAAAACAAAATGATTGTATCCTGATTAACTGAATTCAGTCTTTAAACCAGAGCATACTTTGAAATAAATGCATTTCAATATGTGAAGTGCATATGTGTGTTTGAGTGTATTTGAGTGTGTTTAAGCATGAGTTTAATGTAATTGTTGTAAATTTAATTGATATTAATAAATAAACAACAACAGCAGCTGCTGCAACTGTTGTTGCTACTGATGCTGCTGCTTGTTCTATGCAGCAGCCTTGCATTTGAATTGCTGCCATTTATTTTTACTTTTTTAAACTGCAGAATTCTTTGTTAAACACACAGACATACATTGAAATACTCTCATTTTTTGTACATAAATAAACAAGTTGCAAGCACATGCATACAAACTTGAACGCACACATACACACACACAGAAGCAAATACACATACATTTGTCTAGTGCATAGAGGTTCGTTTTGTTAAATGTCAACATAACAATAGCAACGAGAGCAGCATTAAACCAACAACATTTAAGCCAAAATAAACTTTACAAAAAAATAAAAATAAAAATAAAAATAAATATAAAAATAAATAAAAGAAAAATACTATACTTGAGAGTAGTTATTTTTTATTTATAAAAGTCACTGCCACCGCTACTTTAATTTTATTTTATTTCCTATTTTTTTAAGCAACAACAGCAACAACAACATTATTAAATACAAGTTAAATTATAAATGAATAAAGTTGCATACACGAATATGGCTCGCTCTGAGTGGATGTATGTGTGTGTATGTGTAAACGTATAAAATAAACTGAATTACTGAATTTTTTTTTTTTTTTTTTGTTTTTTTGGTTCTGTAACGTATTGCATTTTATAATGCGCGCTTTACTTTTTATTTATTTTTTAAATTAAACATGACTGTAATGAAATGCTTGTTAAAAAATTTATATTCAGAAATAATGAGAATAAGAAATACATGAAATATTAAAATAAAAAAGAATTTTTTCTTTTTTTTAATAAAAAAAAAAATACTCTATAAGAAAAATTCAAAGTTATATACGTTAGGTCGTATGATTGACATTAATTATTTTAATTTAAAAAAAGGAAATTTTTAAAGCCAAATTAAAAAAAAAATATTTTTGTTTAAGAAACGTTTAGTAAACAAAGTTGTCTTATAAAATTTGCCCAAAAAGTCCTTTTGAAGCAAAAGTATTTTTTATGAATTTTGCTGTTGGTATATTTTATAAGGATTTAAGCTGAATTGGCTTAGCTAGAAGTGTGCCCAAGAATCAATTTTGGGGCCATTACTTTTTGCATTATAAACTAATCATCTCCCACTCCACTTATCTTAATGCAGATGAGGTACAGTTGTGGCTGAGCACTCCAGCACAATCAATTGCAGAAAATGTTAACAAACTTAATTATGATTTGAGCAATATTTACAATTGGGCAACTACGAATGGGCTAAGTTTAAGTCCTTGAAAAATCCAAGTGCCTGATAATTCACCAACAAAACCCAATTCAATAAAGAAAAATTTAAGTGATAAAAGCAAGAAAAAATCTTGGTCTAGTGTTTAATGCGCTGGTTCCCAAATATACGAGTATGGAAAATTGAAAACACTAGAATACTTTACACCGTTGAGAGTAAGAGTACTATTTGTGAAATAATATTTGTGTCCAAGTCCTACTTATGGCTATGAGTTACTTTTTAACTGTGATAGCGCTATAGGAGAAATCTGGAGGTTCCATATAATAACATTACAAAATATGTTTATGACCTCAAAAGCAGCCATCATGTTTCTATTCATACAAAAACTCTCTACACACCTATTTTTTTACAAATTGTTCTAATGTATCCTAACTTTATATGCAGTGGTGGAGGAATAACAAGCTCAGCTTTAATAGTTTTTTTCATATAAAAAAAAAGCACTCGTTAGTGAAATAATGAAAAACCTATTACCGGATTTTGATGAAATATCATTCATTTTACTTGTAATACATGTGGGTACCCCTGTTAAAAACAAAATGTTAAATTTTCTTTATATAAAATTTTTAATTAATTTTTTTTAAATAAATTTTTTTTTTTAATTTTCTTGAAAAAATTAGTTTTTTGACAAAACTTTGTGAATATCTTGTAAACTTTAGGACTAGTAAAAAAATTTAAAAATATAATTTATAGATTATTGTCTTACCGATTTATTGGTGTTTAGATAAATTAACTCTGAGCGGTAGTTCTCGAGTTATTGTAATTTCTATGGGGCAACCTCCTCGATTTATATACTACACTACGCATGCTCGTAGAATTAAAAAAGTAATTTATAGCGATTGAAACTTACTACCATAAAAGACCACAAGCAAATTTTATTTTGTAGGCCTGTGTAATCAGGGGGGCTATTATGTATTTCGACCTGAATCTAAAAGGTTTTCGAAGAGCATTTTTAATTTGATAAACAAAACTATTTATATAGAACATTCGGAAAAAAATATTAAAATTTTTAAAATTACCCTCAAAATTATTAAATTGAAAACTCTTCTCGAAAGCCTTTTCGTTTCGAATCGAAATATTATACATAATAACCCCCCAGTACTTAGTTAGTTTTTAAAACTAAAATTCAGTGGTAAGTTTCACTTGAAAGCGACTTATGCGATCTTCAAAACTCTAAAATTAAAATTTTCTCCCTTATTTATTTTCCCTAAAAATACATATAGAGTAAATGCAATTCGTCAGGCATGTATTTCCCGTTTTATTAAAATAAAACCTAAAATCAACAGAAGAAAACTAATTTTTAATTTAGAGAAGCACAAAAATGTGTAATTCTTTAAAAATTACACTCGCCTATTTCCCCAGCAGTGCACATTTCCGATTGCTATTGTTGTTGTTGTGCATTGTACAAATTAAAAATGAGAAATAAGAATGGGAGATGGATATGAAAATGGAAATGGAAAGATGAGAAGGGAAAGAAAACTAAAGAATAAAGGAACATTTTACTTATTAAAGTTTAATGTGAAAACTCATAACTGAGATGGAAAATTTAATAATATTAATTTAAAATGGCTATTTTATTAAGCTTAATAATATAGGCATTTTAATTAAAAAGAAAAACTATCAAATATTTAATAATATTTTTTTAACATAAAAATTATTTTTACAATAGCCCATTAAAGTTGTTTTGGTTATCAGAGAAAAAAATAAAACAAGTAATTTGTTGTTAATTAACTTTTGCCTAAAAATTTTTTTCTCAATTAAATATTTTATTAAAAAAAATATTAATTGCATTAATTAAAAATTCAATTAAATTAATTAAGCTTTAAATTATTATTATCAAGATTTTTTCCGCTTCAATTAAAAAAGTTATCATATTAATTAAATTTTTAATGTGTTTAATTAAATACTTAATTTGATTTGCATACTCGTGTTTAATTAAATTTCAAATTATTATTTTAATTAAAAAATTGTCATATTGATTAAAATTTTAATGGTATTATCATTTTCAAGATATTTTTCAGCTTCAATTAAAAATTTTAATTTGTTTAACTAAGTACTTAATTCGGATACATATTTATTTAAATCTTATATTAATATATTTTTTTTTTTGACTTAAGAAAATTGTCATATTGATTAAACATTTAATTAATTTAATTAAATATTTTATTTGATAAAATTTTTAATTAAATTACTTAAATTCTAAAGTAATCCTATCAAGATATTTTTAAAGTTCAATTACAAAAATTGTTGTATTGATTAAGCATTTAACTGATTTAATTAAATAATTGATTTGATTAAATTTTTTAACTAAATTTTAAATTAATAATATCCAGATATTTTTTAATTCAATAAAAAAAATTGTTATTTTGATTAAATTAAATATTTGATTTAATTAAATTTTTTAATTGAATCAAGTAAATTTCGAATTAATTCTATCAAGATGTTTTTTAAGTCAATTAAGAAAATTGTTCTTTAATTAAATTTTTAATTGATTTAATTAATTATTTAATTTAATTAAAAGTTTTATAAACATTATTACATTTTTAATTATTACTCCCCCATAATTGCTTTATTGATTTTATTGCTTTGATTAAAAATTTAATGAAAATCAATAATTAGTTGATTCAATTACGTATTTAATTTACAAAAAAAAAGCTAAATGTTTCATAATTTTCTAGTTTCTGTGTAGTTAAAAAAATAATTCTAGGAATTTAAATGAATTTTAATTGAAACTAATATTTTTTACTTATCATATCAGCAATTTGCTGTCAGTAAAAGTAAGCAACTCCTCAATTAAACTTATGATGAGGAAAATAAATATAAATTTCTGATAAAAGAAATTTTTTTAAGCAGTTACAATTTCTGATAAAAATAAATACATATTTTTATGGACTGTAAATGAAATGTCTAAATATACAGGCAATCACTTTTTCTCAAATGACTTCAAATTACGAAAAAGGTGTTCTGCGCAAAAAGTCATTTAAAATATACCAAATCACTAGCAGCATTTTAAGAATTTTCCTGGAAATTCTTAATTACACTTAATTTGAATTGTTTTTTATTAGTTTTTGTAACAAAAAATTAATTATTTTACACAATGGAACCGTAAAATTTAATAATTTAAAAATAAACTTTATTTTTGGTTTACAATTGTTTTCTTTTGTTCTTCTCTTCTTGTACTTCTCTTTTTGAGCTTTAAGCTCAAATAGTAAAAATCACTACTAAGCACTAAAAAATCACTTACGTGGTTTTATAATTACCGCGATTACAGAACATGCCTGATAGTGAGCAGCTTTTTCAGTTTGAAAATGAGGGACTGGTTTTCTTGTGATTTGGTTTGGCCTGGTAGTAACAGTGTGCTCTTCTAAAAATGCCTAAAGTTTCCATGGCCGTTGCATCATAATGCATTCATGTCTTGCCTGTGGCTTTGTGTATATGTAGGGGTGTGTGTGTGTAAATTAATCCTTGTGTGTTCTTAATATTATTGTTTGTGTAATGTATGACTACAATTTAACAACTTCTGCTTAGCTGAAATATAAAATAAACAATAATAAAAATAATAATAAGAACTATGAGTAGGTACTAGAACCTACACCAACAACAAAAAAGTCATGAAAAAAGTTGTGAAATAAATTAAAAAATAAAATAAAAATGAAGTAAATACTCTGCAGGAAACGGAAAACAAATAATAAAAACGTACATGTTTTGTTAAGAATGGGGGCTGGTAAATGTGTTTGTGTGTGTGTAATATTTTTTTCATTTATAAATTTCTTAGACATTTTACTTTTATTTATTTTTATTATTTTTTTTTTTTTTTTTTCAAACTTTAATAAGCAGCCAGTCATCACATCTCTTTCCAATTCATATACACTCGAAGTATTTTTTTTTTTAGTATTAATTCTTATTTATTAATTTATTTATTTCTTTGCCATAGTCAAGTTTAATATGTTTTTCTTTCTTTCATTCTGCTACTTTATTACCAAATGTGAGTGAAATACAGTGAAACAGTTTAGTCTTGATGTTATTCGTAGTATTTTATAATTATTATTATTATTATTTTTTTTTGTTAAAATTAATGTTGTTTTTTTTCATTAAATTAACAAAATAAAAACAACAAGAAAAGTTTTATTAATTGTGTTCCGGCATTGCAAAAAATTTCTTTAAGCAGCACGCCTGTTTTTCTCTCTCTTCTTTTTGTAAATAAATTTTTTTTTAAATTTTTTTAACTTAGAATATTCTGTGATTTTTCACAAAAACCAAAAAAAAACCTCATTAGGGAATATTTATGATGAGTTTTTGTTAATTTTCAAGTCTTTTAAGGAATTGCTTTCGGTAAAGTTATTTGCAAAAGCGTTTCTCATTCAATTAAATACAATTCTTACTTTCAAATAGAAAATTTTGTTTAGTGCTCATTTGTATTGAGTATTTTGCAATGTACACGTAAGTGAATATTTGAGTCAGTATGTGTAAAAATAATTTATTTACGAAAAATTTGTTAAGAGAAAATTTTGTAATAAATAGAAATCGAAATAGATAAATTTACACATGCAAGCAAATAAACATACATAATTCTTTAAACAGACATTTGAATGTAATTGCTTGTACACGCACATACATACACATTCTAAAAGTAATTTACGGTTTATAGGGTCTTTTAATATCTTACGATTGTGTGCGGGCGTGCATGCACTCAAGTTGGTAAGTTGTTTGTTGTTTTTGCTGTATCAGTAAAATTCTATTTTGTAAAATGTGCATAACTTATTTTATGCTACATGAAAGCAAAATACAGACAGACAGATGCAAATAAAATTTATAATGATTTAACAAATGAGTTTGAGAAGGCCCTATACAATTGCATTGATACCAGGAGTTGCTTGGTATTTAGAAAGCAGGAAAACAAAAATTAAAAAAAAAAACCAAACAAAAATATTAAATAATGCAAAATAGTAAAATAATAAAATAGGAAAATGTTAAGGTTCCAATGAAATTGCAAAACAAGTTGCTGTTCAATACGCACATGCACACATACAAACACACATACACACACACACCCAGGCACACACCTACTTACTTTACTTTCAATAAAAAAATAAAATAAAATACTTTTCTGCATTCAAATGTAATAAATATTATGTGTAGCATACTTCAGGGGCTATGTGAGAGGCAGAGAGAAAGTAAAAGAATTTTATAAAGAATTTTCTACTCAAAATAAGCTCGCATGCAGCAAAATTAGATATGTAAACTTTGGATATTTTATAATTATGTTTCCACATACTTTAAACATAAATATATTCTACTCTTTCTTAAATGAATATATTTGAAATAAAAAAAAAATAAATAAAAAGCATGAATTATTTATGTAGAATGATAAGAATCTATTTATATTAATCATACACACATACACATAAATAACTATTTCTAATTAGCCAAAAGTTATATAAACAATTTTGTAATAAAATTATTTAAATTGATATTAATGCGTGATGGAATGCCAAATAAACATAATTTCATGACAAAAATATTTGCCAGCAGTTAAAGGCTAAAGTGGAAATTAAAAACGGTTTCCTTTGAAGTTAAAAACACTCATCGTAAAGCCTTTAACAGAGTCATTTTGATCAACTGTAACACTTAGTAAACACCATTCGATAGCAAAGTATCTATCGGAAACAAAACAAATTACTTTCTAAAAAGCACGGTTCAGAAAAAGTTTTAATATATTAGTTATTGCAATTTTTAATGAAATTTTTCTTAAGAAAAATATGATTAAAAAAAGCAATTCTTGATACATATTCTAACATACAAAATTTTAATCACCCTTATTTCCTTTAATTTTCTTAAATTTTTGCAAAAAATTCTTCATGCACAGTTGCTGCCTAAATTCTATGCTATACATTTTATTTACTTATTTAGGCGAAAATTGTGTATAAATCAATGCAATAAGAATTATGATACGATAGATATCGCATGCGGTGTTTTTCTTAAAAAATGTGGGCGAGCAAAGTCTAATTGCCTAATAAAATTTCTTTGAGCTATCAATATTGTTCGTAAGAAAAATTTTGTCCGGACAAAAAAAAAATTTTAACAAGTGGGTGAACTCAGTCTAAATGTTTCATTTGTAGTTTGAGCACTCCATATTGTTTGGACACAAATTTGTCTGGACAAAAAATTTTTTTATAGCTGATTGATTTTATTTGTTATTACGCATAAGCAAAGCAAATGAAACTGAGTAAATATTATCCTTTGCAATCAAGCACCAGCACATCCTTTAAGCCAATCGTCAACATTTTTATTTTTAAAATATAGAATCCGACGGTTATTTTAGTTTTCGGCAGACTTTACTTCACTTCATTAACATCCTCTTAAAAAGTCTTATTTCAATTATCTTTAAAATTTTTTCTTGTTGCAGTTAAATTAGATATGGTTAAAAACTCCACAAAATATCTACATACACATATAAATAAAATTATTTTTTTGCTTGTCTGTTTTTTCGCTATACAAATTTTAATTTTCTGATAGATTTGTCTGTACTTTTGGACTGATCCAGTCTATTTTTACGCCCAATTTTTAACGATTTTCAATAGCCAACCTTCAAAGAGATGTGTGCCCGTACATAATATGAGCCTGAAATTATGCTTTGAAATATTTTATTTACCATTTTTAATTGTCGCCTCTGATAATAATGCTAGCAAAAAAAAGCGACTTTCTTTTTAATAACTAAAATTCTATTTGTAAAGGGATTTCTCATAAAGTTGCCATATACACTCTCCAAGGATACCGACTCATTTAATAAATAACCGGTCCAAGCGAGTAAGAAATAAAAAAATTACATTTCATTCTCTAAATATCAATCAACTGCAAATACATTTTTTTGATGATTTTTACTGAAAGATGAGTGAAGCGGGCAGACTGTTAATTAAATTTGTAAAATATTTTTTAGTTGATTTTGCATTATTATCATTTCTGATTGTTCAAATTTCAATCAAATTTCTTACAAATTATACCGCATGCTGCTCACTTTGAGTTTGCTGTTAAAGAAAAGAAATAAAAATTTTCTAAAATAAAATATTATAAAAAATAAATTAAATAAATAAAAGACTTATTTGAAATTAAAACTCATCTCTTGTATTTCACATTTAATTAAAATTTTATTCAAAAATATTTTTCCTAATAAATTTGAATAATTTTGAAAGGGAGTGGAGTAGCAGAAGTTTGAATATAATTGATTGATATAATGCTCGTTTTGTTTTCTAATTACATCTCAAATAATAGAGAGTGAGAAAAATAAAACTTAAATTTATTTTCTTAATTAACAGCATTTACAACAACAACAAATACACCATTATTTTAATAGCCATTATTAAGGTAAATAAATCAAAAATTTAATTCTTTTTGTTTTGTATTTTATTAAATTTATATAAAGAAAACTATAAAAAAATTTAACATTTTTTTAATTTTGTAAAAAATTAAGGGTCATGAAGGATATTTGCTAATCAGTAAAATTTTAATGGTTTACTTTAGCCTTTTGCAGAAATCTGGAATTTTTTTTTTTTTTTAAGATTAACTAAGACTCAAAGTAACGTCTTAATAAAGCTATCACCGTGTAAGCCTCATATAAGCTACAGAGTGAATACTTTAGTATTTAAATTAATAATTTAGAATCAATTTTTTTTGCTGTTTTAATAAAAAATTTATTTTTACCAAAAAAAATAAATTAACTCTTTTCATAATACGCTCCCCAGCTCTTATCAGCATTTAAATTTTACTTTTTTATTTACTTTTTCATACCATTCATTTACTCTTCCTTGGTTTTTAGAAATCAAATTAATTTTGCAAATTTCAGCAACAACAAAAAGTATCTTTCAATAAAATGAAGTGTTTTATGTCATGCTTTCATTAATTATATGAATTTTTGAATAAATTTAATGACAACGTTTTTATAAAGAATTCAGGTAGAATTTATTCGAGCGTTCAGTTTCCCATCAGAATATGTTCTCTGCAGATAAAAAAAAAATATGACTATCGGTGGGATTAATCTGCAAATTATACATGTGAGGAGAAACGGTTGACGGGGATGTTTTCTTAAATCTTTGCTGCTTTATTATGTTTTTTTTTTTTGCAGGTTTAATTTCTTTGTTTTTTAATTTATATTTCATTAACTTTAATTAAAATTTTACTGCTGCTATAGAAATATTCAATTCAAATTAACTACAAAACTAAAATTGAATGAAATGATTGGGACGGAATTCAGAGACAGACACCAAGTGAATGAATTTTATGAAGGCCAATATAAATGCGGCAAAAGTTGCTGAAATGAATATCTTGTTGATTTATTTCAATAATTCTTTTTAACTCAAATGTTTAATGTAACAAAAATATTTGGTGTGGCAAAAACTAAAAATAAATTAGTTTAAACATAAAAATAAATTTTACTAAATTTTCAACAAAATGGTTTTATTCAATAGAAACTCTCGTTTGTCGGCTTGAAAAATATAATTTAATTTAACAAAAAAATTTCCCTTAAAGAAAATTTTATTTTTTAATAGTTTCTTTTATTATAACAAACATATTATTAAAATTTTTTTCAGATAAGTATCTTTTTTTAAATTTTGAAAAATTTCCCTAACTGAAAAAAAAAAATATTTCTTGGAAAGAATTTTTGTTCTAAACTTTTTTCTTTAAATGTTATTATACAATATTTGATAAAAAAAAATCCAAAACATATCTAAAATTTAATTTTTTTAAAAACTTTTTTTTGAAAAATTTTTATTAAACATAAAATTTTACAAATAATTACAAAAAATCTTTTTAAATTTTGGTAGCTTTTAAAATATATTAAATTTCCTAAATTTCAAAAAATTTCCCTTTAAGGGAAATTTTCATTGTAAGCATATTTTGAAAACTACGTTAATATTTTACACTAAATTAAAACTGTTAATACATTTTCCTAAAAAAAAACTTCACAAAATTCCTTTTAAAAATATTATTTGTTGTTGTATATTTAAAATACGATAAACAAATTTAACTCATTTTACAAAATTTCCCTGAATTAAGATTTTATTTGTTTATGTTACTCTTTAGGAAATTTTGAACGTACAGTGTTTTTTAAACAAAAAATATTGTTAAAATTGTAAAAAAAAAAATTGCAAGCAAAAACTTTTTTCAAAGTAAAAATGTCCCATGTTTTACGCCTATTTCAAAAATGAGTTTACAATTTGCTAACGAATAAGTAAACAAATAAAACGCACAAAAGGGCTTATGAAATCTTTCTTTTTTATTTTGTTTTTGTTTTAAATGCTAAACTATAAAGATCCATCCAGAGTGACACATTTTTTACTTCCTTTTACCTCTTCTGCTGCCCCAAGTTGTAAAGGAAATAGTAAAACATCATGTAAACATAGACATTTAAAACATGCTGAAACATGTCATAACATGTTTTACTACCACTTGTGTTCATTTACACCAACAATGGCAGCAGTTAGTAAAAAAGAAAAAAAAACTACGGCAAAATGTTCTCAAAAGTAACACTTGCATTCAACAATTAAATTACAATCATCAAAAAACTTTAAGCAGAAAAATAAGATTTTCAACATTTTTAAAAGCTCAATTTTGTAACCAACTGTAGATTTAAAACTCAATCTACAGATTTATGTTAAGATAATCCAACTTGCCAAAGGACAATCAACACCAACAACTCTTTCTAAAGAAATTTTAAATGTAACACAATCTAACCATCAAACAGAACATTTTCGCCACATGTGACACAAATCATGCCCCTTATTTTAGTCTAAACACATATTCACACACAAACTCTTCAAAGATTTTTCTTAAAAACACATTTAAAAAACAAATGCAGTAAAATAAAGTAAATGTAAGTGAGTAGAGCCTCGAAGTTATGTTTAACTCCTGCACAGTGGTTCATTTTATAACTAAATAAGTAGAAAAAAACGAGATATAAATTTTTTTTATTTAAAAGAATAAAAAGAAATCAGTAAAGAGAATGAAAAATTTTAAATCGGTTAGGGAAAAATTAAATTGTTTTATAAATTTATATTTAACATTTCGTTAAGGGAAATTAAAAGCAAGAACTAAATATTAACGGCTAGCTTTTATACCATATATAATATAAAATTTCCTGCATAAAAAAAAATTTCCTTTTACCAAAGAAGTTTCAATAATTTGTAACAATTTTTAACATTTTAAAAAGTTTTCAAATAAATATAAAATTTTCCTAATTAAAAAAAAATTCACTTTCAAGGAAATTTTAGTTTCAAAGTCTTGAAAAGTTTAACAATTTTTATTTAAGTATATTCACAAAAAGTAAGATAAAACTCTTGACAAATAATAAAAAACTAGCGCAAATTAGAAAAATATGCCAGTAAAGGACATTTTTTTTCTTTAAACTGTTTTTGATAATTTTTTTTTTTTTATTATTTTTATAAAATACATAAAGCATATATAAAATTAAAATAAAATTAATTTTCCTGACTAAAAAAAATTTCTTTTAAATTTATAATTTATTTATAATAAAAGAAGATTTTTTAAGTTTTGAATGTTACTGATTTTATATTTTAGTGTCACATGTCACAATTTTAAGCTTAAAAAACAAAATTTCCAATAATCAAAAAAATCCTTTTAAGAAAAACCTTATCAGCTGAAACATTTAAAAAAAATTGAAATATTTTTAGGGTATATTTGAGGCGTAATGGAAAGCTTCAATTGAAAAATTAGTACAATTGATAAACGAACATTTTACAAAAAATTATAAAATTTCCTTAACTAAAAAAATTTCATTATAAACAAAATTTTGTTTCGTAGAAATTAAAAGAAATTTTTTTAGAAATTTTTTCCTTAACTAATAAAAATTTCCCTTAAACTTGTAATTATTTTAAATTGTTAGAGTTTTTATGCTTTTTATACATTTTAAAAATAAATTAAAATTTAAAAAAAAAAAATATATTTTCCTAACTATAAAAAATGTTCTTTTATGAAAATTATTAATCCAGTGTATTTCTCTACTGTCTTGTTAAGTTTTGAATTATTTTAGTGACAAATGAGATTTTTTATGTGTAAGAATAGATTTCTTGAATTCAAAAATTAAACCGTCAAGGAAAATTTAATTTGCTAAGTTAGTTTTTAAGATTTATTATTTAAGATATCATAGATTCTTATTGAAAACAAATATTTTTAAAAAACTTTCCTAGCTAAAAGAAATTTTCCTGTCAGGGAAATTTTAGCTGCAGTTAATATTCTTGCTTTGTCTTTATTATTTTAAAATTAGAAAAAAAAAATTAAATTGCCCCTAGATGTATTTGACCCGCTCTCAATTAGAATATGAACGCTCTACATATGTACCAATTTTTAGAGAAATCTGTTTATATATGGAATCGTTAACAACCCCATCCAAAGAAATAAAGGCATTTACTATTTATAAACTGGATCTCGCCTTTGCTAAGCTTAATAATTAGCAGAGGCGCTAATTACAATGGTAAGTAAAATATTTCAAAGCATAATTTCAGGCTTCATGAACAGTGCTGAGTGAAAATCGTATAAAAGTTGGCGGATCCAAAAGTACATGGCGACCTTGCTTGACGTATATAGATTATATATGTCAAATTTCTGACAAAAATTTTTATAGCGCACAAATAACTTAACAAAAAACCATAAATGATTTTTTTCAATGGAAATTTTTAATATATAAAATTTTTTTATATCGAATAGTTTTGTACAAAATGCCCAAAATGCTTAAAGGAAAAAGATTTGAATTTGTGTATTTTGAATTGAAATGTTAAAGGGGTCCCTTCATTTAATTTAAAAATTCTAATTCGAAAATTTTTAATTTCATATGAAGCAAACCCATGGTGCAGAATATGCACAAAAATAGGAATCTGTTTATCTGCAGCTGAGTTTAGTTCTAAATTATAGCTGCTGCAATTTTTTGCTGTATCTGTATTTGATTTTTAAATGCATGAGAGTTAGTTGTGTCATGCTTGCAATTGTTTGTATGTGTGCACATTCAATTCTAAAAGTGAGTGTAAAACATCTGTTTGCTAAATTCTTCTTAAGCAAAAGGAATAAATGAAATGACAAATTCTAACATCAGTCGTAGTGACATATTTCTTGGCTGGTTTTGTTTTATTTTCTTTTTTCTTTTTTTTTTTTTCTTGAGACTATTTTTTATTCCATTTCATTTTAATTTGGTACATGGAAAAGCTGTTGCAGTTGTTGTGTTGTTTTAAATGTCAAGAAAACAAAATGATTTTGAAATGTGCTACTACTACAGCAGCAACTCTTGTAAATACTTGTGTGCATCACTTTTTTTTTAGCGGCAACACCACTAGCAAGCAAGACAGTTACACCAGCAGCAGCTGTAACATTTTGTAAGTATTTTTTTTTTCTACTTTTTGTTTCATTATAAATGAGCAACATAAAAACGTAAAAAAGAAAAGTGTTTAGAAATAAATGCTAGCAGGCAGGGGAGAGTGCAGAGTTTTTATTTAAAATTAATATAAATTAAACTAAAATGGCAAACTTTGTTGAAAATAATGTAACTCTGATTCAAACCAAATGTTAACAACTGATAATACTGGATACTGTTTTTTGTCCCCAATTATTACACTTGAATTGAACACCAGCTTATCAATATTTGTATATTCATCAAAAATACAATAAATGAATTAAGTTTATATTTTTGAAGTGAAGACACCGTGTTTCACTTTTATAATTCAGGCTAAAGCTTTCTTTCAACTTGAAAGAAAATTCAATAATAATTTTAAATTACTGGAAGCAAAAATTATTATTTTATTTTTCATTAATTTATTATTTTTTTTTTAATCCAATTTAAGGCCTTTTTAAATAAACCATTTAACTTAATCTCTTCTCCATAAAAAATAATCGTTTTTTAAAGTGTTAACACACATCACTTGAATACAGTTTGTTTAGAATATAATTTTTTAGGGACATTTTCCAAATAACATTGTAAACCACAATAACTAATTTCATATAATTTTTTATTTTATTTTTATCCCCTTTAATTCTCTCTTTTTTATTTACATGTAAATAATGTCTATTCAAATGTATTTATTTTATTAAATTTTTTATCTACAAATGAAATTAAAAAGAAAAAAAAATTAAATTGTAAAATAACAAGCAGACAGACAAGGGTTACATAATATTAAATATATATAAATATATTTTATTAGAAAAACAGCCCTGTCCATCAAGACGAATCTATACAAAATGGCCGCTTTAACAAAATTCGCTCATCATTTTCTTTAAAATTTTTTTAAATTTTTGGTGCATGAAATGTCTACATTTTTATTTATTGTTGCAGTATTTGTGGTTCTAAAAATGTTATTTTTTATAATAGACAAATTTTTTCGATTCAAATTATAAATTGAAATAAATTTTGACAATTTGGAATATAACAGCTGTTGAGCGAATTCCTTGAACCCACCAATTCTCACCTACCAAGGCGAATGTATAACAGGTGACCTACTTTATCTTAGATTCTTCTTACAATTCAGTTTTCTGTTACCTGTGATAGTTCTTGAAGCGAATGGATAATTTAAATTTGTTGCTACTTTTTTTTAGAATTTTTCTTCTTTTCTTTTAATGAATTTCATTTAATTCAGCCAATTTTTATTATCATTCGCGCCATATATCATAATGATTGGTTCAGTTGGGTGCTTTGCTTGCCAAACATTTTATGTTGCAGATAAATTTTTTTCTTCTCTCTATCTCGCTTTTTTTTTAAATTAAATAAACCAAAGCAAGCATAAGGTTTTGTAATATTTTCTTTTTGTATGAAACCGCAATCAACATAAATTTTTCATTTGTTTCAGTTGCACATTTTTTTTTTTTTTAATTCTTCTTATATTTTTTTTTAGTACTTGAGTAGTTGTGCCTGAAAATATTTTGTTATGGCTAAAATACTTATCACACATACAAATTTTATGAGGTGCTAAAGGAAAACTAACCAAAATAAATATGAAACATAAAAGGATAACAAAAATTCAAACAGACAACAGTGATATAAAACCACCAGTAAAAGTTTAAATAACTTTATGCCAAAGCATGCCTTTAGGGGCTGAAGAAAAAAACAACTATTTTTTTTTCAAAAACTGTTAAATTTAAAATTATAAATAAATTTACTATGAAATGACCACAAAAGTTTACAAAAAATAGCTGGAAATATTAAAAACATTATTTAAGTTTAAATAAAATACTCCTTTAAATAGGCTATATGGTCACATTAAAGAAATATTCATATACATAGAAGTTTATATATTTTGAAGAATTAATTTAATTAATTGATTAATTTAATTTTTTATTAAAATACAACCTGCTTGCATTATTTTATTATTTTAATTAATTTCATGTAATGCAAGTCATGCTAGACTATAAAAATATTTGCCAAAGAGTAGTGGCTTCGCTTATTTCGACAAATATTTGTGTATTATTACCGTAGCTTAAGTCATTTTAGACGACTACAATTTTAAAAGCACTAAAAGTTTTGCTTATAATATTAATTCCATCTCTTTTATTGTGAGAAATAATGCTGCTCCATCACTAAACCACAATAATAAACATATTTAAGATATCACGTCGACCTAAACGCTTTTTCCTTACTCCCACAAAATTATTGGCATATTAACTGTACACATGACTATTTATGCTCTTATCAACAAAAAAAATTGACATAGACTTTAAAGTAAAATTTATGAACAAATTTCGATAACGTTGACTTTAAAGTCTAGCGAGAAAAATATTTAGCATATATGCAGGCTTAAAAGCGTATAAAGCAATTTTGGCTAGTTGGTTTTTTGCTGCAGCTAATATTTTGTAAAATAAATTCTGGGATAGTTTTTTCAAGTGATGAATTTTCCATGCTGTTTACCTGAGCTGAAAACGAATGCAAATTATATCTAAAATATTATTTTTGTGTAGCCTACAATTAGGCTGGTTGTTGCTTTGCTTACATTTTTAAATTTAGCATCTAATAATATTAGCCTGGCATAACCTTCCACTAATTGTGTGAATCTAAATATTTTAGAAAAATTTTCGAAATATTAATATATTTCAAGGCATAAATTGCTTTCATAAAGTCTTATTAAAATGTTTTTATTGTTAAAAAAAAATAAATAAAAATTCCTGTGAAAAAATCCCTAGCGTTTTAAACAAAAGCAAATACAAGTAAGTGTTAACAAATTATACAAATTACTTTCTGCTTGCCCCAGGGTACCACCAAACAATTTGTAAAAAATTTTCATAGCATTTGCACCATTTACAAATAACAACGTTGGTATTTTTAATATGTGTAAGCATAGAATTCTTCTTTATAATTAAACAAACTACCAACTAATTGCGCTAGAAAAATTTTTACCAAAAAAAAAAAATAAAAAATTAAGAATACAAAAGCGAAATATTAAACAAAACAAAATTTCTTAATTATACACTCAAGGAAATTATTTTATTTTATTTAAAAAAATAAGGCAAACAAAAGCTGTAGAAAATTTAAAATTTTTATAACTTCCTACAATTGAGTTAAATGAAGTCAAGTTGATGTAAAAGGCCATGTTAAGTGTCATTAGATTTAACTTTTTTTATATTTAAACAAGAAATAAACTGCTCTAGTTCAGTAAATGTGAAACAGTTTTGTGCTCTTATTTTTTTTTTAAACAAGTAGAAGAAATAAAAATTTATAAAAAAATTTATTTTTGTTATTTTAAGGAAAATTTACAAAAAAAAATTTAATTCCAAAAAATTTTAAGCAATTTTCGCTAAAGTAGGCAACACTTTTTCTAAACCTTGTAAAACAAAACAAAATAGTTATCATAGGCGAATAGAAACGACAGTGACAACATAAAAATGTTATTACCAGGGTAAGTTTGTCGGTGGTCTGAGACCCAGCTAAGGTTAATACCTTTGCGAATCACAATATTTCTAGTAAAATGCCATCAGTTTATTAGTTCATATTTTTGCATATTTTTTTATATCTTGTTATAAATGCATATTTTTCGTCATATTTCGTAATATCTTGCACAAGTTTTTTGATATATTTCGTAATAAATACTTAAAAAAAATTTTTTTCTTAATTTTATTCTATGAAATTTCTTTTTATTCAAGCCAAATTAATTATAAGGCGTAGTCAGTGGATCAGCTGGTTATAGTCGCGTGAGCCCTGAAGCTGTCAAACAGTCAAAGTAGTGAATGGCATACTCTGCTTACTTTGACTTTTTCAATGAGCAAAAGCAACAACATTTTAGTGTTTAATATGAAATTACCTACACTTGTTTCTATTGCTAGTTTTACAGAGTTGTATTTTGTAGTCAATATTTTTTTATAATATTTGGCTAAAACTTTTTCTAATGTTTTTGGTTTAATTCTTTGCTTACTTTAAATTTATGCAGTTGCAAAAAGAGATACTTTTTTTAATAATTTTTTCGTTGCTTATTGCTGGTTCATAAATAGAAATTTTCTCTACTTGAGTGATGCAGCGCGATATATACTAAGTCTGCACAAAAATGCCACCGAGTGGCTGTAGAAATTAGACAAGAATTTAATACAATAGATTCATTTTTATGTTGTAACATACGCACTGTCTGTAAGGATTTTGTATACATAGACTTTAATAATAATAAATATAATTTAAAAAATATCATTTGTTAAAAAATATTTTTAACCTCTGCGTGTTTCACTATTTAAAGAAAATTATATTGACTTAAACCTTTCACCACAACCAACTATAACAAGATGGGGTAACTGGTTGCAGACAGCTGCATTTTATGTCAAAAATTTTGAAGTATTTAAAAATGTGTTAAACAATTTTAACGAAAATTATACAGTCGCTTTATTTATATACTCAAACTATGATTTTCTAGTCGAGACAATAACTAAATCATTGATCACCTCGGTTAAACTCATTGATAATGCCATCATTAAAATAATAAAAGTAGAAGATCAAATCGACAAAAAAAAAATAAAAGAAAAACTTGATGCGGTTTTAAAAAAGAATGCTGGATTTAAACAAGTTAAAGAAATTGATAATTTTTTTTAATTTCACTTCAATTACTAGCACAAGATTTTTTGAGGCATTTTCACTGACAAGTGAAAAGTCTTCCTACCGCTGGAGAAACGACAACAACAGGTACCACACAAATTTTTTTCTTGGGTGACTTGACAAGCAAATGTGCTGTGTCTTTTCTTAAGATAAGAAGCTAGGCAAGTTGAAACGAAATATTGATATAAAATATAAATTTGTATAAGACGACCTCAAGCTTAAAAAACTAGCTGTTTTAATACAAACAAGTCTTTACTTTTTAAATTATTTTAACATTTTATAACTCAGTGGAATTTATTTATATTTCAAATGCATATTTTTTTAATTTTATTTTTGCATATTTTGAGATTTTTAATGCATGTTTTATGCACATATTTTGCGATTTTCGGTGCATGAACTTCCTTGCCCCAATTGTTACAGAAGTCGCCGCTGGCAATAGATGACTTCTACTGAAGGTAAGTAAGTAAAGGGTGTTTTTTATAGACGTATAGAACTTTAAGTTGGCATAACTGTTCAAGATGGCGACCGATTTAACAGCTGTTAAGTGATTTATTCTCAGTTTGGTTTGGCAATTCATCATGAATAGACTCAAGCCTGAACAACGCTTGCAAATAGTGCAATTTTATTTCGAAAATAAATGCCGTTGTTCCCGATTTTCATAAGCGAATTTTGTTTAGCGATGAAGCGCACTTCTGGTTGAATGGCTACGTCAACAAACAAAACTGCCGCATTTGGAGTGAAGCTAATCCTCAAGTGTATGTCGAAACAGCGTTACATCCAGAAAAACTAACTGTTTTTTGCGCTTGTTTGGGCTGGTGAAATCATTGATCCGTACTTCTTCAAAAACGATGATGGCCATTAACGTTACAGTTAATGGTGATCGGTATAGAGCCATGATTACTAACTTTTTCATTCCTGAATTGAACAACCATGATGTCCAGGAGCTGTGGTTCCAACAAGACGGCGCAACATGTCACACAGCTCGTGCCACAATCGATTTATTGAAAGACACGTTTGGTGACCGCCTAATTTCACGTTTTGGACCTGTGAATTGGCCTCCAAGAATTTGTGATTTAACACCGCTAGTCTAATTTCTGTGGGGCTATGTAAAGTCATTGGTCTATGCGGATAAGCCACAAACGCTTGACCATTTGGAAGACAACATTCGCCGTGTTATTGCCACAAATGTTGGAAAAATTCATCGAAAATTGGACGTCCAGATTGGACTACGTCCGAGCCAGCCGTGGCGGTCATATGCCAGAAATCATATTTAAAATGTAATGCCACAAGATTATCTTTCGGATAAATAAAATTCATGTCAATCCAATAATCCATCGTTTAAGTCGTTGTTGAGTTAAAATAGCGATATATAGATATGTCGCCATGGATCATTAAAGATCATATTTAGTTAGTTGAGATTTCTTTACATTATGTGACATGCCTACAATTTACACTTTTCTAATATAAACATAGACTCGTGTGCAGTCTGACGCTTAAAATTTCTACTTAAATTTTTTATGAATTTTTTATTTTCTCTCGTCATTTTAAAAAATTTGAATTACGAGTGCAGCTATTAAAATTCAAAAGAAAATTTTTATAACAAATGCTGCAAACAAAAGAAAAAGAATTTAACGCTTTTCTTTTAACAAAAGAAAAAACGAACTAAAGACTCTTGTAAATAAAACATAAATAATGAAATAATTTAAATACATCCTCTAACAATTTTTACCAACAATATTCTGCCTATTTTACACACACAAACGCATATCATAATCCTGCAAGCAATATTGCAGATGATTAAAAAACTTACTTGTTTACAGCTAATTTTTACAATACCAACTGAAAATTAATTATAAATTTTTAAAAAGAGTTCCTTAAAGCGATGCTTAGATAATTTTTAAGCTGATACTTAAAATGTCTAATTAAACAACACTGCTAAGGGTGACTATTTAAGCTGAAGTAGGTAGAGCATTGATTCTAAGTCACAATTTAAACTGGATTCGTAATCCAGTTTCACCTTAGTAGGTGAAACACAATAAAATTTATTTTAAATTAAAATTAATGTATTGCAATTTTTCAACCTAAAATGCATGAAGAAGAAACAGTAAGAGACAAAACTCATTTTGTTTTTTTTTCATGCGAACATTGAGTCTATAGAACGATGACTCGAAAGAAGAAAAATAATATAAAATACGATTTTGTTATGAAGAATACTGCCACAGGAAATAAAAGACGAATAAAAGTCAGTGACATTGTGAAACTCAAATAAGTTCGAATGTGAGTGGCTGATAGGTTGGTTGGCCTTCAATTAAAAGCGAAAGACTCCATTTTGAACCATCCATTCGCCAAGAGAAGGGAGTAATAAAGTGATCTAAACCCACCCTGAAGCTTTCAAATATTTGAAAATATTTCTCTCTCTCTTTCTACTTCCCTTAACTACCTCAAATAGCCTGCATGTGAGTGGCTGACTCTCTTTCGCATAAATTTTATTTCGAAATTGTAAAACAGGCTGTAATTTAATAAAATTAAACATGATTCCCTTTTCAATTCAACTAAAAATTTTAATATAGACATTTCATCCACAGCACATGAATAATTTTTTTCTTTAAATTTTTCTACTGAAGCTGACTTTACTGACCCCTAAATAGTTAACTTTAAGTTAGTTTGAAAAGCCATTGTTAAATTAGTCATTTGGCTTCATTATGTGTTTCAAGTTAGCTGAGTTACTTGCTGGGTAATTTTTTTTTTCTTAAACAGGGTTTTTAGCTCATGAATGGAAAAGAGTAATGCTCTTTTTTATACAAGCAAACTCACACTAGCACAAACAGACACGCACTTACAACTAAATAAAAGTGTTTTTGTAAAAAGTAAATGTAAGAATGTTAGTACAATGTCTCTTGCTTTCTTTTCGGTGTTTGTGTTTCTTTTTGTTTTTTTTTTTTTTTTTCTTCAAAAAAAATTCAGCCACATAAAATGAATAACAAAATATAATAGAATAAACAAAAGAACATTAAGTAACTATTAAAAAATTTACAAAAGAAACGCTAACAAACTTCAGCGTAAATTTATTTATTTGAATGTGTGAGTGAAGGTTTTGAAAAATTGAGTTGCAGCAACAGCCATAGCAAAGTAAAGAGCAGTGAGTGCAACAAACAAATTTTAAAATTACTTTTTTTAATGTTTTATACTCGTATAATGAGCTTTTCTTTGTTTTTTAGCCTTTTCAAATTTTGTTAAAAATAATAACCCGTTGAAATTAATGCACAACAAAGTCCTAAGAAAATAATAACAGAAAAAAAAAATAAAATAAAGTAAAATGAAATACAACTCAAGATAAATTAGTGTAAAAGTAATGGAAAAAGGGAACGATGTGAGCAGACAAAAAAATTAAAACAGAACTTGCTTAAGCCTTTTGCGAAATAAAGTTTCATAACAACAAATAACAACTCGCCCATAAAACGTTATTTTGTACGGCTAATTACGCCATAACAAAATTTACATTTGCAACATCAAAAGAAACTGATTTTCAAAATAATTTTTACTTCAACAAAATAAATAAAATGTAACAAAAATGTTTTTAAATTTAATTTTTTTCCGGATAGAGTCAAATAGAGATAAATTTATTTTTTTCCGGAAAGAGGCCCAGAGCAAGCAAATGCCTAAAATTATAATTTATGTAAAAACTTGCTTAATAAAGCTTTAAGACATTAAAAAAATATAGTTTTGAAAACTTTAAAGAATATTTTAAATTAAATAACCCCAACCCCTAACCTGGTTCCCCATAAAAGAAACGAGTAATATTTACTTTCTAATAAAGCCACTCACAGACAAATTGAGCAACTACCGCCTCCATAATTTGCTAAATAAGTTAAAGTTAGTCCAGGACTTAAATCACTGCATTTGATGCAAAAACACTACAATTACTATAGTTTTCATTCGATATTTTATGATTTAGAGATAAATAAGCGGGCACACAGAAAACAATTTCGGTTGTGAGAACTAAATTTGTTACCAATCAAAAATGTATTTGTGATAACCAAATTTTTCAATTGTAGCAAATATAATTCGATAATACAGATCAAAAATTAGTTTTGTAAGACCAAATTTCTCTTGTCAAAATTAAAAAATTAGATTATCACAACTGAACTTTTGATTGGAAACAAATTTAGTTCTCACAACCGAAGTTGTTTTTTTGTGTATGTAGCCTTAATGCCCGCTAAAGTAGTCATCGTTATTTAAAAGGGTTGCTTTTTTATTCCCGAGTTTTCAGTCAGTAGCTTCCCATGACGTAAGTATGTGTCTAATACTTCTAAGTTTAGTTTATTTAATTTAAGTTTAAATTGTACGAGTACGATTTTTTTTAATTCTAAAACTCACTAAATTATTCTTTTTCAGTATACACACGTGTTTTGAAACAGCGTTTTGTTTTTTCTTTTCCTTGCTTTAGTTTTCCCTGTGTAAATGACAGGACAACTTAAAACAAATCAGTCACTGTGTTAACCATTTCTTTCAAACGAACGTGATTTGAATTCAATTAGATAAACACACAGAAAAAAGAAAACAGACACAAGCACCGGCAATGCGAGTACACAGGAAATACAAGACAAAAAAATCACATTTCAAAAGCTGTAACAAGACTTGATTGGTACTGCGGTGGTTTGGAAAAAAAAGCATCTGCCACACATTTCTGGTAAAAATGTTTTCGAGTAGCAGTCAATACCTACTAAAGCAAAATGAAAAAGCTTTTCCTACTTTCATTTCCCTTGAAAAAATTTCATTAATTGTTTATCCCCTTATTCAAAAAAAAAATTTACGTCGGCTTTAAAGTCAACGTTATCGAAAATTTTCATATAACTTTTTTATAAATTATATTTTAAAGTCTACGTAAATTTTTTTTTTTTTTGTATAAAAGCACTAATGTTTAGTTAATTAATGTAGAAAAGAAGGATCTTTAACATTCACTAATGACACTTTACCAGCTATAACTTATTTTTTAATAATTAATTAACAAAACAATATTTTCTAGAATCTCTGTTTCTATAAAGTTATCTTTCATTTAGAGCTTAACTAGTAGCTTAGGCTTATGTTCCAAATTATTAATATTTTTTTGCTATCGATTATACAAATCGATAAACTATCGATAATTTCTTAATTTTTTTTCTAGAAAAGTTTTCATTTAAGATTTAAAAAATATTCACTATCGATAATATAAAAAACTTAATGTGTAGAAAATCTATAACAATTTAAAAATGTTTGTTATCGATAACAGTTTTCGATTAAAAAAAGAAATAAATTTAAAAAAATTAAAAAAAAAATTTAAGCTTTCATGTTTTATTATGATTTCAAAAAATCTTTATTATCGATAACTTAATAATACATATTGAAGCCTTACGCTTTTGCATCCCAAACAGCAATACATTGAACCCAATCCTAACTTTTGCTTTTAAATCAAGATTGTTTTTTAAGGGAATTCTTTTTAACTTCAGTTAAAAGCCACTAATGTTCTTGATTCAACCATTGACATTGATATGAAAATAAGGTTATTAAAATCTCAGAACTACTGGGTACTCTTTTTCTTTAAATCCATTTCTCTTTATTTCACTCACTTTACTTTTTTTTTTAAATATCAATGTAAATCTGTTTGGAATTAATTTTATGTTTTTATCATTTGCAAAAGTTGGATTTAATTTTTATTTCCGATTTCCTTGTATGTGATTCTAATTTGTACTTATCAGGAAAAATTAAACAAACAAAAAATCACTTACATGCCAGAGCAAATACCAGGCATGTCTCTTTAGAACTTGAAAAAAGGAAAACAGCAGGAAATAAAACAACATTAGGAAATATTTATTCCTAAAAAAAAAGATAAATAAAGATAGAGTTAAAATAAAATGTTATTAAGTCTTTAAAAGCAGATTATTTTTATTTACTTCTCAGCAAAAAAAAAAAAGGATATTTATGTCATATTTCTAAGACAAACTGTTGCAAAACATATTAAGTTTACTTAAAGACATTTTTAATTCACAAAAAATTCTTTATAAAAATAAATTCCAGAGAAAATATTCAAAAATTACTACTAACACTCACTTAAAATAAAAGTTCATGCACTCAATATCGGGCAACTTGAATCAAAATTTTCAAATTATAAATGTAATGCTTGCCTAACAATGGCCCAATGTCTTGCTTGGGTAAATAAAAAATATATTTAAGGCATGACTTTATTTAGAAACGAAATTTAGGTGTATGCAAGGTTACTTAAAATTCAATTTGCTGAATTTGTTGTTTTCATATTAAAAGAATATAAATTAAAACTTGTTTAAGAAATAAAAATATTTTTAAAATTTACTCCAACATTAAACAAAATAATGCCTTCAAGACTTTTGAAATAATGAAATTTATGTTTTCAAAAAATTGCTTTCAAAGATAAAATTAATAATTAAATTTATTTAAAAAAATAAAACTTTAATTGCTCCCAGCTACTATTATTCTATTACAAAAAAAAAATAAGACTAGTTTTGCTGTTTCTAATAACTTAAATTAAATTGCATTTAAAAATCTGTAGAGACTCGTTTTAATTATAAACAAAACAAAAATAAGTTCCTGAAATAAAAATCAAAAGTCATTGCAATAAATGATAAAGAAACTCTGCCATTTGAAGAACATTAAAAAGAAAATTGCATTTATATTCTATTATACGAGTACATATTGCTATTTCTATAAGGCAATTAATTTTTTTTTTTTATTTCAAATCTGGGCAACAGCAAAACAATAAAACAAACAACTACTAACAACAAAAGCACACAAAATAACACACACAGTTAAATAACTTGGCAAATAAACAATAAAATAAGTGACTTGAGCTACAAACTACAACTTGAACACAATGTGCAGCAATTCAAAACAATAGAGTTGCAGTCACTGGTGATGCAGGAGAGCGTAAAACACATGGAAAAAAAGAAGAAATGTAGACACAATACAAAATAGTTATATAAATATAAGTTATAACAGAAGTATTCGATACAAAAATTATAACCATCGATAACCTAAATTGGCTATAAATTTTTACCTATATAATTTCTTTAGACTAAAATTTTTATAACATAGATTTTTTGTTGCAATGAATTAGGTTTATCGATAATTTATCGACTACTAAAAACTATAGCTGTTATCGATAACTTATTTTTTAAATCACATAACATAACATTCTTTTAGTATTTTTATTTAAAAAATGTTTAATTTCTTTTATAAAGATTTTCATGCCATCGATAATAAAAACTATTAAATTTTTAATAAAACAAAAATATTTTTTTAAAAATTACAACATACTTAAGAGGAAATTTCTGAATTCTGTTCTAAAATTGTATAGATTTTTAATCAAAAAAAAATGTGCTAACAGAAAATTTCTGTTTATCAATAAACTAAAATTTATCGAAATATTATTGTTTTCTGAAGATTTTCATGTTATCGAATCTTAATACAAAATTAATATATTTTAGATAAAATTTAAATTCTTTTTTATAACTTATCGATTATAACCATTATCGATAATTTAAATTTTAAGATAAAATTTCTGATTATCTTCAAATTAAAATTTTAATAGATTTTTTATCAAAAAAACTTGTAGACATGAAGATTTTTATGTTATCGATTATTTATATTTTAAGAGAAACCTTCTCATTATGTACAACTTAAGACTCTTTTTAATTTCTCAATAAAACCAAAACGATTTTTTTTTTGATAATTTATCGATTTTAAAAATCGATAACTTCTCAATTATAACAACTAAAAAATTATTATTTTATTTTAAGTTGGCTTGTTAATGTTTTTAATATGTTATCGAAAGCAGATGTATTTGTCCCCAATTTCTAATTACATTTGCTATTTTTAAAGACTGATATCGATATTTTATTAAAGATGTAGGAAATTTCTTGTTAACTAAAAATTTTGCAAAGATTGTGTTTAACGATAACATAACTTTTTCACAAAGTTTACTTTAAGTTTAAAATTTTTCTCAGCTTTTTCATGAAGGCGTGAATACCTCTAATACATTTTTAATAACATGCAAATCTTTGTAATAAAAAAAAACAAAATAGAATAACATTTTTAAAACTAAATGTGTGTATAGAAAATTAGATTTTTGCTACAGTGTATCTTCAACAGTTAACAACAACAAACACACATAAAAATTTTAACAACAATTCCAACAGCATGAGACTCTCACATTGTTGCTCCATTTGCATGTAAACATGTGTTGCTTCGCATGGGTTGAAATTAAAACAAAACAAAAAGAATAAATACAAAAAGGCAACAGAACTGAAACTTTTAGCAACGCATTGTTATTGTTGAAACTCTGCTGCAGTTCTTGTTGGAACACAACAAAATGTATTTAAGTGCAATAATCATTGAGTGTTGCCTGGAAAAAATTCCAAATTACTACAAAAACATTATTATTTCAACACACACACACACACATACACAGCACACACAATTACTTAAAGCTGTTGTAACTGCAGTTAACAGCAACAACACTAGCTGCAACAACATTAACAAGAACAACAAGCATATTCAAATTTGCTCGTTTTTTGTTTTTGTTCAACTTTCATTTTTAATAGTGTTCTTTGAATGAGGGGGTGAGAGTCAGGGATAACTAACATTAAAACCAGTGACAAGAGTTGCAGTTAATCCGAGTATGAAACAATTTTACGGCTTATGTTTTATTGGCATTAGAAATTGTTAACATTTCTATTTGGTGTCTAACGCAAATTTTTTAATTTAAATTTTCCCCCTTTGTATATATATTTTTTTTTGAGGACACAGGAAATGCGTAGCACAACATAAAACGCAAACACGGTACTGCACTAGTTTTTGCTGATCTGCACATATTCAAACAAGTAGCAATTTCTAAAATTACACATTCTGTCAACCATGTTGCTATTTGTTCAAGATTTAAGAAAAAAAAAACAAACCTAAAATTAAATTCAAATAAAAACAAAAATTTAAGTGTATACCCCAACCATTCGATAATTTGTTTACAAAAACTAAATAAAATCTGAAATAAATTTACAAGGTGAAAAATTCTATTGTATTTAATTAGATCGAAATAAGTTGTGTTTTTCATGTTCGCAACACCGTAAAATACGGTGCGTAATTTAAAACAAAACAAGTTGCAAATAAAACATACGACGTTCGTATTTATTTCCACTACTTGAGCAAATGTTACTCAAGCAAATTTTTAGTTTAACACAACTGAAAGGCAAGTAAATATGACGTGATGCAGGCGAGTGTATACAAACACTATGCCGCATCAACCATGAAATAAAGATGCAGTAAAATTTTTTTTGTTACAATAAAAATTCAACTAAAAGGTGAGTAAAATAAAGTAAGGAAATATAAATCGATAACATCGATAACAAAAATAAAGCTGTTTACAAGCATCATAGAGTAAGCAAAAAGAAACGCACAAAATTGAAGGGCGTCTCGAACTTATCTCCGTCATCGGTAACAAATATTTTGTTTGGAAATTTAATAAAAATATTATATGAAATGCTTTAAATATTTGTCTTACATCAAAGCACTGCTTATAATAATTATTATGCTATCGATTATAAAATTTTTATCGATTACAAAATATTTTCTATAAATTCATTTTAATGAAGTTTGTCTTTGTTTCTGATTTTTATAACAAACAAGGTTGTTTTTGAAAATTAATTTGCAATCGATAACTCTAGAAAGATGCAATTTGATTTGATTGTTATTAACAAAAATTATTTTTTTAAATATTTATCTTAATTATAGTAATATTTCTATTTTTTATCGATAACAATATATTTCTTGTGAACTTTATCGATAACAAAATATTTTCTACGACTTCTTTTTATTGAAATTTTTAATTGTTTCTTATTTTATATTAAAAAATTTTTTAATTTTTTTTTATCGCAAGATTTTTCTTCTGAATTTTATCGATAATAAAATATTTTCTACAAATCCTTTTTATTGAAATTTGTTCCCGTTTCTGATTTTTATAAATAAAAAACATTAGTTTTTAAAATTTATTTGTTATCGATAACTCAACGAATATGAGTTTTTTTATATTAATATTTTATGAGTATTAAATGTAAGTTTTTATATTATTGAAAGCTGCTGCCCATAACACAATCATAGTTATTCTTTATTCCGTACTTCAAAATGTGGTATTACAGTTTTTCTTGTTAGTAAATTAAATTCTTTTTTAAATTTACCAACAATTTCGTACCCAAAAAAAATTGTTTAAATCTAAATCTAGTTTTGGGTGCTAAATTTTCACTTCCGAAAAAATATTCGGATTCGCTTTACAGAACAGAAGTGAATAATTTAATGATAAATTAAAACAAAACAGTTTTAGGCAAATATCTACGCTTTCTACAACAGAAAATTTAATTGAAGTTTCTATGTCATTGATAACAGAAAAAATTTTAAACGATTAAAGAAAAATATGATATATACTATTGATAAAACATGTTTTTGAAAAGTTAATTGCTATCGTTAACCCTTTATAATTTTATTTAAAACTGGTGTTATCGATAACACTACTCGTGCATTAACATTAGTTAATTTTTTTTTTTGTTACTTACAACTAAAAGGCTTGACTAAAATTTTAACGCTATCGATAACAGAAAAGTACGTGCTATCGATAACTGAAAAAAATTATCATCGATTTAAAAAATATTTATAAAATATATTATTAATAAAAAAATTTTAATTTGATATTATCTTAAGAGTAAGAATATTGCTTTGCAAATATTTCAATATTATTACTGACAAAAACGATTTTATAAAAATTAATTTTTGATTAAGTAATTGTTGTGTTATTATTAATAAAAAAGACGTTTTTATTAGTAAAGAAATCAAACAAATAATATTTAACCCAAGTATGAATAAAAATTGCCTGGAAATTTTTCTCCTTTTTCTTTCTTCATAAGATAAATAAAATTCGTCGACTTTTTAATCATATAATGTTCTGTTATTTGTGAAATTTTTCCAAAAAGCAAAGTTTTGCTGGGGAAAAATTCCATTTTAATTTATATTATATTATTAACCAGATTTATTATAAAAAGTAATTGAATAGAAATTTGTTTCATAGATAACAAAATGCTTTACAATCAAATTATTTATATAAATTATGCTTTTACTGTGATCAACACTTTCAGAAGCTTATGACTCAAGTTTTAGATTGCACAAGTTGCCAAAATAGAAAAAAAACAGAAGGGGGCTCACTTGTGGCCTTTGATATGGTCCTTTTGTGATATGACCAAAGTGTATTTTGTGTTTCAGACTTTATAGGACTCAAACCAAATAGTTGATTAGGGTTTTAGATTAAGCTTTCAAATAGAGAAGTTCTAGATAAAACATTCGAGAGAGGGGGGGTCGTGTTCCCTTTTTTCGGCTCTCTTATATACGCCCTTGATCAAAATGTTTGTTGTGTTTCGTTGTTGTAAATACTTAAGTTTACAATTTTGTTGCTGTTGGTGTTTTAGATATTTACACTAATGATGCTTAATGTTTGTTATCGCTTGCTATTGCTTACTTTCTTAAACTAAGCTACTGTGGCTGCTGTTTGCTGTTGCTGCTGCTGCTGATATTCAAGTAGATGCCATATCGTGGCATTAATTAAATATGAATGAATGAGTAAATATGAAGAGCATTTCAGAATTCCTATAACTAGAAAAAAAAACAACAACAAACACAAGCAGTATTAATAAACAAGAAAAAAAAAGAAGTAAATAAATACCAAGAGAAATTATGCAAGAAATAGAATGTGAGTGAGTTGTTTTGTTTGTTTGTAGCGTTTGTGATAATAACACTTTTTTAGTTAAACATTTACAAAAACATACTTTGGCCACTTGTAGGTAAGAGCAGCACGTGTGTGTTTATATCATTATTTATTTAATCAGAGTTCGAAAATCAACGAAACGAAACAAAAGCAAACGTTTCGTTTGGTAGTTTTTCAAATTAGTATTATACGAAAGTACTAAAAAAAATGTTTGCATGCGTGTCGTTTTGTTTCTTTGCAAACTCTGATTAAAATCATATTCGTAATAGGTACTAGTAGTTGTAAAACATGCAGGCAAAGGTACTACAATAAGCTGTGTTTTAATGCATGTTTGTGCTTAAAAAATGTTTAAGTTATTTTCCTTATAAAGTTTCTTTTTTTCACTTGTTGTAAACATTTTGTTGTCACTCTGTGTATGTAAAAAAAAAACACTTCAAACTTATCACACATTTGCTTGCACTCAAAAATAAACATTTTCATTCTTATCAAATACAACTTAAAACGGCAAACGCAAATTGTTCATACTCAACTCAAACACTTCCAGACACATCACACCAACTCAGCCTCAACAACACACACACATATAGACCTACACTTGTTAAAGGCAAGTAAATTAATTATTTTATACTTTTGCTGGTTCTGTGTGCAACAAGAAGAAAACGAAAAACAGAGGAGAAGGGGAGAATTTGTTAATGTGAAAAATATATTAAAAAAATTCTGCGGTTGTCTCGTTGTCGTCCTTAGACATAAAACCCTTCCCCTACTGGCTTTATTATTTGCAATTAATGTTGTTGCCATAATGCAGACCTATACCAACTAATGCATTAAACACATTCGAGACAGCAGGCTACCAAAATTTTTCATTTTATTTGACATTCAAAAGGTGGTAGAGAAATGAATCGAATTGCTTTTACATTTTTATATGTTAAAATGAATGCGTGTTTATGTTTTTTTGTGAGCTTGAATAAATAATTTTATTAAAAAATTTAACGTGGCACCACTGAACTATGTCTTTCTATAACCAGCAGTTATGTATTTACATTCCTAAACAATTGCTGTTGCCGCTTCTAAAATAATTAAGTAGCTGGCTACAGGGCGACATTTGCAACTAACGTCACTTGTAGTCGTGTAGTCAGTATTCTGCTGTCTCGAATGTGTTTAATGCATAAGTGTAAGAGAAATAAAGAGTGAAAGAGAGAGAGAGAGACAGAATAAAACCGAATGAGTGAGTTTATTAACTATAAGCAAGTGTTAATGCTTATGTGTTTGAGTCTGTGTCTGTAGTTTTAGAAAAATAAAACAAAAATGTTGCACAAGTATTCAGTAACTTAATTAAATTTGTTGCTTAATTAAATGATAGAATCTTAAAACCAAAATTATGTACAATTGAGAAAATTTCAACAGATTATATTTATACTTGAACAAAAATTACATCCTCAAAACAAGTATAACTGTGACAAACATGCGACTACAAACATACACGACTTTTAGACAGTAAACAACTTAACTACAAGCCTAACGATTTAATGCCATTTATGAGCAACTAGACACTTAATATCATCCTTTAGTACGAGTATGTTTAAAAAAAGAAAAAGTAAAAGAATTTTAATTAAGCTTAATGTTGAAGTACAAGTTTCAAGGTATAAATACTGTCAATTAAAGACAGCATATAAGTAAGTGAGTATACACATACTTTAGGTGAAAAATGTTTGCTCAATTAGTGATTATCCTAGTTAGAGTTAAAATTAATGACAACTTTAATTAATTTTATATGTTTAGTGATTTGATTAAACAATTAAGTAAGCAGGAAGCTAGGCTGTTTTGCCTAGCAGGCAGCCTTTTACAGAAATTTAGCAAGAAATGTCTACATATTTTAAGCAAAGTTTCTTGTTAACGAATAAGTTTTGCATATAAAACACATGCAAGATTTATAACACAAAATTGAATTAAACCAAACTAAGCTGCATTAAAATTTTATAGCAGAAAATATGCCAAAATTCTCGAGAACCACAATTATTTTAAATTAAAAAAAATAATAAATATAATTTTTTTAATAAAGAAAAATTTTGATTATTAAACTTACTTGTGGTGTACAACTTTGCTTCCGCCGTTTTGAATTAGATGGCTGTGGTAGTCCAAATAAATAGATCGTAGATGTCATACAATAAACTTGTAAACATAACGCCATTGAAATATTATTCAATTTGTGTCTGCATCATAAAGTTATTCTCGATTAAACATGTCAGCTTACGAGCCAAATTCTCGTCATTTGCGGGAGGTTTTAATTTTCTGCTTTAATATGAACAAATCTGCGACTGACACTCATCGAATGCTCTCAAATATCTATGGTGAGGCCGAGAGTGGTTTCAACGCTTTGAGAACGGTGATTTTGACGTCGAAGACCGGCATGGCGGTGGAGGCATTACTTGATCAAGACTCTTGTCAAACGCAACAAAAATTGGCAAGATCATTCGGAATGACACAACAAGCCATTTCAACGTTGAAATGGGAAGTCCTACCCCACCCGTTGTATTCTCCAGACGTCGCTCCCTCGATCAATTGCACACGGCCTGGCTGACCAGCACTTCTGGTCTAATGAAAGAGTACAAAATTGGATCGATTCGTGGATCGCTTCAAAAGATGACCAGGTATTTCAACGCGGGATTCGTACGCTTCCCGAAATATGGGAGAAAGTAGTGGCCAGCGGTGGACAATACTTTGAATCATTTATATTACAATAAAGCCTTGAATTTCGGAATAAAAAAACCGGCGGAAGCAAAGTTGTACACCTAATATACTATTTTTAATTTGGCATAAAAAAATTATTTAATTTAATATAAGCAAATTTGAAATTAGAAAAATTTGTTTTAATTTTTATTCAAAAATTTGATAACTTTTTTATTAAAAGTTTTTTGTTATTAAAAGTTTTTTTTTATTAAAAGTTTTTTTTATTAAATTATTTTTTTATTTTTTTATTTAAAAAGTTCTAATTATTTTAGTAAGTTATTTGATCTTATAAATTTATTATTAGTAAATATTCATATATTGTTATTATAATAATAAATTTACCTAAAGAAAGTCGAAATATTGGAAAATTAAAATGAAAACAATTTTCTTAAGCTTAAATAATATTTAATAATAATATATTTTTTAATTTTTTATTAAAAAATTTTCAATTTTTTTATTAAAACATTTTTAATTTTTAGTTTTATAACTTTCATTTAATGTTTTTTAATTAAAAATATTTTATTATGTAATTTTTTTTTTCAATTAAATTTTTTTTAAATTATTTTAATATCTATATAATAAAAGAAATTTTTTTATTAATTTAAATTTTAATTTTCGTTTTATTTAATACTAGTTGACCCGGCAATCGTTGTCTTGCCTTAATATTTGTATATATTCGATCTTACACTAAGAAATCGTACTCATAGAGTAAAGAACGGTGCGAGACCGGGTAAAAACAGGTAGTAGGCAAATAAGCCAGATACCGACTATAGCGCTACCTGCCGGGCGGATTTGTGACGTTAAGCCTTCCAATATTATACATATAAACCTTTCTCTTCAATCACTCTATCTATTAAAAAAAACCGCATCAAAATCCGTTACGTAGTTTTAAAGATTTAAGCATACATAGGGATATAGAGACAGAGAAAGCGACTTTGTTTTATACTATGTAGTGAAAAAGAACTTTGAATTTTTATTAAAAAAATTTTTTTAATTTTTATTTTGAAAACAAATATTAATTCATTTTAATATATATTTTTTTAAATATATTATAAAAAACTTAAATTTTTTTATTTTTAGTCTTTTAACCTAGAAATATAATAATTTTTTTAATAATTTTTTTTTAATTAATAATAAATTTTTTTTTCAAATTATTCTAATATAAACAAAAATTTTTATTATTTTAAATTTAAAGAAATTTTTGTAAGAAACTTTTTAAAGTTTTTTTTATATTATTTTTTAATTTGAAAAAAAATATATCTTTTAATTTTTTTTCTTTTTGATATTAAAAAGTTTTATTTTTTATTAAAAAATATTTAATTATTTTTAATTTTAAGACAATTTAAGTTTTCTAATTTAATATTTTTATTATTTTTAATAAAAAAAAATTTAATTTTTTTAATATAAAGAATATCGCAATGGAACCACGTGAAAGGACCCAAGTGAGCCCAGCTTTTGTTTTTCTTATTTAGACGCCCTGTGTAGCCTAAGAACTTTTTAATTGTTATTTGTTTTTAAAAAAATTTTATTTTTTTAATTAAAATTATAATAAAAAAGTATATTTTTGTTGTAATTAAAAAATTAATTATCTTTAGTGTTGATTTTGTTACTATTTTTAAACAAAAAAAATATTTTTATATAAACAAACTTGTTTATTTTTAATTAATAACTTTTTTTAAAAAAACATTTTTAGTTTTTTTTTAATATAAAACATTTAACATATTTTTAATTAAATTAAAAAAAAAAAATTATTTCTTTTTTTATGTTAAAAAAGTATTCCAATTTTTTTTAATTAATTTTTTATTTTTAATTTTATATAAATAAATTGTTAGCTTAAGCTAATTAAAAATCTCGCAATTTTATACTCGACTATATCGAGCATTCTTTAGAGATCTTATTGATTTTTTTATGTATTTTATAAATAAATTTATTTATTTATTTTTTTTTTTTTCTTAAAAAACTTCCACTTTTCTATAAAAATAAAATTTCACTATTTATCACACAGAGAAAAGAATTAAAACATTGTTTGTTGTTTTTATTTTAATGACCATCAAACATTAAAGCAACTGACATTTATTGATCTGTATTAAAAACTCGTTGTTTCATGGCTACACATGAGTTTCTTCATTGTTTCAAGGGTCAGCACAGTGAGTGGTCAACCAGCACCAACAATAAACCAAAACTGGTAATAAAAAATATTAAAACAAAAAAAAAAAAGAAATAAACAAAAAATGTGCAAGAATAGCAACAACAAATGACAGTACTAAAATGCTTGGCTTTAGAGAAAAATAAAATAAAAAAAAAAACAATCAAGAACAAATTTAAAACCAATACAACAACTGTAAAAACTGCATAAAAATGCAACGTAACTATTGAAATAGCCCAAAAACAAAAAATATTTTTCAAGTGGCACTTTTTAAATGCAGTGAAATGAACGGTGGTGGCAAGAGGAGATTGTTTAATGGCATGTGTGATGGGTGTTGTAAAATAATATAGAACTCTTAGGTCCAAAAAATAATATTGATATCTACCACAACAACAACAACAACGACAACAAAAGCTCATAACAAACATGTGTATTAACAAACCTTCAAACAGTCACTGCAGGCATGATGCATGAAAGTGTGCCGATATTGAAGTCAAAATAGAAGAAGAGAAATAAATTAAAGATATTTTGCATGAAAACAAGCTGACTTTATTCTGTAAATATTTATTTCTAATAGAAATAACTGGAAAACTTTATAAATGGCCGATAAAAAAACACAAACAGACACACAACTTTCCTGCTGCTGTTTATGTTGGACTAGCAGCTTAATAAACTGCAGTTTAGCAATTGTTAGCAGTAGTAAATTTAGGGCTTAACTACGATATCAATTCGATATCAATCGAAATTTCAATATAATTTAAATGAAAATTTCAATCGTTATCTACTGAATTTGCCGGGATTTGCTCCTACAGCTCAATTCGTTATCGAATAAAATTAATGGAAATTTTCTTTTATTTTAATATTAATTAATTTAATATAATTAATTTTAAATTTCAATAGAAATTGTTTGATTTTTCACTGCATTTGGCTTAAATAATTTTTTTCATTAAAAAAATTTTTTGTGCAAAATTTTTTATTCAGAAAAATTTTATTTTTAGTAATTTTGAAAATAATTAAAAATTAAAATTTATTTAAATGACCCTTTAAATTATTCACTTTCTTTGCTGCTCTGACTAACTCTAAAAATGTTATTTTATTACCAGCAAAAGCTATAGCAATAACAACAACAACAAAAGCAAGAATTAAAATAATTCTTCATGTGCATGTTATTTTTGCTATCTGTAAAATATCCTTTAAATGGAAATTGTCAGCTGTAGAAGAGACAAATATGGCATGAATATATGTTGCACAAGTGTTGCAAGAGAATTCATGTGTATGCGCACATACACATACACAGAGAGCCATACACTTTGTTACACACATTTCCCAGTAGACATTTTCTTACAGTCTTCAATATATTTGAGTCTTCTTTCACTTTTTAAGTGCTTAAAAGTTCATTTTAGCTTTAACAAAAAAAATTTGTTAAATTTTATAGAACTTAAGAAAGTATTAACTGTTTGACAAACTATCATTGTGAGTTGTATAGTGTAGCAAATCATTGTGACTAGATGGAGACTTGAATAACCCTACCAAATTATCTAGATATTTTTTGAAAATCAATTAGCTTAAATTATAAAAAAAAGTGTTCGTAATTTTTATGATTCTTAGGCCTCCGTTCAGCCTTAATTAAAAACACACCCTTAACCGCCTCAATAATCTGTTACAACTCACACTTCTGACTGTTATTTAATACAGTTTGGAAAAGTAACGTTTAAAACACTCACACACATCGAGCATTTGTGTGATCAATTTGGATTTGAATGAAATAATTTTTTTAAAGCCTCTTTTTCTGGAAATTATTTTCCATTTCAGCTTCTTTTACGCATTTTAGGTGCTCATTTTAGTTTTCTTTTTTTAAAGGTCCCAAAAATGTTTTGCTCAACTTAATACTCAGATAGGCACTGGCAGAATTTGACCCTGTGGGGTTATTTAAAACATTAAAAGGACACCTGCTTTCAGTTAAACGCTTAGATTTCAATTTAGCGGTTTTTTTTTGTACAACTACTCAGCCAATTGTATGTGTGGGTACATTGATATCAATTTTAAACGAATATTTTGTGTTTGTATTTATTGAATGAGTAACAAATATGTTTGTGTGAAGCATATGGCATGATGTTGCATCATCATCATCAGCACCATTGACATGATGGTCGTCGTCATGGTACCATTATTTTAATACACACACAAAGAGTAAGCAGCATGTAGAAACTATTTTTGTTTTTGTTCAATATCGATTGTTATAAATTTTTAAATGTTTCAGTTGGTCAGGCAAGAGGATTTTAAGCCCAAATATTAACTATAACAAAACTCTCAAGGATGAAAATGTAGGTGAGGGAATATGAGTTCTGTGTGTGTGAACGTAGCAATTGTTTGCATAAGGATTAATTTTTGTATACACACACACACACACACACACTTACACACACTCACACGCACAGACGTGCAAACAGATGTACAAGCAAGCAAAAGCAATTGGGGAGCTATAATAAATATTAAGGTCATTGGAACAAGAGGAATATTAATGTTATATTGTTGCAGCATTCTTACATATTTTTCTACGTCTTGTTGTTGTTCTTGTTGCTTAAGAATTAATAATACCATCAGTACTATTACTAAGGCTTTAAGTTGAACTATTTTAAAAGCTTTTTAATAGAAAATTGTTAATCCCTTGTATTAATGTATCAAAAAAATAAACAGAAAATATAATTGAAAAAATTTTGTTATAAAAAAAGCAAAAACATGTTGCATGTTGCAATGAAAAATTGTGAAATTGGTATTCTCATATGCATTACCCTGGCGCTTTGAAATTTCGACTACAACTTCAACAACTGAAGACTCAATTAACATATGAGAAAGGTAAAAGGAAACAAAGCCCAAAAGTAAAAACAAAAAACTTTTACGTACGCCAACCTTTGTGCATTAATATTAAATTGAAAATATTAATTCAATTTCAGTGCTTTGCTATTGAATTTCAGTTATTCTTTGATTTATTTTTAGTTTCGTTTTAAACATTTATGATAGAAAAATAATTTTCTGTTTGTTAGTGGGTGTAAACTTGGGCTACACTAAATAATACATCAAATTTATCAATTGAAATTAAATGCTAATCAAATCATTACGTTAGAAACAAAACTTTTATAAATAAAGAATAATAAAAATTATAGTTTTTGATTGTGTGGGCGTTAGCCTGAGTGACCAGCTTTAAGTATATCACGTAAAATATATTCACTAAATTAAATTACAAAAAGAACGATTTAATACTAGAATTACTTTTCTTTTTAGAAATAAATTAGACATGAAATAGATATTGTGTCAAATTTTTCATAATTTCTCTTTTAAGTCTTCAGTATTCATTATGCAGGCCAACCTTAAAAGGGCAAGCTTGAAAATATAATTTTCGGAATTTAATATTGAATAATTTAGACATATAAACTCAGAGATAAAGAAAACATTGTAAAAGGCATTACAATTTTAGTTCAATCCAAAACTTAAATGCGTTTATTTAATACTAAAGCTGGTTTTTTTAAAGCAAAGCTAACTTTCAAACACTGCAAGGCAGAATCAAAAGCTTTACCCATCTTAACGATATCTTAGTTGCGTTAATTTAGGTTGCACTGGCCAGTTGCATGTGACATTATTTTACAACAAAGCAAAAGACATTTAAAAATGCAGACTCTCAATTTGTTATTGCATTTTTAGGTCAAACAAAATATATATTTATACAGTAAAAATTACTGTATAAAATACTTACATTTATACCTCAAGGAACATTTATTGAGCCTTAGCATATGTTTTAATTCGTTAGAAGTAGACGCTACCTAAAAATATGCAAAAGAAAAATAAACGAATTTAATTTAAAGTTGTTGTTAAAAAAAATCATCAAGTTATACGGACTCTAATAAAAGATTGCTTAAAAATCATTAAACTGAATATGTAACTATAAAATTTAAATAATTCAAAACATAAGCGGCTGTTTTAAAAGGAATTTACAAAAAAAAATTAAGATTGTTAAACTCGAAGTTATTTTATGTTAAAATTAAAGCCTAAAAATACGCAAAATAATAATTTAACAATTTAATTTAATTTTAATTAAAACTGTGTCGCCCAAAAATATGCAAAAGAAAATTTAGCAATTTAATTTAAAATTTTGTAAGACTAAAATCAAAGCCTATAATAAAGATGATAAAAACCTGAATCCATTTTATGTTAAATTTATTGAAAAAAATGCAAAATAAAAATATTTCAACTTAGCTTAAAGATTTTGTTAGAATACGAGTTTTCAAGCTTAAAGGCCATAATTCAACAAAATTAAATTGCAATTTTCATTTATTTTAAATACGTAAAAATTTTAGCCTAAAGATATGCAAAATAAAAGATTTAAAATTTTATGCATGATCGGTTGCTATTAAAATTTTACAATAAAAATAAATTAAGGTTTATTAAAAATTATTAATTTTGAATTTTATATGGAAAAGCTAGAACCTAAAACTATGCAAAAAAAATTTTATTTGGTATAAAAATTTTTAATTAAATTGAAAGGTTTTAAAAGCTCTAATAAAAGGAAATAAAACTTGTTTTATGTAAAAAAGAAACAATTATGGCCTGAATATATGCAATAAAAGTTAATTTAAAAAAATTAAATTCCTTTAGAATAAAATTGTCAAGTTTTAAAAGCCATAATAAAAGAAATTGAAACTTGTTTTAAGTAAAAAAAAATATAGCCTGATAATAGGCAATAAAAATTAATTTAGAAAATTAAATCCTTTTAGAATAAATATGTCGTTTTAAAAGTCTTAAGTAATTAGAACTTGTTTTTAGCAAAAAAAATTTGGCCTGAAAGTATGCAATAAAAATAAATTTATTATAAAAAATTTTATTCTTTTAGAATAAAATTGTTAAGTTTTACAAGCCCTAATAAAAGGAATTGAAACTTGTTTTCAGTAAACAAAAAAATATGGCCTGAAAATATGCTATAAAAATAAATTTATTATAAAAAATTTTATTCTTTTAGAATTGTCAAATTTTAAAAGTACTAATAAAAGGAATTGAAACTTTTTTTAAGTAAAAAAAAATTATGGCCTGAAAATATGCAATAAAAATTTATGTAAACATTTTTTTTTTTAATAAAATTCACAAATTTTAAAGTTTTGTTCAATGCTCATTAAACTTATATGTCTTTAACGTAAAAATACTATTTTCTCTGGTCCATTTTTTTATTTATTTTTTTTTTTTCGGTTCTTTAAATAAATTCTTGTGTTTGCTTTAAATTTGGTATAAAAAGTTTTTTATTCTGAAAGCAAATGTGATATTTGTGTTCACTATTTTTATGTCACTTTTATGTTTTTTTTTTATTCTTCTATTTGCATTTGAAATTTTTTGCTGATGCTGTTTTTTTTTCTGTGTGTGTTTGAAACATACAAAATTTATGCTGTTTTTAATTGTGTTTTTGAAAATGATGTTATTGCAAACTCTTAGCAAAACTATAAATTCTTTTTTAGTGAGACCATAGTAGTTGTAATTTAAAAATTCTCCACGTTTAGTATGAGAGAGAGTGGTCATGATTTCAAGTTTGGTCCTGCTTTTTTTTAGAGCTTCGCTTTCATTAAAACACAGCAAAAGCATTTTGAATTTTTAAAGCATTTTTGTCGCATTTAAAAAAAATTGTAAAGCATAGTGAAGGCCGACTTATGTGCTTTTTAAGAAACACAAGTTCGCAAAAATTCTTGGCTTTTCTGTAGAAAACATCCAGGGTATAAACAGGAACCTGCGATCTCAGATTGGTAGGTTAATACGTTACCTACTAATCTATAGGGGTGAACCCCCTCCATTTAACTTTAACATTTCACATTTTCAATGATTAACTACCAGGCAATTTTTGTGTTATTTGTGCCGAAATATCATAAATCGAGTACCGACTGTGTAAATTTTCTTTTCACTTTAACTACGTTGCTGTAAATATTTTAGACCTGCAGTAGTCATGAATGTATGAAAAACATGCTTTTGTCTCTTTGCGGCACTTGACAAGTGCAAACAATTTGCTTTTAATTCAGTGCAGTCATGATTTGACGCGAGACTCACAATCATCATGATAATTTTTATTTTGGTATGTTAATCATTACGAATAAGTGCCCATATCCGAAGTCATCTTCTGCTAAGAGACCAGTTACATGCTCTGATCAACCACAAGCACTATCGACATCATTAATTTACTTTAAGTAGGGAAGACATGAATCTGTCTCTGATTTAACATCTTGTTAAGCGATAAATCTCTAAACAATTAATCAAAGCCAAATGACTTGGTAAGAAATTTGAATTTTTAAAAAAAGCGTTCCGAAATTTGTATTCATAAAAAACCGTTACTCAAAAAAAAATTATTTTTCTTGAGAGTCCTAAATCAGGACACTATTTACAATTAGTTAACGATATTTTTACTAATTTAAAATAACTAGGCTGTAACATGAGCATCGAATTCCACATTTTACATTCCCATTTGCATTATTTTCATGAAAACCTTTGAGATTAGAGTAGAGAGCAAAAGACGCAAAGTTTAATCAAGATATTTGTACTATGGAAAATCTTACAAGGGAGGTGTGACATATATGTTACAGCTGATTACTGGCGGAATCTGTGTCAAGATCTGAAACGAATGTTTCATTCAAAACAATTTTATGTAAAACATTTTTTTGCTTCAACTACAGTAACTGTATGAAATAAATTGTATAAGAATGGTTGATGATTTAAAGCTACAGCTGCTAAAGAAAACCAATATGTTATTTTGGTAATCAGCAGACTTTAGTTAAACGAAAAAGAATACAAGCACTCTGGATATGTTTCAGTGTTGAGCAGTATAATTTATTAAAATCCATAAAAAAATACTGATTTTATTTCTACTAAAGTGTAAATATAGAGTTTTCAAAAAACCATAATTTCAAAGTTGACTAGTGCTTTTCATGGCAGTTAAATGTTCTGCCTTTTAATAACAGGTCAAATTTACTTTAATAAAAATCATGCTGTTGTCCCACTGTTATTATTTTTTCAAAAGAAATTGTATTTCTGTATGTACATATACGAGTATAGTCAGAGAAAATATAACAAAATGATCACAAATGCAGTCAATAGTGTGTCAACCACGTTTGTGTTCACTTTGGCAACGCATATTGAAAACATAGCTTTGCAGAATTGACAACAAATGTCAAATTGATATCATACTGGTGTCAAAATGGCACCATACCGGTGATAAATTGACGACATCTGCTATTAAAATGACACCATTTGTTGTCGAAATTATACCATACGATGGTTGAAATGACAACATTAGTTGTCAATTTTACAACGCTTGTTAATAAGTTGGAAATTTATCAATTCCCCAACGTCCGTCAACAAGTCGACAATGTGAGTTGTCAAAAAAGTAAAATCTTAGTTTTTTTTCTAAGCTGACGATTTGGACACGCTTTTTAAAAAATTTTAAAGAAATCGTTGTCAACGAGATGGTGTCAAAATGACCACGTATATAGTTGACATGGCAACACGATTTTTGGCGTAGAATTTCTGTAAGTAGTGTTTGCCTGTACAAAATGTGTTGTATTTATAACTGTATTAGTGTATAGGTTTCATGTTAGTTTTAAGTGTTATCTATATAATTAACTAAATGTAAAATGTGTGTTAGCTTCTGGCTATTTGTAGAAGGTTCTAGGCTGAGCTGAAAGACATTGCCAAAAATGATCCGTTTAACCAGTAAACAAGGTGTGTAATAAACAACAAAGTGTCTTTGTGCTGAAAAATGTACTATTTGGGTTTTATTTTACAATACCGAATCGTAATAGGCTAAACGTTTTTATTATAGGGTAAAAACGTAACAGTATTTAAAGTCTTTTTAAGGAAATCAAAAAGTTGTAGACAACAAATAGTAAACAGCCACAATGAGGGAAAGCAAATAAGAAATGAATACGACTGGTAATTATTTTTTTTTTTGTTTTGAGAAAAACACAGGAAGGAGTGTCGAATATTGGAATATAATTAAATAATAATTAAAATATAAAAAGGCTAAAAAGCTTTAAACATATTTCTTTATTTAGTTTTTTTTTTTTTTTTTTTTTTATAAAAATCTATTTTTAAGCTACGAAAATTTTACAAAAGTTTCCATTTTTATATCGTATTTTTTTTCAATACTTCGTGTATGGTTACATCATTTTTCTCTGTCACAGAATCCTTTCATTATGTAAGACACATATTCAGGAAACAGAAACCTCAAACTTTTCCATACTTGTTTTTATGATGCCTTCAGTTGAATATATCTTTTTAGTTTCTCTTATTGAACCACACACACACAAAACTTTTTTTGTTTTTCTCGTTCTTGTATCAGAGTAAAGTTTTACTTCCCATAAATAATAACCAAAAGCAAACAGCCATGTTAAAAAAAAAATTAAAATTAATAAAAAAATATTTATAAAACATTTATCTGATGGTTAAGTTTTCCTTTTATCTGCATACCACATTTTCTTTTAAGTTCACTACGAGTACATTATTACATTCTTTTTCCTTGGCTTTATTTTTGTTTTCCTCTTCTTTTTTTATTTTTAATGCAAATCTGGTCCATGGCATGCCATAAAAGTAAGTTAACATTTTGCCAATACTTAAAAAAAAATATTTTATTAAAATACTCAGCATTCCAAATATATTTTTCATTAAAAAAAAATATGTTTTCTAGTAGGTATATTAACAATTACCTACATTTTAAAATTTTATACAATTTGAGTTGCTACCCAGACATTACACACAAATATTTGTTGAAATAAAGGTAATCACCAGGGCCAAGAATTTCATGCACTTAAAAAACTAAAACATGTGTATAAAACATGCAGCTAAAAACACAAAATATGCGCTAATGTAATTATGTAAAATAAAAAAACATTCAATATTTTTCTAATCATATATGTGGGATATAATATAAACGTTTTACGCACTTATTACATTTTAATTAGTTTATGTGGTGAGCACTAAACAATAGAAATGGGGATAAATCTTAAGACATATTTATTAATTTTTTATGGGAAATTTAATATGAAATATGAATACAAATTATACACAAAAAATATGTACAAGGTGGGCTAAAAGAAATTACCCTATTGGAAGATGCTTTAATTTTTTCATTTGTTTTGACATTTGTGAACTAGACAGATGTAGAATACAAGTGAACAAGCCATGGAGCGACACCCTCCCCAAGAACGCAGAATAATCAAAGTGGACGATTTTTCGAATAAAATCAAAATGAGCGACTAGGCTCATTTCCACCTCATAAGCAAAACTATCACTTCTGGGGCTCCGAAAATCCACGAGTGATGCACGAGGGGCCATTACACCCGCTCAAAGTGACTGCCTGGTGCGCTGTTTACGCTGGAGGAGTCATCGGGCTGGTCAAACGACAACAGTGGACGGTGCACGCTATAGGGCCATGCGATTTTTTCTGCCGTATTAGAACGAATTAGGACTGGAAGACATGTGGTTCCAACAGGACGGAGCAACAGCACATATTTCCTTTTCATTTAGAAGAAAAATGAGAGCCAAGCAACTTCGGATGACTTCTTTTTGCTCGCCTTGTATTTACAAAAAAAATATGCATTTATAAAAAAATGTGCCATAACGAATTGATGACATTTTTGAATAAATTCTCGAGCTCCGAAAAGTACTTGATCAGAACCGATTTAAAGCTACTGAGTAAAATCATGCATTTGCCTGAAAATTTTTATCCTAGAACTATCATCTATAAATTGAAAAAAAAAAAACGTTACTGACTGACTGACTGACTTATCATTATTGACCAGTAAAAACGGCTAAAGCTGCGAATTTGAAATTCGGTAGCAGGTTTCTGTCCCAATTTGAAGGACGAATAAGAAAAGATTTTTTTTTAATTTGAAAATTAAAGGGTAAAATTGAATTACTTATATCTGCAGAACTAGATAGAGCCAAAGCTAAAACTACAAAATATTCTAATAAAAAAAATAAGTAGATAGGTTATTTAGTATATACTTTTCCAATATTTCTACGTTTGCGGGATAAAAAGGATAATAAGAGTTACTTTTATTTAAATTAATGCAGCATATAAACATTCTTTTATTAATAAAACTCTAATTAAAAAATAAATTTCAAAGGAGAAAAAAGTACAAATATTTAATTAATTTTAAATCTATTTTTTATGTTGTGTGCAAACCTAAAATTGCGACAGTAGAATTAAATGGTACTGGAAGCAATAAGAAATCATTAATTAAAAGGAGAACAGAAAAATCAATAAACTGACAAAATGATACTTTTTCTTTTGATTTTATTTAAATTAGAAAACCTAGAACTGAGTTTAAAAGGTCTACAACGAAATAATAAATTATAATAGAGTCAGTATGGTACTTCGCTAATGAAATAGCGAGTTAAATGCTAGTCTACCATATAGTTTATATATTTAAAAGAAATATTCACTTAAAATTTTACAATCTTTCATTAAAATACATCATGAAATCATTATCATATTTTTCAAAATTAATTTTATAAAATACAAGTCATGTTACTTGCCAAAAATTAGTGGTTTCACCTATTTCGACAAATATTTGTGTTACGTGTACAACCAAATTAAAGTTCACAGTGTCTGCCATCATTTCAAAACTTAACTCTTTATTAACACGCTGAGAATATATTTTCAGTTGAGTGAATCGACACTTTAATTAAATTACGTTAGCAATTGAAATAATTTAAATGTGAAAAAGAAATCTTTTAAATTTCGAAATTTTTTTTAGTTATAAAAAGTCACCAATTTAGCTAAACATGAATTTGTTACGCAATATTTTATTAAGTGTGACAATTGCCGGTCATATCCTTGTCAAACATAAAACATAACCCAGAGCAAAAAAGTTAGAAAGAGAAAGAGAGATATAGTGGATGCAATAGTTTCTAGCTTTAATACAAAACATTTCATTTTTTTTTAAAACTATTTTATATTAATTTACAAGTTAGCAACAACAACAACAGAAAAAATGGCAAAGAAAGAAAAACTATAAAGCAATTGAAAGGCATTTAGTAGAATTTAATATGTTTCATATGTTGGCTTATGTTTTAGCATGAGATTTTTCTTATACACACACATTCATATGCCCAAGCATTAGGAGGGTTCAACAAGGGTTGTGCAATAGGCAAAAAAAAAAAGGAATGTAAAGCTACAAGAACAAATTGTATTGTGGGAAATGTTCTAAGAAAAAGAAATCTAAGGCCTAGAAATGATAAGTGAGTGAAGATAAATATGCCGAGTTAAATATTTTTTAACGTAACCTCTTACGTTTTTTAGTATTTGTTAATATCTTTTCAGTATTTATGGCATATTTCTAAATATGTGCATAGGCAGAAAACATGCATAAATATGTTGATTTCTCTAAGAGATTTACTAATTTTCAGATGAACCACAGAAGACACAAACCACATTAAAGGGGAGGTTGTCTAGACTTGTAGTCTACCACCCAAATTCGCAGAAGTTACTTCAGATTATTTTTTAAAAATGTTTTAAATTCTGTAAAACTGTTTTTCATCATAATATAAAAACTAAGAATTTTTTGAAAATGTTAAAACTTTTCCCTAAAGCTTAAAGCCCACACTCTAAATTTATTTTTGGTTTTAGTAATTTTCAGGTATAAAATCAAGAATGGCACCTTGGCAAAATGGGGAATGGTAGATATCCTTCAGAGCAAAAGTGCTGAAATACGAGGGAGTTTAAAAAAAATTTTAAAAATAAACCAAAGTAACTTTTGAATATTTGGTTGGTAGATTACAAATCTAGGCGACCTACCCTTTAAAATGATATGTATCCCATCACAAAATATTCTATGGTTCGCTTGGAAGTTTCTAAAATCCCTTAGGGCAACAGAACCGGGGAATTTAAAAAAAAATTTTAAATAATTTCTAATTTCTTAGGATTTAATCGGTAGATAACAAATCTAAGCGTCCTTCCCTCTCAAATAATATGTGTTCCATTCCGAAATATGCTATGGTTCGTCCGGAAGTTGCTAAGACCCTTTAGAGCATTAGTAATAGGGTATGAGATTATTTTTAAAAATTTTAAAAATACTTCAAATCAATTTCTGCCCAATTGGGTAACAGAATCTTCTAATCTCTTATGGTTCGTCCAAAACTTCACAAAAACTCTTAGAGCAACAGTACTGGGGTATAAGATAACTTAAAATATTTTTTTTTAAATAATCCAAAGTAGTTACTGAGTATTTGGGTGGTAGATTACAAATATAGACTACCTCCCCTGAAAACTATATGTATTGCATCGCAAAATATTCTACGGTTCGGGCAAATTACAAAATATTTTTAAAAATAATCCAAGCTAATTTCTTAGGATTTAATCGGTAGATTGCAAATCTAAGCGATCTTCCCATCCCGTAGTCTTCTATGGTTCGTTCCAAAGTTTCAAAAATCCCTTAGGGCAACAGTACTGGGGTATGAGGGAGTTTAAACAATTTTTCAAAAATGAAACTCTAAAATCTCGGTTACGTTTTTGTTTTTGCAATCATTTTAATTTTTGGAACAAACATGACGACTGTCAATTCTGATGTACCACGCTTTTTTGTACATTTTGTAGTTTAGACAAAGTGAAAGACAGAATCAACTGGCAGATAGGTATATTAAACTTTCCTGTTCATTTTCTAGGGCGTATCAGCAAGTTGATTTCACTAACTAAACAGGCAGACAGATGGACGGATTGACATCGCTTATTTGACTCCGTTATTTATATAGATTCAGAATATATATACTTTATAGGGAGCCTTATATACGAAAATTATATGCACATATCCTCCGTACTTACAGTGCAGCGTATAAAAATTCTCTTAGTAAAAAGTGGCGATTTAGTTTGGGCAATTGAAAAAAAATATAACTTGAAGTTCGAAAAAGTTTAATAATATTCGCCAGAGATTTAACAAATAATTTAGCTTAAATATGCGTTTTAAATAATAGTCCATTAAAAGCCTTTTTTCTTCTTTTTTAATTAAGTGTTAAAGAAGAATTTGAAGTCTAATTTTTGTTTTTAAATGCAACATTTTGTTTTTTAGGCTTTTAAAAAATTAAAAAAAAAATAAAAAACAACCACCCTAATGATTATTCTCACTTTGTTGTGCGTTTGTTAACATATGGGTTTTTTTTTTGAGTAAACGCCTAAACATTTACTATACTTTTTTTACATTTCTAGGCTCCGTAAGTATGCAATACTTTTGTTTTGTTTGCTACATGAATTATTTAGAAAACTGCTGCTGATGCCATGGTTTTTGTTGTTAAAATTGTTGTTGTAATTGTGCTTCCAGTACTCTTTTTAATATTTATTACGAAACACTTAAATGTGTTAAGGAAAAATCTGTTTTAATCCTTTTTTTCTCTCTTAAATCTTTGTAAAGGCATCGATTGGGTGATTGTTGTTCTTTATTAGTACTGGTAGGCATGTGTGCATACACCGCTACAGCTGCTACAGTTAAGATTTATGACTCAAGTGATTTTATGAGATTCTCTTGTAAATGTTTTCGTTTCATGTCTTTCACTTTAGTTTCATTTTCATTTCCTATTTTTCATAATTTACTTAAGTTTTCTCTGTTCCTATTTTCTTATAGAAAATTCTTTTTTTTTTATTACTGTTAAGCCTTTCAAATCGATTAATGTTTCAAAGCTCCAGTGGATTTTATTGACAAAATAAAAAGTGCAAAAGTAAATTGACACTGCGAAGGTTTAAATACTTAAAACAAAAAACCTTTTTAGAAAAGTTTTTTCAAATTAAATAAATCGTATTTAAAGCTAAATGCTTTTTCTCATCAATAACTTGAAAAGAGAATTTTTAGAAATTTTTTTAAATCAAAAGAATTTAATTCTTAGAAAAATATTTAAAGCCATCTTAACATATCAATTACTTAAGCATTTTATTAAAAAAAAATGTAATTTTAATAATTAAGGACAGTCTGGCATTACTTGTAACAAAAGTTTAATGACTGTATAATAACCCATTATTAAATCAAGCAACCAAATTAGGCATATTATTACTCAATTATCAATTTCTAAAAACTCCTCACTTTCTTACAAAAAAGTAAAATAAATTTAAATTCATTTCAAGTCAACAGTTTAGTTCGCTTAAGTTCATTACCTTGTCAACAGTGGAGTGCAGCTCAGTCAGTGTATTTTATTACTTTTTTTTTAATAAAAATTTAATTCATCATGAAATCTCCGGTGAAATTTAAACATTTTCTTTTACAAGCTTATGTGTTGGCCAAATCTATAGGACTCATTCCCTACACGGATGAAACGTATCCTGAAAGATTTCCTCTGTTAATGAATTTGATTTTTATCATACTGATTGTAAATATGAATTTTGTGCTGTTGATAGAATTCATGTTTATTGTCATGTCAGTTGTAAAAGGTGAACATTTTGCTGAAGCTACCATGAATTTCGCATATTTTGGTTTTACCTTCGTAACGAATATAAAAATTATCAGTGTTTTACAAAAGAAATCTTTGTTGACGGTGTTAATGAGAAATCTAAGAGAAATTTATCCCACCGATATCAAATTGCAAAATGAATTTAAATGCCAACAATATATTTTCAAATATAATTTAATTAGTTTATGTTTCGTTTCTGTACATGAGATTTTAATTTGGTGGTATTGTTTGTATCCAGCCGTACGTTTTCTAGTTTATGATTATTTGCTGCACTGGGAAGTTGTACCCAAAACATTACCCTATTATGTTTGGGTACCCTGGCAATGGCAAAATCATTGGTCATATTATTGGCTTTACATTTCGCTGGCAATGGCCAGTCATATGGCCATGTCTGGTCAATTGGCTAATGACTTAATATTGTGTGCTGTGGCTACACAAATCACCATGCATTATCGCTATTTGGCCCAACGTGTACAATCCTATCAGCCTTGTGAAATTTATGACAGAAATCAAAGATTTCTTGCTGATTGTATTCAATATCATCAAACGATTTTAAGGTGACTTTCATAATACAATTTTTTATTTAAGAAAAAAAATCAAAATTACAGTTTAAAAAATGTGCAAAATCAATTCAGAAATTTATATTCCTTTTGTATTTAGTAAGTAAAAAAAATTATACCAAAAACAATTTTAGTAAGTTCAATTAAAAAATTTAATTTACTTTGCAACAATTAAAAAATTTTTTGTGCATAAAAAATCGGATGTAAATGAAACACTTCAATGGATAATTAATTAATTGATTCAAATAAAAAAATTTATTGAACTTGACAGTTTTTTTAATTGAAATTAAATTAATTTATATAATTAAAGACAGTTAATTAAATGTTTTAATTTATTAAAAAAAATAATTATATAAATTAATTTATAACATTAATTAATCGTTTCATTACTTTTTTATTTAACTAGTTAATTTATTTGTTTAATTTAATTTAACTAATTATTTAATTTAATTTAATTAATTAATTTAATTTTTTTTAATTTAATTAAGTGTGTTATTTAATTAATTTTAATTCAATTTAATTAATTATATAATTAAATTTAATTGAATTCTTCAATTTAATTAATTTTTTTTATTAATTAATTTTTAAATTCTATTAATTTAATTTAAATATTTTTAAAAATTTTAATTAATGTAATTCAATTAAATTTTAAATTATTTCTTAATATAAATGAAATTAAGTATATTATGGAAATTATTTAATTAAATTTAATAAGAATCATTAAATTTATATAATTTCAATTGTTAAATTTTTCAATGAATTATTTAATTTAATTTAATTAATTTTTTTATGTCATTAATTATTTAATTTCAATAATTAATTATAACAAATTAAAATATAATATTTAAATTAAATTAATTAAATGTTTGTGAAACGAATTAAATATTTAATTAATATAGTTTATATGTATGTATATATCTATTAATAAATAATTCTAATAAGAAAATTAATATTTATTTATGTATCTATTAATTCTCTTAAATTACAATTATAAATTATAAGGTTAGAGGAAAAAAACAGGGGAGCAATGGCATCTTAGGCCTTCAGCTCAAAAAAATTCAATTAAAAAATTATTATATTAATTAAATATTTACTTGATTTAATAAGAAATTCAGAAAAAACATTTAATACACTCATAAGATTCTTTCTGTGTAGTGATTATTGTTTTTTTTTTTTTCTTTTTTTTAAAGCTTGTCCAGTTATATGAATGAAATTTTTGGTGTTAGTCTCTTGGTAAATTTTATATCTTCCTCATTTATCATGTGTTTTTTGAGTTTTCAAATGACCATCGGTGTACAGACGGATGCCTTAATGATGCTGTTTTTATTTTTATTTTGTTCGCTACTACAAATTTATATGATTTGTTCTTATGGTGAGCAATTAATTGAAAAGGTTTGTATGCAAAAAAAAATTTATTTTTTAATATTATAGCCAGGCTCTCTATGTAGAAAATTATCGTAAGCTGCTTTGCTATTTACTTTAAAAGACAAACGGCTAATTTGTGGCTCATTAAAAAATATTTCCCAAGTTAATACTAAATAAAAGCAAAATTATATTGTACTGCATTTCAGTACAGAATCGCAGTCCTTTTTTGTACACATAAAAATGTAAAAATCAGTCACTTGTTTCTTTGTTTTAGTTAAGAAAGTTTTTTCTTCTAAAACTAATAGAAAATGAATCTAATTGAAAAATTATTGGCCTAAAATTTCCCTATACTAAAAGAAATTTAAGTTCTTTTTATTTAAATTGTGTTTAATTTTTAGTTTTTGGTTGTTAAAAACTTGAGTTTTAATATATTTTAGGATATAAGAAAAAAGGATATTCCGCGGCTACACTTTTTACTAAAGCAAAATCTATAAAATGTTCAGGAAAGATAGCCAGCAGTATGTTACGTTCGTATTACAAATATTTTTTTATTTGGTTATAGAAAACCGCAAAAAATTTTAATAGACAAAAATTATTTCATAGAAAATATTTTAACAAAAATTATAATTTTTTTTTTTTTTTTGGCTTGAGAAAAGAGACAAACTTAAATTGTATTTTAATATCTTTTAACTTATAAAAAAAAGGACATTCAACGTCTGCTTTCAGTAGTATGGTAAAATCATTAAAATTTTCAGGAAAGGTAGCCAGCATTAAGCTAAGTTCGTATGACCAATAGTTTTAGATTTTCTTAAAGTCTAAAATTAATTATTCACAGAAAATAGAGAGCTTACACTAACAGTGAAGCTTTTATGTGTGTTCGTCTAATATACCCAAAGTTTCAGTTCCTGTTGCATCATAATACATTTATGACTTTTGCCTGTAGTTTTATGTGAATATTTTTTTCGTTTTTGTTATAGAGTGAAAGAATTGGTCATGCTGTTTATCAACACAATTGGCTCAACACGGATGCACGCTATCGAAAAATGTTGATTCTGATAATAGAACGTTCACAACGACCAGCTTTACTTAAGGCCACAAGATTTTTAAAAGTTTCCATGGCAACAATGACAGATGTAAGAAATATGAAAGCTTAGCAATTATTGGTTAAATTCATAAAAAAAATATTGGCTTAATAAGGATTTATTGAAAATATTTTCTTTGAAAAATACTTTTGTAATGAATTTGCTTGAAAGCAGACATTGAAAGTTAATATTTTACTTTCTTCTTTTACAGCTGATGCAATTATCCTATAAATTCTATGCTTTAATAAGGACAATTTATGCAAAATAAAGGGAATAAAATGATTTTTAAAAATTATATAAAAGAGTTGTTTCCATGTTTGAAAAAAAAAAATTAATGCTGCTGCTTTTGTTTTCCCTTTTTTTCAATTGAAGTCAAGTTTAATCGTTATTGTAACGATGACAATTTATGTTTGTATTTGTCAATAATTTAATTTAACTTTTAACCCATCAAACTGCCATAAATTGTTTAAAATTTAAATTTGTTGATAACAACACAATTTGTGTTTATATTGCTCAGCTCAATGCTGTCTGAATTATTTGATCTTGCCTTATTTCCCTCTGCTTGTAAGTAAAACAGGCAATCAATGAGACGTACACGTTCGTTTATACAGAGACTGGCATTTAATTAAATTACGGCAGTTAATCAATGTAAATAAATAAAATACAAAATTAAATGATTGAAATGATATGCAAATATGAAAATACGATAAAACAAGGACAATATGTTTCTCTGTCTATGTATGTAAGTGTGTGTTTTTTAACGCTTTTATATTTACAAATATTAAATGAAAATAATAGCTGACAGCTTAAAATGCCTACAAAAAATTGGAGGGGAAACTTTTTAATTGAAGCTGTTCAACATGTGGACAGTCAGACTTAAAAAAGTTATTTCAATAAAAATAAAAAATTAATTTAAGGAAGAAAAGGTGCTATGGAGTCCTTCTAGGCACCATAATAATTCCTTATTACTTGCAAAACTAAATATCCTATGAACGTACGTTGTAACCCTCTGTTGGCCAAGTAGTCAGTCTTTTTATTGCAAGTATGGTCCTGTTATCCAGGCACCCAACACAATGTATGGTTGTTATTTACCACAAGTTCGTTTAGAGATGATTTTAATTCAAATTAACGCAAGACCAGCTTGACTTTCTGACATTAAGCATAAATTATTCTCTCTAACCCTTCTCCTCAAAACATTCCCTAGAACACTTAGTAGCACAACTGAAAATATTATTGACAAAATTACATTTTTGATTGTCTTACTGAATTTCAATTAATAAACTTCGATTATCACAAATTGAGTTCTCACAACCGAAGTTTTTTACTCAGTCCCGGCACGAAGAAATAAATTTATTCTATTCATATTATTACTAATACATTTGCCATATTCACGAAAACGGAAGGACAAAAAAGATGTTAAAAAATTTAATTATTTTTTTTTTTTATATGAAGACAACTTTGGTTGTAAGAACTGAATTTGTTAACAGTCAAAAATTGTGTTGTGGTAATCGCATTTTTCAATTGTGACAATAAAAAATCAGTATTATAGTCAAAATCTTACTGAGGGAATTAAGTTTCGGTGTGTATGACAGAATTTAAATCTTTTCAATTAAAAAGTTCGGTTATCACAACAAAATTTTTGACTGTTGACTGTTGTGTATAATCAAATTTAACTTGTCTATGAATGTGACACCAGAGAGAGACATTTTTGGTATCATTTTGAAAGGGAAACTTGCTTTTTTCCTGAAGCATGTTTCATTTTAAGTATTAAGCCAAAAGACTGCAACTTTTGAAAAATCATGCTCAAATTATTAGAAAAAAAAAATCAACCTGTTGTTGGTGTAAACATAATGAAATTATAAAACACTGACCACAACAAACACACCAATACACCAACAATAATATTTTCTGTATTTAATCACAGTAAAAAAGATTATTGTGAATGACATAAAGCTTCAAAAAAATGCTTAAAAAAACATCCTTAAGCAATTTTTTTTTTTTAATTTTATATAAAATTTATTAGTATTAACAGGCATGTATGGAAAAAAATTAATAAATATGCAAATAAATAAATATGTACGTAAATAATTCAGTGTGAGTGCGAGTGAGTGTGTGTTTGTGAGTATGCGATAATGTATAACAGCATTTTGATAAAAATCTTAACACACATGTTGCATGCCTAATGAGTTTAAAATAAATTACACCCACACACACAAGCTTATCAGCTGACTTTACATCTAGTTCTATATCATTACCAACAACAATTACAAAAACAAACATTTTTTTAATGCACAAATTAAAACAATTTTGAAAATAATATAAATTAAAATTGACAACAAAAACAAAGAATAATTTGTTACAAATTGAGAATATTAATTATTTAAACATGAAATTTATACCTGTAATGAATTTAAATTAAATAGCATAGTTTAAGGGAATTAATTAATGCGCATATACATATTTATAGCATGCTTTTAGGGGGACTGAAGCACTAAAAATTCAAAATTATTATATAAGAAAAAGCAATTCAAATAAAACTTTAATTTGGAATTTAAAAAATTAAAATTTCTGTACGAAATAAAAATTAGAAAAACAATATGAAGGAATTTTAAAATTCATTTTTTAATGTGTAAAGCAGAAGATCAGAAATTTAGCCAAATAAAATAACACCAAAAATTCATTTAATTTACATAATTTTATATTGAAGTTGCTATATTGATTTACAGCTTAGTATTTAGTACATGTGACTGCTACCAAAAAAAAAATGGGTTTCGAGACGATCCAGGCTGGGTGGCGGATATGGCCTTGGTATTATGGTAAACGCTGGGCTTAGCTGTTGAGCAGAAATGAAAAGGCTTGTGCTGTGATTACTACTAATTGGGTGATTAATACGCACTCTAACAGGCTGGAGCTGTTGTTCAACATACATTGCAGTAGTAGCTGGCCACCTCAGATTGAAGAGGCAGTTTTGTATCTTCTCTATAAGTGTTCGGCTCGCCTGGCTTCAAGACGCAGATCTCTATATTATAAGAAAGATCCTTATATGCTTTAGAACCGGCCTCGCCAATTTCTAAGCCAACATTTAAACGATTTTTAAAAGCCACTGCTCGAGAAGCCTGAAAGTATGCTTTGAAATATTTTATTTATCACTAATAATCTAAAGTAGTGAATGGCTATTTTTGTTGGATAGGGTTTTTAACCATTTAATTAGACTTAAACTAGAATTAACCGAACGTCCCGTAAGATTTCGTTACCAGCTGATCCGTTTTGTTATATGAAAAGCAATGAAAGTGCTTATCGAAAACAAATGTCACGTTGACGGTACGGCACGATTTGTATAAAATAGAATTTAGCAACGTTTTTATGGGACGTTTATGCACAGCTGAGACAGAGTAGTTTTTTATTGGAAAAAAAAAGAAGTGAAGCGCGTTTAAAAGAAAGTTGAAATAATTAAAGTGATTAAAACTTTTCTAAAATTAATAAAAATCAACTAAAAACAACAATATTTAATAATTAAACACTACAACAAAAAGTGTGATACAGTTTTTTGTAAAAAAAAAAATATTTTTTTTTTCTTATGTGAAAAGCATATGACACGTTTTTACATGTTCTATAACTACACAAACGTTTTAAAGTCAACGAGCGTCGACGGACGTTTTCAACAACGTTCAGCTAAACAAGCCTTTACTTCAAAAATTGGTACATATGATTTTTCTAAGGATAATGATAAAGGATCGGGCCAGGCGAGACCGGGCGAAGCATCTATAAAATTCTTTCTAAAAAGTTTTGAATGACAATGATAATGATAAAAATAAAAAGGATATGAAATGACACAGAATGCCTTTAAAAGGAATTATAGCTTTTATAGAAGACTTTCTAAAGGACCTGTCATTTTTTTAAAGCAGAAAAAAACTCTAGAACTGCTTGCGGCTTAATCAAGTAAAATCAATAGAAAAAAATTCGTTTAAAAAACAAATTTCAGAAGCAGAATAAAATGTTTTTTTTAAATATTTATAAAGTCCAACCAGCCAGCAAAAGAGAAATAAAAACAAGTTGGAAAAGTGACCCACAGAGACAATAATCGAAAAGAGATAAAAAAAAACAAATTGATATCAAGAAGTTAAAACTGGCAGCACTTAATACAAGCACATATAAACATAGAATAGCAATAAAATAATGACGCAAAATCAAAGAAATCAGTCAGGATTATTGTTCGCCTTTTCAAGGAAAAAAGAAATGGAACATTAAACGAGTCAAGTGCTTAAAGAAAAGTAAAAAATAATGAACTGGTAAAAATAGCAAACTTCAAGTCTTTTAAGTATTTTACGGTAATAAATCAATACAATCGCCCTTACAAGTTTGTACTAAGAAAAATTGAACAAGGAGAACTAAAGCCATAGTGACAACAATAGAAAGAGAAAGAAAAATATCTAACAATAAAATAATAAGCAGCAGTAATATAAATATTATTAACAATCGTCAATAATGCCAATAAAACAGGCAGAGGAATACAAAACAGTACTTGCAAGCCTTAGAAGTAAAAACTGAAAGTTAAAAAAGGACACACATTAAACTGGTTAAGGAAAGTTGAAGAAAGAAGTTATTAAAAAATGTATACTTCAAGCAATGGAATAAAGAATCCGCTTCGGAATGAATTATTAGTTGCAACTACATTGAAAAAAATTATTCATTAATTAATAATTTATTTGATTTAGAAAGTAGTAAAATCGATTAAATTCAGCATCAAAATAATAAAATCAAAAATTCAACAGCATACGGAGAGAGCTCGCATTGAACTCGCTTCTGAACAAGCTTAATAGCAATAATAATTATTTCTTTCAGTGTATTCTTTTATTTAAAGTTTTATTTCAGTAAATCTTTTCATGCTTTTCTGTAAATTTCTCTGATTTTGTTAGTTGGCTGTGCATCAATCTCATGTTACAAATACGTGCTGTAATTTTCCTGCATTATTGGCGACGAAAGCAAAAAAAATTTATATAAAAAAAAACAACAACAGGATGTAAAAAAAACACAAGAATTCCTTTTTTAAGCTTCAGTTAAGTAGCTATCAGAGATGTGGTCAACACATGATTTTAATTTAGAGAGGTTAGGCTAAGTTAGGTGGCATAGGACGCCCCAATAAGAAAAAAGAAGGGGATTCACTTGGGTCCTCTGATGTGGTGTCTGCATAAGAGTAAGGACGACGAGGCATAGCTACAGAAAGATATCAAAGAAATATTTAGCAAGCAGCAGGATAAAGTAGAAAAATAGTAAAAGCAGAAGAAGCAGAAGAAGAAAAAGGCGACTCCATCACTTAAATTAATTGCAACTTCTAAAGAAAACAAATTTATTTCAATTATTTTAGGTATCTTGAAAACTGTTTGACACTTACAGTCATAGTTAAGCTCTCATGTCCATACAAAATGTATGAGCAATTAGAAAATCCAATTTTGTAGTGAAGTTGGTTGCCATGAAAATTACAAAAATCGAAAAGTAATTTAATCTGTAAGCTCTAAGCTTTCTGGAAGTGTTTTAACATTTTCAGAAAAATTCGTAGTTTTCATTTTATAATTCAAAAGGAAAACTGCCAAAATCCTAGAGAGCAACAGTAATGGGGTGTAAGGAAATTTCAAAAAAAATTTTTAAAATATTCCAACATATTTTATTAGTATTTAGGCGGTAGATTACAAATCTAGACAGTCTCCTCTTTAAAATAATATGTGTTTCATCTCACAATCTTATATGAAAATTTAAAAAAAAATTTTAAATATCCAAAGTAATAAAAATGATCTCCGCTAAACTACTACCAAAAACATTTAATATTTAATGACGGAAGACGTATAGGGTGGCCCAAATAAGACCAGCTGATGTGAAACAGAAATAACTTTTTTATTTTTCCTTTTTGCAGATTATAACTAAACTCTTGTAAATTTAAAATGAATACGTACAGTCTACAATAACGCATTAAAATTATCGGTTTTTATTATTCTTCTCAACGATCAATTGTTCTGAAGCAGCGAAATTATCACCTTTTTTTTTAACGTAAGACCAGCGCCCACATCTTTCATGATTACAAGTTTAGTTCGCCGTTTAGAGGAACTGGGTTCAGTTGCCGACCGTCCAGGAAGAGGTGTTCATCGAAATAATCGTACTGAAGACAACGTGGAAGCTGTGCAGCAGAGTGTTGCAAATGATCCATCTGTCTCAACTCGTCGCCGTTCCGGCCAATTGGGTATACCCAGAAAAACATTACAGATAATTTTAAAGCTGGATCTTAAGATGTATCCATACAAAGTTCAACAGCTTCTACCGCAAGACCCCCAACAACGACTACAATACGCTCACTAGGTCTCATTTGGGCCACCCGTTATTTGATAAATAAGCCATTAATACTGAAAATATATTTACATATATTAAAAAACGTAATGGGGTACGTTAAAACATATTTAACGCGGCATATTTATCTTCACTCCCTCAATTTTTTTGTATATTTTTTATATTTTAGAAAAATAATTAATATTTTTTGCTGACACAGTGAAGGGTATATAAGAGTCGGCAGGCCGAATTTAACTTCTTAATTTTATGTTTGTTTGACTTAGTGGGTTTTATTAAACAAGTTGATTTAGACTATTGTAGAGAATACGCACCGAAATAATCTAATTAGGGCTTAAAAATGCTCCACTTGCTGCCCCAATTTAGGTTGAACTCTTACTCTTTGTTATGCCAACAGTAACTAAATACTATCAATTTAGGTTTTTTAACGATGTCCTTAATTTCATTTAACAAAAGCTTTTTTTTTAATAATTTTCCGCCGCCAAAACAATTTTTTTCTTTTCTTTGATTTTAATTGAAATGACTAATATTTTTCATTTTACAAATTGTTGTTTAATAATTTCTAAAATACTAAAGCGTATGAGTTGGAAACTAAATAAAAATAATATTTTAAACGTTTTTGCCAATCACTACTAACTATGTCTGTACACACTCACAACACTTTTCTGCTTTTGGGTGTAATTATATGCGTTTGTATAAAATTTTTCTCTGAATGCTTTTATTTATTATTGCATTTTACATGTTATGTTTGTCCACATATTTTCCCAACTGCCTCAAATGTTTGTCTAACGGCTGGCCCACCCGTTCCGTCCGCCCTTTTCACAAATTTCTATTTGCTTAATGTTTATATATTTCAAATTTCACATTTAGTATGCAGGCAATCAATTAGTTTTTGGTTATGTTAACGTTATTTATGCTTGTGCAATGCACATGAGTAAACCAGGGATGGAAAATTTTAGACACAATCATTGTTCTTTTCTGTTATAAGCTTCTTAATAAATGTTCAATTTAACTAAAAAAAATTTTTAGAATTTTCCATTCTTGGATTACCCTTCAGCCATACACTCACACGCATACACTCTTAGGGATAAATCGGTTTGATATTATTGAACTACAGTGATATTATTGAAATACAGCAAAATTATAACAATTTCATAACAAATTTTAAATTCGCAGCAAATAGATTTTGTGGCATAAATAAAATTTGATCAGAAGAAACTTTGAGTAGAGGAAAATATTCAAGTTGTTGTTGTTTTTTAATGCTTTGCTGTAAGTATTTGTCAGAAAACATTTAATTTGCTTTCATTTAATAATTATTAGAGTCTCTGTTATATTTCTTTATTAAATTCAATGCCATATAAGCATTGAAATAATATCGAAAAGATATTTACAAGTACTAAAAAACGTAAGGGGTTACGTTAAAACATATTCAACTCAGCATATTTATCTTCATTCACTTTAAATAAAATATTTTAAAGAGTAATTTCAGGCTTATGAAAATTTTTGGGTGTAAATCTTTTAAAAGTGGGCGCGGAATGGGCATAAAAATAGGTTTAAAAATATAATTTTAATGGTTTCACAAATTTACAAAGTGGGTTATGCCCTTGCTAGCTTTATTAGTGATAAATAAAAGATTTCAAAGTATAATTTTTTTTGAACAGTTACGATTGAAAATCTTTAAAAAGTGGGCGTGGCCGATTCAAAAGTATATGGCGATCTTTCTTGAAGTATAGAGATTGGAAAACAAAAATTTGTATAGCGAACAAACAAACAAAAACTAAAATTTAATTCTATTTATGTAGATTAAAATCGTTATTCTGATGCTTCTGCTATTTTTATCTCTAAATAGTATGACTTATTTAACATAAATCCTTTAAAAAATGTTACAAATCCATAAAAACATTAAAATTTTAACAATAAAAATTCCAAAAAAAATTTAATTTAATAATTTAAAAAAAATTCCTCTTTTTTTTATTTTTCATGTTTCCACATCAAACACAATAAGTGGTTTTCTTTAAGCCGGAATTATGCAATTTTGTTGTTGATGTTGTTGTTTTTGCTGCTGTGGCTGTAGTGAATTATTTAGCAAACATGTCTTTGACTGAAATTTTTCAATTATTTTAAGCTTTTATATCCGTGTATTGGCGTATCTTAAAACAAAACATGATGGAGCCATTCGCTGTGTTTGCTATTTTTATTGATTTTTTTGCAAATTTAATATCAAATAAAAAATTTTATGAAAATAACACACGCATACACTGGATGAAAGAAAAATAATCGGCCTTTGTGAATTTTACTACAACTTTTTCATTTGCTATAAATTAGGTTGAACAAACCGCTCAAGACAAAATATGTCATAATTAATCTTTTTCTATTAATTAAAAAAAAAAGTTATTTATTTTGCAACGCTCTACTTTGCTTTGAAACAAAACTTTAGCTTGATACTTCTTCATTTTCTTTAAGATGAAATTTTTAAGAAGACTTAAGTCTTTTGTAACCTTTTAGTTTTGATTAAAATTTTAACTTAAATTATTTTTAAAAAAGGATATGAGGGAAGTCCACATGTCCTTGCTTTGACTGCAACGAAATTTAAAAGAAATAATGAGTCCATAATTCTGAAAATTGTTACTAAATTTCATTACGTTTCGCTTAAATTTAAAACTAAACTTTAGTATTTAAAATAAAAGAATTATAGCAGCAAGAAATATCCTTATTGCCATAAAAAGCAATTTTTTTATTATAATAAATTAAAAATATAATTCTGTATTTATTTATTTATTTTCATTAAATTTTTTGGAAATTATAAAAGAAAGGACACTAGGAAAGTAGACTTATCTAGTCATCTAGTGAAACTAAGTCCAATATAGAATTTAATAACATAATTCTGGACAAATTTCATATAAAATTATTAATTTTTAAATAAAGGACATGAGGGAGTTAAGCATATCCCTGCATTTACTGCAACAAAAAATTACTGGAGATACTTAGAACAGAGTTCAAGAAATCTCTAGCAATATTTCATTGTATTTAAATTAAATTTAGAGATAAAATTATTAATTTTTAAATAAAGGACATGTAACAGCTAAGACTATCTTAGCACTGTTTACAACAAAACTTATTAGAGATGCTGAGAACCCAATTCAACAAGTTGTTAACAAAATTTCATGGTATTCAGATTAATTTTAAAGGCAAAATTTTTTATTAAGATATCCTTAAGTTGTTTGAAACAAAATTTATTGCTGCAAAAAACACAATTACAAAATTAAATATTTTGAGTGGACTATTATGGCTATATGAGATAGTCAGGAAGACATTCAGGGTTGGGAAAACATAATTTAAAAATTGAAAATTAAAATCTAGTGATTAGCTAACTAAGAAAAGCTACTTTAGCTTACTTTAGTAGTAAATGAGTTATACCCTGATGATTCTAACATTATTGGGTTTTAAATTACTGATTGACATCGAATTGGTGTTAATTTCCTACAAAAGAAAATTGTAATTTAATGTGAAAGTGTAGCAATTCGCTAGGCAGGATACTGGTCTTATTGCCAAAAGGCTAGTCATTAGAAAAAGTACTTTTATCTAAACTTATCACAGCTAATATGTAGATGCAGCATAAGGAAGTTAACACGAAAAAGAGAGAGAAAGATAGGGGCAGTAAGCGTTTAATTGTGTCTACAGAGAGCTTTCCGCTTATTACTGTGTACTTGTATGTGCTTGGTTAAGAATGCATATGACACTTTGATTAAGTGTTGCATTAACTGCACTCTACTTGTTTGTGCGTCTGAGAGTGTGTGTGCTTTTTATGTTGAAAACATGATCACAAATGTTTGCGTATTTTAACGTTTGTATGTGAATGTGTGTGCATATAGGTTGCGAACCTATTTCATATGGAAATACGTGCGTATACGTTGTTAACAGTTTGTATTTCCCAATGACCATGGATGAGTTCAAGTATTACTAAATATGTTTGTATATTTAAACGAGTTATTTTTGTTTTTAGTTTATGTGTTCCTTTGGCGCAATACACCAGTCATCATAGACAAGCTTGCACTATGGGATAAATTAATGTAATTTTTTCTTTTTAATTTCATCTTACATTTTATTAAGGATATTTGAAAATAAATTTTTATATCTTTAAGCCTGCTACACCTTCAATTAAACAGTTTTGAAGCATAAAATACAAAATTTGCTGATTGTTTGAATTTATATTAAAAAAAATTTCGTAAGTGTTTATTTTCCAGATCCATTGTGATTCCATAAATTTTTTTAATTGCTTTTGCTGCTGCAGTTGCTGTTATCCTTGTTCAACAATTTGTCTATGGTTTTTTTTTTTTGTGTTTTTTGTGTGTGTATTTGTTACTATTTTATTTTTCATTCATTTTTACTATATTGCGGTCATATTTATCATATTCAGAAAGAGGATGCTATTTTTTTATTTTCCTTTCCTTTTATCGGTTTGCAAATGCACACAAAAAATAAAACTTGTGTTAAAAATTGTTGCTTTAAAGCAAAAGTAAAATTTATAATCAAATAAATTGCGATAACTCTTTTTGTACAACATGAACAACAAGCAACAACAACAAAAATATGAAAGAAATAAAGTGGTCAGAATTTTTTTAAATAAATAATAAAAAAGTGACATTTTCCAAAATTTAATTTTCAGTTTCTTGTTGTTGTTGTTATAAAAGTACAAGTTGATTAAAATTTAATACAAACCGAATGATTTTTTTAGTTCGAGAATACAGATTTGAAATACCTCACACAGCGTTCTGTTTCTATAAAAAAATATAGGCGAATGTGTTAAAAGAACACGAAAATTTTATTTTAATTAAATAAATAAATATTTTTTAAGCTCTTTTCTATATTTTAATAATTATTAAATTATATTTTATTTTGTTTTATTTATTATTTATTTAATTTCAGATAAAAAGGTCAAAAAATCAAGATTGAAGTTTTTTTAATATTATTCGATTTGATGATAAGCAAATTTCTGATATTTAAGCCAGCAAATAGAAGCTTTTAACTTACATATCCTTTAAATTAAATAAATAAATATGTAAAATCATGCTGTTTATCTGTATATTAAATGTCCATTCCATTAATTCCAAAATAATACTTAATTTAAATTTAAATAAAAATAAAATTTTAAAGAGAATTCTTGTAAAAACGTGAATAAAGTATCCAACAACTCTCAGAATCATGCTGTTATTCTGTATGCCAAATTTTGTTTCAATATCAGCAAGGACAAGCCAAGCCTATCATATATCCTTTATTGAAACAAAAGAAAATTTTTGTCAGAAAAGCAGTGGCAAAAATAAAATGATTATGAAATTATATTATTGAACTTTGCTACAAATTTTGTTGCATTCCGGCTAAACAATTAAATACCTTCTATATATCCTTTATTTAAAAAAATCAATTAAACTTAAATTATTATGAAAATAAGCTAATTATTATTATGCATTAGCTGCTAAGCTCTCACACAACTTTTAATTTAATGGGTTCAAGAAAATGCCTTCCTTGCAAATATCCTTTATTTCAAAGCAACAATAATTTGAGCTAAAATTCTCAAAATCATTATGATAAATATCTCTACAATTATTTTGCTAATTTTTATTGGGGATTTTCTTTCAAGTGGTATTAAGAAATATTCATTTTTTATATGTCCTTGATATTTTCTTTGCATAATTATCGTTAGGCAGCTTAGCATGTTCAATATGCAGTAAAATTAAATAAACTATTTTGCATTTGTATTTATTTGTAATAATAAATTTTTTTAAATCGAATCAGGGATATCTGTAAAAAATTTATAATTTTTATAGTTTAAATTTAATCTGAATACATTGGATATATTATTAACAACTTGTTGAATTTTGTTCTGAACATCTCTAGCAAATTTTGTTGGAAACAGTGCAAGGATATGTTTAACTCCCATATGTCCTTTATTTAAAAAAAAAAAATTTTAGCCGAAATTATAAATAAAATGATGATAAATATGTTTAAAACGATGTTGTTAAATTCTGTGCAGAATTTTTTTTCACTAGATGGCTACCTATATTTAATATTATGTGTCCCGAATTGTCTTGAGAATTTAGTAAAAAAAAAATAAATAATTTAAAAATTCTATTTTTAACTTTTATAATAAATTTGCATTTGAAGGCCAATAATTATATTTCTTTCTCCTATAACTCTTTTTTGCATTGAATATTGATAACAATTTTCAGAATTATGGTTTCATTATTTCTTGTAAATTTCGCTGCAGTCAAGGCAAGAATGTGTTTAACTCCCTCATATCCTTTATTTTAAAAATATTATTTAAGATCAAATACTAATCAGAAATTAGTGAAAATAGCTAAATGGTTCTATAAATTAAACTACGGAGCTTTGTGGTAAACTTTGAATGAAAGGACATGACTTTTTGTCACATATCCTTAAAAGAAATAAAAAATTTTAAAAGTAATAAAAAAAATTAAATTGAAAATTTAGAACTATTACAAAATTAGGTTGTCATACGCAAGGACTTTAGTTACGTATATGCTTTACTTAAAAGAATTTAAATTTTAGATTTAACTACAATGGTAAAGCAATAAAAGAATGTAACTGTTTCTTCAAATTGTTGCCATTTCAAAGTTTCTACCTAAACCTTGAGTAAATTTGCAAGTATAAGCTAGTGTCCTTTTACAAAATCACTTTATGCGGTGAAAACAGAATTTCTTTAACACTTTTTTATGTTCTGTTATATGTTTTCAATTTCGGTAAAAGAAAAACTCAACGCATGTCTTTGTGCAAATTATTAAGTGTTTTAAATGTAACGAAACGCGGGTGTGCTTGTGGATATTAAAACAACAACAAAAACAACAGCAAGACACGTTTACAAGGAATATTTTAATTTATTTTATGAAAATAAAATTGCGTCCTTTGGGATGAAATGTCATTTAAATTAAAACTCATTTTATCTTTGTAAACAAAAACACACAAGAAAAGAAGAACAAGGACTACATTAGGAGACCCACTTGCGAGACTAAAACACACACTTATACTCAGCAATTTAATTTAAATTACTAAAATTTGGTGACACAATAGATGAATGTTAAACATGCTACAAGATTGCTACACTAAATTAAATTGCATTGAATTTAAAAGGCAGACAGAGCGATAGAGAGTGAGGGAGAAAAAACTTTAAGCCATCCACTGCATAAACGAAATTTTTCACATGAAAATTTTGTGAAAGAGGATATACGTTTTAATTTAAGTTATTTTTTCTTTTAGTGATAAGACTCTGTGTTAAGTTTGTACTTTTAACAACACCATTTGCTTCGAACTTTGTGCCACCCTAATGGAATTTAATTTAAAATAATATTAATTTTCTTATGCAAACAGAAAATGATTGCAGAGACGGATTTAAGTGCTATTATGTAATAAACGCACACACACACACTCTGTACATATACAATCACTCAAGCTTATGCACATGCATTTGATTCATAACCATAAATTTTATGATTTTCATGCACAGAAATGAATGTGTATTTTGCTGCATTACAATTTCATTTATTTGCCCAAATGTATGCCATCATATATTTAACCAACTAAATATGTTTTATGCACATTCATAAACAGAAAATAATAATAACAATAATAAAATATTTATCTACGAGTACTAACCCTGCAAGCAAATTAGCTAACCATTTCTCAGCCAGCAGTGTTTTCTTTTACTGTAATCAGAGGCAACTGATCCTTTTAACGTTGAAGTGGTCAGTAGTATGCGGCTGCAATAGCTTTTTCAACTAACTCAAAGTTAGCTTTTTAGCAGTTAGTTAAAATGTCACTCAAGTAAAAGTTAGTAGTTAAACTTTTATTAATCTTATGAAACTTTTAGGTAAACTGGTTAATCTATCATTATAATTTTAGTGTTTATTTATTGAAAAAATTTTTAGTTGGCCTGACTAGCACGTTTTAGATCAGTGTTAAGCAACCTGTAAAAAAAATCTAAGGGTTAGACAGTTGAACTTGGGAAAAAACTAACAAAGAATTAGGTGCCTCAGTCATGGGCTAAGTCCAACATAATATCAGCCACACGTTGATTCACTGTATAGGTTTGCAGATAAACATTATGTGCCCTGATTCAGGCTTTCAAAACTTTTTGAAATAAATTTCAAATTGCATATTCAATTTTTTTAAGGCAATTCTGGTCTAGTAGCCAATATCCACCAATCATACTAAAGCCATCAATAGTCTGACCTCACACGCAACTTTTGTTTATTTTATTTTATAATAGCTCTAATCCAACATTTTAAAGAACACGCTAAAGTTATCACATACCCAAGACACTGGGCAAATTACACCCCTCTATACCGATCAAAATTTGTATTTCGTTCGTTATCGAATGTTTTAATTTCTGTTCTCAGGCGAAAAAGTTCCACAGCACCAATTAAATATAACTGGACTCGAAAAGCTGATATCATAAGATGTTGCTATAAAAAATATACTTCAGTACACGACTAACAAATTGCTTGCAGGGTACATTTTATGTGTTTGTTTAATAAAACATATAAGCCTTAATGTAAGCCATAGTTCTCAAAAGGTGGTCTGAAGAGGACTGAAAAAAATTTATGCCACTTTTGTTTTACAACTCAACTCTACTTTAGTTGAAATGTTGAAACAACAACTTATTTTGTGGTATTAAGGTATAATAATTTTAAGGGAATGATATTTTTATTCGACGAATAATTTTAAAAGAATAATATTTTTTGTCGAATAATAATTTTAGCCGAAAAACCTTTTTATTGAAATAATGATTTTAAACGAATAATGCTTTTATACAAATAATAAATTTAATCGAATAATATCTTTAGTTGATTAATATTTTTATTCGAATAATAATTTTAAGTGAATAATTTTATTCGAATAACATTTCTAATCGAATAATATTTTTAGTCCAATAATATTTTTAGTGGAATAACAATTTTATTCGACTAATAATTTTATTCGAATAATAATTTTTAAATGAATAATTTTATTCGAATATTAATTTTAAATGAATAATTTTATTCGAATAATATATCTAGTCAAATAATAACTATATTCGAATAATATTTTATTTCGACTAATAATTTTGTTTGAATAATATTTTTATTCGTACAATATTTTTATTCGAATAATAATTTTATTCGAATAATAACTTTAGTTAATTAATATTTTTATTCGAATAATAATTTTTAAATGAATAATTTTATTGGAATAATAATTTTAAACGAATAATATTCGTATTCGACATAACAACTTGTTTGTGTTATTATTGCGGTTAACGAAAACATAAAAAATTTACAACTCATTAATAGCAGTTGCTTCAATTTGAACTCAATTGAGTTGTAAACCGTAATAGGGTATTAATATTTTTTTATTATATCGAATGAAATGGATAAAAATCTTAGACTGAATACCAGAGTCAAATAAAATAGACTTGAAGTAGATATTTTAAAAAAAATTTCATAATTTCTATTTCAAGTTTTTATTAATTGTGTTGAATAAACGCTTTAGGCTTTTTGTTTGAAAATAAATTTTTATAGACTTTCTGTAGAGAGGGATATTAGGGCGTCAAGCATAGCGTTAGAAAACTAAGAAATCAAACAGACATTATCACATATGTAGTATACAAATGCAGCTTTCTTCAGATCTAGCGACTGAGTTTGATTGCGTGTCATGACCTTAAGGAAAAAAATTTTTTATTTTTTATTTTTTTGTGGAGGAATTTTTTCGTTTTGCTCTTTCTTGAATACATGCCTCCTAGAAAAGCTTAAACCAAAAATACAATTAAAACTTCTTTGATTAAATAAAAATATTGCGGTTGGTTGTAATATTTTCACCAAAACTAAGCTGTTATATAAGCTCCTGATTTAAATGTAATTTACATTTCAATTATAAAAATGACCAAAATGTTAAATTGATGTCTACCACTATACGAGGTGCAAGTTAAAAAGAAAAGTTAAACAATTTTGTGTGTGCATAATTAAAATACAGTTTATGTTTCGGAATACATTGTTTCGACAATAGTGGCTTTATTGCAATTTATAAAACCAAAATGTTAAATTATTTGCTTTCTGCCAATTTTCTAAAATAAAAAAACCTTTAAGTATATGAATGAAGAAAAATTTTTTTGTTTTTTTATTAATTAGCTTTTTAAATAAGCCTCTCTTTACTGTTACATAGTGCAATTACGTTCATTTTCAATCGCCTTTTGTAAATTTTGCAAACATTTATAAACCAATTTGAATAAATAAATTTTTCCAAGTATTATTAAACACAAGTACACGTTTGTTTGTTTGTTGGCCAGTTTATTTATTTGTTTGTTTGTTATGTTTGTATGTGTTTATCCAATCAAATTAAAATGGTGTTAATTTAATAGAAACTATTTATAAACTTAATAATATTTTACAAAATCCACATAAATAATTGTGCCACAATCACTTGTGCGTAAATAAATGCGTGCATTAAGGACGCCTAAGAATACTTTTTCAGATCGCTTGCTTAGTCAGTCAGTCCGCCAGCCAGTAAATTAATTGCTTGCAGCAAATTAATGCAGATAGTATGTAAGAGAGCAATAGTAAGTTCTTAATCATGTGTGTACAAAAATAGAAACATTAATTTTGAAAACAAGTCCTCGACTTAACAAATTAAATGCGTTAAAAAAGCATTTTATCACTAAATTTTTAAACGAATAATATTTTTATTCGACTAATGATTTTAAACGAATAATATTTTTATTATAATAAAATTTTTAAAGGAATAAAAGTTTTGTTCGAATAATATTTTTTAAACGAATAATATTTTTATTCAATAATAATTTTGTTTGAATAATATTTTTATTCGAATAATAATTTTATCCGAATAATATTTTTATACTAATAATAATTATGTTCGAGTAATATTTTTATTCGAATAATATTTTCATTTTAATAAAATTTTTAAACGAATAAAATTTTTGTTCGAATAATGTTTTTAAACGAATTATACTTTTATTCCAATAATAATTTTGTTCAAATAATATATCTATTCGAATAACATTTTTAAGCGAATAATGTTTTTAAATGAATAATATTTTTAATCGACTTATAATTTTATTCGGATTATACTTTTATTCCAATAATAATTTTATTCGAATAATATTTCTATTCAAATAACATTTCTAATCGAATAATGTTTTTAAACGAATAACATTTTTATTCTAATAAAAATTTTGTTCAAATAATATTTTAAATCGACTTATAATTTTATTCGAAATATAGTTTTTTTCCAATAATAATTTAGTTCAAATAATATTTCTATTCGAATAACATTTTTAATCGAATAATGTTTTTAAACGAATAATATTTTTAATCGACTTGTAATTTTATTTGAATTCTACTTTTATTCTAATAAAAATTTTATTCGAATACAATTTTTATTCGACTAATGATTTTATCTGAATAATAATATTTTTATTCGAATAATATTTTTAAACGAATAATATTAATATTCGAAAACGATTTTTATTTCAATATAATTTTTATGTGAATGACATTTATTTATAATCAAATAAAGTTTTTAATCCCACAAGCTTCTTATTCGAATAACAATTTAATTCGAATAATAGATTTCATTTTATAACGTTTGTATCCGAATAATATTTTTATCCGAACGACATCTTTATATAAATAATAATTTTATTCGAATTGTTATTTGATTAATTAATGAAAATTTCCATGTAAATAATATTTTTACTTGACTAGAGATTTTAATTTTATTAACATTTTTGTTCAAATACATTTTTATACGAATAAAATTTTTAATCAAATAAATTTCTAGTCTTATTTTATTTTCCTTCGACTATAATTTATATTCAAGTAATATATTTTGTCGAATATTTTTATTCGACTAGAATTTTTTATCATTAACATTTTGGTTCAAATATTTTTATTCGCATAAAATTTTTAAACGAATAAAATTAATTTTTTTTAATAACATTTTTACACTTAATAATATCTGTGTAACTAATACTTCGCTATTAATATTTTTATTCGCTTAAAGTTTTTGTTTTTCATTCAAATAACATTTTTTTTCGAATTAAATTTATATTCGACCAATACTTTTACTCGATTTAAAATTTTAATTTTAAAATTTTTATTTTAAAATTTTAAATATATAAAATATTCTTCTTTTCACTTTTAAATGTAATTCTACAATTTCTTTTGTTCTTTATGTATTCGCTTTTGATAAATTACAAATTGAATAACAAATTTAAACGTCAAAGAGGGATTTAAAAGGTATAAACTAAGACTCTACTTTAGCAAATGATGTACATTGTAAAATTTATGTTAATTTAAAGCTTTAAGCCATATCTAATGGTCTTTTACAATTGTTTGTTGTTTAAGTGTGTACTTAGTATATGAATTTAAATAACTAACGATATCTTTGCACTCTTATGTTTGTTAACACTGTGCGAATTTGTTTAAATTTATTTATGTTTAATTATATGTACTGCTGCTGTATATTATTTTACATAAGAGTGTTTGTAACCAATAGTATCAACGTCAGCATCATTATCATTGAATGCTGCATACACAATGCACTGAATATCTGTTTTTAATTAATGCCCCTAAGTGTATGCAATAGAATAATTGTTGTATATTTTTTTCATTTCATTTTTAGCTCCCCAACCTCTCATGTCCTTCTCTAATGAAACGCCTCTTAAAAACTAAACATTGACCGGCCATGCTCCATTTTCTTTTGTTTAGTGTTTAATTTATTTTGATAGAAATGGAAATTAAAATTAAAAAAACAACAACAAATATTTTTTACAAAATGCTAAACAAAATATTCAGTTGGCAATAAAAGGACCTTAATTAATTAACACTTACTTGTTGTAAATGCTGTTGTACAAAAACACATACACAGTACAGCGGCAAATGTCTCTTGAGTACAAAAAAAAGGGTCAAGCACTAAACATGATTTTGGTTAAATTAAAAAAAAAAAAAAAATTACAATTTCCAGTTATTGTAAAAGAAAAATAGAATTTAGAATGCTTTCATTTTATTTAGAAAAAAAAAAAATAAAAAACAAATGTTTCCTTTTCTAAAGATAAAGTTTGACTTTTTCCAATTTATGAATATTTATTCACATAATTTAACAAACATTCTTTTTTTATATGGATCCTGTTTGCTGCATGTCTAAATATGAACACGTAGTGCAAGATTTTGTTTTCTTATATTTTATTAGTTTATTTATTTATTTTCTTTTTACAACATTGTGTGGTCTTCATTATAACCCTCATTTGAAAGCCTTAATATTTTTTTTCTCTGTTTCTCTTTTTTTTTACGTGCATAAAAGCAATAAGAACCATCACGTAACAAATGCGAAGCTTACGTGGCAAACATTAAAATCATCATCAAAGATTCCCACTATTGCTTACAATTTTTATAAAAATGCTGCAAGTGAGTAGGGAACGAGGACTATAGACAACTAAGACGAATGTCTAATACACTTCATCGTTTTATCTAATGGCCGGGCATATACATAGAGCGAGAATGAATACGATTACTCGCTCTGTGTTTTCAATATATATAAATGAAAAATGTTATTCGAATGAAATTATTAATAAATTGAAAGTATTCTAGGTTTACAAATACTATTGAACTGATAATATTATTCGACTAAATCTATTATTCAGTTGGATAAAAAATTTTATTCGATTATAAAATTAAATGCTTTAAAAATATTATTCGAATAAACAGTTTTTCCATTAAGAATATTATTCGAATAAGACTATTACCCGATTAAAATTTTTTATTCAATTTAAAATATTATTTGTTTAAAAATATTATTCGATAAAATATTATTCGATTAAAAATATTATTTAATTAAAAATGTTTATTTTATTAAAAATATTATTCGATTATAATCTTATTCGAGTAAATATATTATTCGACTAAAAACTAAATACTTTAAAAATATTATTTAAATAAAAATATTATTTAATTAAAAATTTTATTCGATTTAAAAATTAAATGCTTTCAAAATGTTAATCGAAAAATTTTAATTCTTTTAAAAATTTATTGTAATAATAATTATTATTAGAATAAAAATATTATGAAATTAAAATTTTTATTCGATTAAAAATATTATTCGATTAAAAATATTATTCATATAAAAATAGCAGTCGAGTAAAAATATTATTCAATTAAATTTTATTTTTTTGATTAAAAATATTCGATTAAAAATATTATTCGATTAAAATATCATTCAATTAAAAAGTTTTATTCGATTAAAAATATTCTTTGAGTAAAAATATTATTTAAACGAATAATAATGTTATTCAACTAAAATATAATTATTTCTAAATTATTATTTGAATACAACAATTACGAGATGCCTATAGAGTCTCCAATTGTATTTGGGCACTGGGGTGCACAGTAAATCTTACAGGTGGCGGTGCGATATACTAAATTATTCGTTCAAATGTGGTAGGAATAGAATAAATTTTATTTTACGATTAATATTAACATTCGTTTCAAAATAGAATGTATTTAGCTTAAAATATTTCTCGTTTAAAATGTTATTCTTATCAATATGTTTTCCAAATTAAAATATTATTTATTGAAAAATATTATTTGATAAAAAAAAGTTGTATAAAAATACTAGCTGACCCGGCAAACGTTGTTTTGCCATATAAATTATTTCTAGAGTATGAAAGTATATCTAATTTATTTTGTCAAAATCAATTAAGTTGAATTATTAAAAAAAATTAAGTTAATATTCAATTAAAATTTTTATTCGAACTTAAATCTTTTTTGATTCAAAACAATTCTGTTAAAATTATTAGTTTCCTAAAAATTTTATTAGATTAAAAATTTTAAGCAAAATATTATTTGACTTCAATTACTAATCAATTAAAAATATTATTCGATCATATAAATTAATGCGATTAAAAATATTTTTCGTTTAAAAATACAATTTAAGCAAAAATATTTTTTTGGAGTAAATAGAAAGATTAAAAGTACATTTCGAATACGGTATCTTATAGGCAACCAAAATATAAGCTTAGCAAGATTCCAAATCTTAAAGGATTTGACAGAACTCTATACATCCTTTACTCTGCTACCTTTCTAACGAAAAGCAAAGGGGAACAAATAATAACAAAAAAATATGCAAACTTTTATATGATGCATGCTCAATCAAACCTTATATACGAGTGACTGAACAGACATACAAACACACTCGACAGGAGCGGATTCTGTTCAAATATTGGATACATGAAGGAATTATATTCTGCTTCATTTTCACAAGCAGATATTCAATAATTTCTCTCCCCCTTTTAAAAACAGTCATGTTTTCATACAAATACACCAACACATGTATGCCCACACATGTGATAAGGCATTGACAAGCCAACAAATAAATGCATGTACTCTACTCGTACGACTACATATTTGTCTGTTGTCCTATTTTTGAAATCAAACTTACACAATCATACATACACTCACACTTGAAGTCTTGCACTGTGAATTATTTTTTTTAAGAAAAAAATAAAGAAAACATTAGAGAAATCCCAAATGTATGCTTCATTTTCTATCTTTCTTTATTTAAATCTCGTATTTGTCGATGACTACTTATTATGAAACGTACTGAAATGAATTTGTCTATTAGGGGAGGTGTAAGCATGTAATCATATGTGTGTATGTGTGTGTATGTGTGTGTTGGTGTTAATGTATGTCTTTGCATTTATAAAGACATTATTATCACTACATGCAGGCATGTTTGTACGCATTTTGTTGAAAAGCCAGGCCCAGAAGAGAGCAGTAGGTGGGGATTTGTCAAAAATAAATGTTGAAAGAATTAAAAAAGAAAACAAAAAGAAAATCAAATTAGGGCAGGTGAAAATTGTTACGTGATTTTTCCAAAAAACAAAAATTTTGTTTGTTGAAAAAAAAACACACAATTTTATTGTACAACTGCATTGCATAGTTAAGATTACTGCTTTACTTGCTAAATTAAAAGCCTACTTTAAGGTGAAAATTAAAAAAAAAACTTAAATTTTATAATTTTAACTGTTTCAGCTGTTTTTAATGAATTAATTTTTAAAAAAAACTTGATTCAAATGAATTTTTTTCTAGAAAAATACAAAAAAACACTATGGAAATGTAATAAATGTAAAGAAATAGGATAGAAATTTTTTAGAGAATATTTTTTATTTAATCATCATTGCCATTGTACTGTTCATAAACATTTGTTAGGATAAACACAATTAAAGAATTTTTTTTAAATAAAAAATTATATTCAAGGAAAACTCCCACAAGAGCTTATTTGCTTTAAAAAAAATTATTCGAAAAATAAAAAGAAGTGAGTTAAAGTAAATATATCGAGTTAAATATATTTTAATATAATCCCTTAGGTGATAGGTTTTTCAGTACATACAGAAAAATGTGTGGCAACGCTTTATATTGGTGCTGCCAAATTTCAACAATCTTATGAAGGACCAATAAGTTTGTAGTTTCTATATAGTATTTTCAGACTGAGAGTTAAATATTGAATTTAACACTAAAAATAGAAACACATGATTTTGCAGTGGATTTTACAGTGGAAAATTTATTAAATTCTTAATTTAAAATACAGTGTACAAAATAATAAAAATGTTCCATAGAAATAAATGCATTTGAAGCGTTATTTTGTACAAAACTTATTTGAGTGTAGAACAGCCAGAATATGTGTGTACTTTCACAAATACGAGTACACTTACGAGACACGTATTTTATTTATCTTTTCTCAAAAAACTGCTTTTTTTTTATTAGTGCTCCCGTTAAAAATATTTTCTTTAAAAAATATTTAAAATGGTTTTTATTTTTTCATTTCAATTAAGCTGCTAATGTTAGCAGCTGGTGCTACATTCACAAACATTTTTAACTTGGTAGCACTGAACTTAACGAAGACAAAAACAGTGTTGTATTTCATAAATTCAGTTCGAAAATAGCATTTAATGTGAATCTATTAAATTAATTTTGTATGGTAAATACAATTTTTATAAGTTGGATTTAACGTTAAAACCTCATTTATGCTAAATCTACTCAACCTGAAAACACACTAAGTCTTAAGAAAACAATTAAAGAAAAGCTATTTCAATAAAATTCGTTTATCAACTAAATTTTTGTATAACCTGCAACAAGCATTATAATTTATGTCGCTTGGGTCGACTTAAAAAAGAAAATTTGACTTGAATTGACAATGAAAACTATACGGTTTGCTTAAATCGAAATAATTTTTTAAGAGTTGCAGTCCTCTAAAATAACTTAATAAGACATAAGCGGTCTTACTTTAATGTCACAGATCTGTCTAAAGCTTAAAATTGTTAAAAATTATTTTATTAAAGATTTTGCTGTCCAGATAAGTTTTTTTGCGGTAAAAACAAATTAAAGAAGTTAAATAATTAAAAGATAAAATGAAAAATGTAAAACAAAAAGTGTAGACAGCCAGTAAGAGCAATAAACTTTTAAAATTTTAAATAGAAATGCAACAAACATATTATATAAAACCTCACCTCTCTCTCTCTCTCTCTCTCTCTCTCTCTCTCTCTCTGTTACTCTCCTTTTATTATATACTCGTACAACTAAAATAGAATAATAATAAAAAAGCTACATTATTTATTCATTTTATTCAAATGTTTCATAATAAAAAATTATATTTTATTCTACATATTTGAACATGCCACTGCAATATATAAAAAATTGTAAATCACATTAAAAAAAATGTTGCATTAAAATGCAGCTACGTGTATACGAGGGGTATGTAAAAATTCAAAAGAACTAAAATGTTTAAGCTAAAATATACTTTACATTTCTTCAGTAAAACGTTTCCAGTAAAATAATTACATTTAGATAAGAGGCAGAAGTAGGAAGTAGAAAAAAGCTCTAGGGGAGGAACAAGAACAATGTTTTACTATGGATAATACATTAAGAAAGAGCTTAAAAAAGTACATTTTGGGCAAAGGAAATTTTTTTTTTTTTTGTTTTTTGTTCACTCCTCATATTAATTTAAATGTCTGCCTGCCACTATGCAAATATATGAATGAATATACTTAAACGCTACATGATGCAAATGAAAAGTAGCTGCTATTATATGCATACATTTTTACATAAAATAATAACAACAACAACAATTCCATACAAGTATTTTTATCATATTCTCTATTTTCATACAAATGAAATTGTTTTTCGTTTCTTTCATTATAAATAATGATGCATTTAATAATTTTACCACTTTTATTTATGTTTTCAAAAAAAAAAAAAAAAATACCCTGAGTTGTAGCATTCGCTTTTCACACATTTTTTTCTCTCTCTCATATTTAAAAAAATAATTATTTAGTGTAATTTGCAGAATTAAAAATAAAACTGACTAAAAGAAATTTTACAAAATAAAATTTTTTATATTCACAGTAAATGTTCTTTTGTTGTTCATCTTTGGTTGCTTTTAGTCATTTTCTCTTTTACCTTGTTCTTGTACTTTTTTTCTTTATGTGGGTGTGTGTGTGTAAATTGTTCTTTATTTGCAGCATATGTACGTGCTTTTTTTCGCATAAATATTAAAAACTTGATGCTTTTACAATACAATACAAAATACTCACTTTGTATTGCTGGTTTCTCTCGTTTTTGGTATTATTACCATTTTTATGTAGACGCCTAAAGGTATGCTTTGAAAAATTCTAATATATAGTTTTATTTGAATTTATATTTTTATTTTATAGCTACAATTTTCCTTTTAAATGTCTATGTTAGGGAGCACAAAAAATTACAAAAAAGCAGTGCTGCGCCAGCTAAAAGAAACATATTTAAAAATAAGTGACAAATACTTCATATTTCATTTTAGAGCAAGAAAAAATTATTTAAATTTATTTTAAAATTATTAGTAAAGTGTTTGAAAAAACATACAAAAATTAAAAAAAAATAAAATGGCTATTTCATTAAGCTTGAGGTCGTATTGCATAAATTTATTTTTATATCGATTTTTCGCTCCAACTTGCGTAGCTTCTTCAGATTATAATTATAAGTTGGAGCGAAATATCGAAATAAAATAAATTTATACCAAACGACTTCAAGTTTAATATAATATGCCGCAGGACATATGTATAAATATTCTACTCTGGTAGCCCCATTTGCCAACTAACTTAATAATAATTTTTTCCAATTTTTCTACTGAAAAAATTTTATATAAAATAAATAAAATTTATACATTTAATTACCTTAAAATATACTTTAAAAAATTTTTTTAATTACAATTTTAATTTTTATATGATAAAATTTACATTAAATTTTTAAACTGATATAGCCAACACCTTAAAATATACTTTAGAAATCAGCCCCTTGTTATATGCTTTGATATATAAAATTAAAATTTTTCATGTGAATTTTTAATGCAATTTTAAAAAATTAATAAAATTTTTTTTGTAAATTGCAATAAAAAATATATTTTTTTTATTTTTTCATTAAAAAAAATTCAAATTGCAGAACTTTCAATTAAAATTTATGAATCTACCCCCTTTAAAATATGCTTTAGAAAGTAGCTGCAGGACATATGCTTTCAAAAACATAAATTTTAAATTATTCATATATATTTTAGACTAAATTTTAAAAAGTAAAATCAGAAAAATCAATTTTTAACTAAATTTTTTAAAAGTGAACTAAAAACAATTTCAAGTAATTTCATTTAAAAAAAATTTTTTTTTGGTTTATTTTTGGAATAACAACAAATTCTAAAATAATGTTATTAAACTCCTTTTAAAATATGCTTTAAAATGTTGCTGTTTGGCCGTATACTTTAAAAAAAATTAAACTAAAATTAATAGTTAAAATATTTATTTTATTAAGCTTGAGTTCTTATTTTATAAATTTAGTTTTATATCGATATTTCGCTTCAACTTGCGTAGCTGAAGAATCTACGCAAGTAAAAATAAATATTTCAAAAATAATTTTACTAATTTATAATTATACGCAAGTTGGAGCGAAATATCGCTATAAAAGTAAATTTATAAAATAAGACTTAATAAAATAATCATTTTAATTAAAGAAAAAGGTCAAAAAAACTAACAATTATAAAATTAATAGTAACAAATATTTTTCAAGTATAAGATCTTAATAAAAATTGTTTTTAATTTACATTTTCAAGGTTTTACAAGATCAAATCATTTAATAAAATAATTGTGAAACTAAAATTTTTCATATGTATTTTAGTATGCATTTTTAAAAAAAAAATTTTTTAAGAATTTAAATAAAAAAAATTTAGTTTTAATAAAATTTTTTTTTAATTTTTTAATTTTAACACCTCTAACATATATTTGAGAAAAGCCCCAAAAAAAATGAAAACAAATTTTTTGTGTAACGCAATTCCTAAAGAGTTTTTCTTGAAAAGTGTGTAAAAAATATATTTTTTTTATTTTTGAAGTACTAAATTCATATAAATTTAAAATAACCCGAACAAAATTTTTTCAAATTTTTTATTTGAATAGTAAATATTTCAAATGACAATTTATATTAAAAGAAAATCCCTTTAAAACTTCAATTAAAAATGTTTAAAGGCTTCGACACAAATTCCTAATCATGACAAATCAAGTCCTAAGAAAATCTTGCTTAAAATCGAAGTAAGTAGGTGTCTTTAAATTCAAATATTTAAATATCAACTACAAATTCAACTTGTCAAATAAGTATTTCAAGATATTTTTGTATTATTTGTTTGTCTGTTTGGCTTTACCTCAGCCAAACCTGTATGGTTGTTTATTTCTTTAATCTGTAATAGACAACAAAATATTAGCAAAAGCAAAAAAAAAAAAAAACACCACATATTCAAAACGAATCGTTTGCCTAAAAGTATGTTAGCTTTTCTTGCCTTTTTTCTACTCATTTGTTATTAAAGGCAAACATTTTTTAACTTGTAATACAAACGTAAGTAGATACGAATTTAAGTATCTGTTGAATACTTAACAAAACTGATATAGCAAGTATTTGCACAAACAGCCAACCAGCAGTCAGTCACTAAGTTCTGCTCTCAAGCTCTCAAAGCTGTTGTACTTGTGTTTTCTTAAGTAGGTATTTTATATGATATCTACTTAACAGCAATAACGAGACAGACGGCAACAATAACAAAACAAACAGGCCACAACACAGTGACAATGAAAAGAATTTTTCAAGAGACAATTTTAGCAAAGAAAAAAAGGTTCTTTTAAAAAAAAAAGTGTTCTTGAAGTATTTAAAAAAAATGCTGAATATTTTAGTGATTTACAGAAAGACCTGATGTAGAGGCCTTTTTTTCCTCACATATCTGATTAGCAGGGAAACCACAAATATGAAATTGCAAGTTTTTTCTAATTCAATAAAGAGAGTTGTGCTTGATTTATTTGTATTTTCCAAAACTTTTATGAATTTTGGCAATAGATTTTTTAGTGCATATTTTGTTCATAACAGTATTTTATTGCATATTTTTAAATTTTTTTGGCATTAAAAGAGCATGTTTGTATATTTTCTTAATTTCTCCATGCGGTAAAAACAAAATTATTTCTCACTTTTTAATTTAATAATTTTAATAATTAACTAATATGGCTATTTTATTAGGTTTGAGGTCTTATTTTATAAATTTATATATATATATATATATATATATATATATATATATATATTTATTTATAAAATAAGATCTCAAGCTTAATAAAATAGTCATATTAATTAAAAAGAAAACTAACAAATATTTAATAATTAATTTCAATAAGATCATTTCAAAGGTGAAAAAAAGGTTTTTTAAAAGCTTAAAAAAAATCAACATTTTAAAAGATGTGTATCCAGCTTCACGAATAACAGTACCACTTTTCTTTAATTTCTCTTTAACAATTGTTCAATTGGAGCAAAAATCGCCGTTCCAAGTTTACGTCTGTGGAAATGACTTTTTCAGAAATTTTTTTTACTTATTTGGATTTTCATTACGATTTTCATTGCTCTTAAATTAAATCTTTTTTGTTTCCAAAAATGAACTGAACATCCTCCAAGATTGTAATAATTAGATAAAAATTGCTGTGCAAATTTAAGAAGTGTTATACTAACAGTCGTCTATTAAAATAATTTTATTTCAATTAACGCTTTCAACCATCAAAAATTCTCCAAATCAGAAAACTTTTTGCGCTTAATTTTGTTTACACGTACTGACTGTTCAAACAAAATTTTTATTGTAAATAAAAGTACTGACCACTTAATTGTAAACTCATCAGAATGTGAAAATCTATGGATAATTTTTTCTACCGGATTTTTTTTTTGTAAAATATAAAATTTTTGAAGAGACTGCTTTAATCATCTTATCATAACTTTAAAACGACTTATCTGACTTTGTTACAAAATACCTCAAATACTTTTAAATTGCATTGGCTTTAGTTTGTCTTTACATCATTTTTTAGGGCAACTATTACTTTTCGAGTTAATGTTATAAAAAAAAAATTTTTTTTAAATTTATAAAATTTTGGATTTTAGAAAATTTACCGAAAATTTATTTTTAAAAAGGCATATAATGGAAATAAATTTAGCAATAAAACATTAAAATCCATTGGTAAATACTGATTTTATTCCCATTAAAAGGAAAAAAATCGTTTTGGAAAAAAAA